>CM041645.1:5071090-5159474 GCA_023333625.1 Bothriochloa decipiens | reverse complement strand
CCCCCCCCCCCCCCCCCCCCCCCCCCCCCCCCCCCCCCCCAAAATTCCATTCTAGATCCGCCACTGATGGCAGACCGGCGCACTACGAAAACAGAGATGGTTAGTTATCCCCCGCCTATGAAACTAATTTCTGTGATGGGTTGTAGCACCCATCGCTAAGTCGATCGTCATTTTTGTTTTATTCTCCAAGTGCGTGCTCGCAGTCTCTGCTGTAGTTACAAGCATAGTAGAGAAATCAGTGGACACTTGCCTCTAAGAGGTTATTTCCATCACTATTAGTGCTTCATTTAGTAGTATCTCGCTCTCCGGAAAACGAGATGTACAGAAACAAAGCGGACATATGCAAGTGACACATATGAACATGACGGACCAAGCTACACCACTAGTTCACATGTATGTCCATATATCAAATAAGAGTCACATCCAACGAATGCACTCAAAATTAACATTCGCACTAGAATCTGAATCTAAGACAGCTGATCGGCAGAGACACTAGTTTCCCGTCAAAAGTTTGGTCAGTCATGCAATGGACGTGCATGTGGGATGCACGTTATATGTGTTTTTTCTTCTTGTTTTTGAGGGGAACAGGTTATATGTGTGGAACCAATAGTTGGTTACGCGGCTCCCACGTCTAAAAATGTACATATCGTGGTACCGATGAAAGCTGCATGAGTGCTGCATTAATTCTCACATCTGCGGTCACAAAAACTAGGAGCACGTAGATCCAAATTGACTTGACCTTATGAAACCTCAGAGGTTCCCCTGAAGTTCAACCTGCTGGGCGGGCACTGTAATGTTACCGATCGACCGGTACTTTTTTGGAGCTTATATATATTCGAGGAACGTGTGATCCCCCACTATATGCAAATTGCTGTAACTACATAATAAGACTAAATGCTGATCAGGAAAAGTAAATATTTTTTTGGAGATTTAAACTATGGTCCCAATAATTTAATTACCAATCCCCTTACAAAATTCAAACTTGACCACCGATATTTGGCTATTCCCCTGGCCCACAAGCGCCTCGTTCTTATGTAATAAATAGACGTGCTACACAGGCAGAACATACAGTGACGACTTCAACAGTGACATCTTAATATGCCATATATAATATATATATATATAATAGCAAATAATGGGCCGGAAACGTGACGTCTTTTTCTTACACGGTTTCAGGGACCAACTTCGGTCACAGTCGTATACATGGACATTATTGGCACGGCATGCATAAGAAGCATATTTCAGCGTCGCTACCGGAAACGTCAACTTTACTGACGGCTTAAACATTTACCGACGGCCAAGGAACAAGCCGTTGGCAAGACACCTCTTTACCGACGGCCAGGTCACGCCGTCGGCAAAAAAGTCTATGCCCAAGGCCGAGCCATCGGTAAAGAAAAGCCGTCGGCAAAGACAATCTATGCCGACAGCCGGGCCGTCGGCAAAACCCAGCCGTCGGCAAAAGAAACATTTGCCGACCGCCGGGCCTTCGGCAAATACAACCGTCGGCAAAAGCCACTTTGCCGAGAGTTGTACCGTTAGGCTGTCAGCAAAGGCCAAGCCGTCGGCAAAGCGTAGCCACGTGGCGGCCGCACAGCCTGCCACGGCCACCGCCTTTGCCGACGGCCGCGTGGCCAGGCCGTCAGCAAAGGAGCTTTGCCGAGGGCCATTGCTAAGCCCTCGGCAAAGAATTTTTTTTGGTTTTTTCTTTCCAATTTTTTCCTGGTGCCTTCCTACACTAAATACAACCCAACTTCAAAAGTTAGCCAAATTTTGAGTTTTTTTGCTATATTTTGTTATTTATTTTTGTTTCTTTGAATTTTTTCGACAACTCCAAGTTTGAACGCAGGTACATGAAATAATAGAATTTATTGATTCTAAAAAGTATATTCATGATGTTCGGAGTATGTAGAGGCCGTATCCAGGGCCTCGTATCAAATTATGACCATGTTGGCATCGTAACATGACGAGTTACGTGCGTGAAAAGTGTTTTTTTATTATATAAAATCCAAACGAAGTCCAAAAATCATGAAACTTAACGAGGTGTCATGTTATCGCATGTAGAGGCTATGATAAAAAATAAAAAATGTTTAGAGCAAGTTACGACGCCGGATGTCTAAAACTCAGACATCTCATATGTGATCTCACATGTTCGGAGCATGTAGAACCCTTTCTTTACCGACGGCCGACGTGGCAGCCCGTCGGCAAAGGCTTTGCCGACGGTAAAAGAAGCTTTGCTGGCGGCATATGGCCATCGACAAAAAAGACGACTCCGGTAGTGCGTCAAACCCCCATCGCGCCTCTAGCAGGCCCCCCGTTACCAACTTCCACCTTATATCAGCACGCTGGATCCAGCAAAGGATCGCCGTCCCCGACCAAGAAGTTAAACATTATTAGTTTCATAATTATTTGTAAGTGAAAGTTGCTAAAAAATAGTGCATATATGAAAGAATGTTCGGTGGACATTCTTCACTTGATCATTTCTCATACCATTTTTGTGTGTTAGATCCCAAACCATTCACGTGAATTATTTGTCATCATCAAGGTTCTAAATGGTAACATGAATGAATGAAGAGAGAGTAACCTGTAAGTAAATCTCAGTTTTATATAAACCACGGTATGGCGCGAGTCTTGTTTCCTGTGCGCGCCGTTTTCTTCCCTTCCATGTGTAGCCGTTTTCTTTCCATGTTTTAGACCCTCCATCTTCCAGAACCAAAAGGTAGCGCAGCCGGCAGCTCACCCGTGTCGCTTCCATGCATGGCAGGAAGAGTGATGGGAGAAAAGGAAAAGGTGAGTTTTTCCCGGGGCTGATTGGCTTCCCTCAATTGATTGGCTTCAGCACGAGATATGGTCACCAGTCTGTTAGGGACAGATAGGAGAATTGGGGAAAATAGGATTAGGAGGAAGCAAGGACTAAAATAGGAAGGTAGAGCACGGAAGTAGGAGGACTGGTTTTCAGTAGTCATTTTCTGTTGCTTGATACAGCCACCGGCCGGTAACAGAGCTGTAGTTCTGCTTAGATTTTGGCCCTGTGAATCGGCCTCGTTCTTTTTTTATTCTTGTAATATTTTAAATTTAGTTCAAACTTGACTTCACAGGTCGACTGTGGTTCTAAAGAGTAGATGATGTTATATTTAAACGCTTCTCTTTGTCGGACCATTTGAAATTGTTGGCTAGAATACCAAAACAGCCAAACACGTCAAGTAGCATGGTTTTTTCTAAAACTGAGAAAAATTCTAGTTTCTAAATACTACGGTATTACATAGTTGTGGTATATAAAACCATTTTTTTGAACTCTGGGACTTTCATTACTTGGCTGAAGAATCAGCACACAAAAATACAGTAATATTTGAGGCCGGGAGGTACTGTGGTTTGAGAATACTTTAACATCCAAACGGGGCCGCCCATGCTTTGGCTATCTAGTTTTGTAGTCTAGTTAAGAAAAATGTGCTGCCATATAAGTTCAAAGGGTGACAAAATAATCTTTACTCATGGGCGGCGGTACTGTGGTTTGGTTTGATTCACACGCATACAGGAACGTACAGAGACTGAACGTGATGCCCTGAGAAGAGAACGAACGAAGAGACCTATCACCTATACTGACGACAGGATTTGGACTGCAGTTTGATGCTGGCTTCGGAAGCTGCAAGCAAACACCACAGCAGACATGGAATCTGGCTCACATAACAGCTAACATAGGCACACATGTGTTCTACATACCTACTACGCTCGCCCCTATAAATTGGAGGCCTGCGCTCACCTCGATGCATATTACTCACACAAGCAGGCAGAACTGCACACAGCAAAACCATACACATAGGCATCAAGTAGCTTGCGTATTGCTTACTTGGTTTCTGATTAGGTTGTTTAGTTAGCTCGAGTAGTTGCACTCTGCCAGGAGCAACAATGTCTTCTGCACCTGCACGCATCACCTTCTCCTTCTCCGTGGAGCCTCTTCTCCATGCAGCTTCGCCGGCAGCTGGAAACATCCGCCGGCAAGGACGCCACCGTGGTGATTCCGTCCACCCAATGGCGGCGTCCAACACACTGCTGCGCAATGACTTTGATCTCCAGGTATGCAAACCAAACTCTAGTTAGATGTTCTTCACGATGTAGTAATGACTTGATGATAAAACTGTAGAACGTCCAAAATTAAGTTTCATGTATACATGTGCTCACTCTCCTTGAAACATACAACTCGATCTGTAGGAGGGCCTGACGGACGTCCAAAAGATTCTGCATCAACGTCAGAAGAGCGATCGCGAGATGATGGTCACCATCGATAACCTCAAGCGTCTGTGCATCGACCACTACTTCGAGGAAGAGATCAAGAGCGCCGTAAGTGCTTGCATGGATCTGCTCCACAGCGATGATCTATTCGATGCAACCCTTGCATTCCGGCTCCTGAGAGAAGCCGGCCGTGATGTTTCAGCAAGTTAGTAAACAGAACAACAGTCTCTCTCTCTCTCTCTCTCTCTCTCTCTCTCTCTCTCTCTCCAAACACACACACACAATTTTTTTTTAGAAAATGTACTCATCATTCAAAAAATAGAAATAAAGGATAAATTCATGTCAAAGTTATAAACGGTGTCTACGAACATGATTGCACAGCAGATGATGTTCTACGGAGGTTCACTGATGACAGCGGTGAATTCAAGCTTCCTCTTACCAAGGACATCAGAGGGCTCCTGAGCCTGCATGACATGTCTCACCTGGACATTGGAGGGGAGGAGTTGATGTACAAGGCAAAAGAGTTCTCCAGCAAGCACCTTACAACTGCCATTACATACTTGGAGCCAAGCCTTGCAGAGTATGTGAGACAGTCCCTGGATCACCCCTACCACATGAGCCTGATGCAATACAAAGCTAGACATCACCTCACCTACCTACAGAGCCTGCCCATCAGAGACACTGCAGTGGAGAAACTAGCAGTTGCAGAGTTTAAGCTCAACAAATTACTTCATCAGCAAGAAATTCAAGAAGTTAAAAGGTATGTAAATGAGTGCAAATATTGTGCTAGAATTATTAATGATGACAGATTATTTGATATAATGTCATGCAGATGGTGGATGGACATAGGATTGGTTCAAGAAATACCTGTGGTGCGGGACCAGGTGCTGAAATGGTACATGTGGTCCATGACAGCCCTCCAAGGATGTTCCTTCTCCAGATACCGGGTTGAGATCACAAAAATAATCGCGCTAGTCTATGTTGTCGATGACATATTTGACCTTGTTGGCACACTAGAGGAGCTCTCCCTCTTCACGGAGGCAGTCAAAGTGTAAGCTTGCATATAGTATATGATATAATAATATTGGTGTATTATATTAAAAATAGGTAATTTTTATGCTGATCTGTAAATATGAAATTGGCAGGTGGAATATGACGGCTGCTGATTCACTGCCCAGTTGCATGAGATCATGCTACATGGCTCTTCACACTATTACAAATGAGATCGCAGATATGTCTGAGAAGGAGCATGGATTGAACCCAATTAATCATCTTAGGAAAGCAGTATGTTACCAAATAGTTTCATCTTATATATACTTATTCAACTTTATTTGCAAAAATATTAATAGATAGAAAATTTAGCTCCATCATCTTATATATACTCTACAAATTTACTGATTTTAAACTTGTTAAAAGGATTCATAATATTTTTTGTTAAACGAAACCATAATGAACACCCGCTAACACTAAAAATCCCACAATTTTTGCACAGTGGGCGGTGTTGTTTGATGGATTCATGGTTGAGGCAAAATGGCTAGCAACCAATCAAGTTCCTACCACAGAGGATTACCTAAGAAATGGCGTTGTCACATCAGGAGTGCCGCTTACATTTGTGCACATACTCATCATGCTAGGTTGTGATCAATGTACCGATGCACTTATTGACCAAATGCCCTCTGCCATATCTTGCCCAGCCAAGATCCTCCGGCTTTGGGATGACATGGGCAGTGCAGAGGTTAGTTGAGCATACCCTTGTAAAATGTTTTCACCTTTTGCATGTCAAATTTTCCAAATCCAATCTATCTATATATCTAGGAGCAACCCTATATCACTTTTGTTCATGGACTTTGTAGGATGAAGCTCAAGATGGATTAGATGGATCATATAGGGACTTCTATCTCATGGAGAACCCTAGATGCAGCCCTAGTGATGTGCAAGCACATATGCATAGCTTGATCGCAAGGGAGTGGGAAGAGCTTAATTTGGAGTGTTTATGCACGAGGACATTCTCCTCTAAGTTCACACAGGTTTGCTTGAACGCCACAAGGATGATCAGCGTCATGTACTCATACAACAAGGAACAGAGGCTTCTTGTCCTTGAGGACTATGCAAGGATGTTGATACTTTGAAGCTTTGCTCCATGAAAATCCATGTGCCGTGTCTAATTTATCTCACTCCTTATTAGTTGATACCAATGTAGAAATCAAAGCATGTAATTAGATAGGAGGATTAAAATATTTGAGAAAATAAGGATGGTATATTTTTCTTCTTGAAAAAACTAAATATGCAATGGAAGTAATAGTTTTGAAGGAGTCACCAGAAATATGAGGTGTGTGAAGGTTACCATGGCGTTTTAGGGCTACCATGAGTCTATATAGAGAGGAAGGGGTGGGTATTGTACAAAGATGGGATTGTTAGCAGAATCGGCAAGGATAACGGTGGATCTGAAAAGTAGGTCGATAGATACCATGAGGGGTCATTTGCTCCAGCATCACCTACTTCAACGGTGGTGATGCCTATGTGGTACAACATGCTCATCTTGTCATCGTGTTGAGTTCAATTTCTGTGTGTCGTGATGTTGCTAGATATGAAGTCGTTGTTGTTCTCTTCCTCGATCCAGTGATGTTGTGTGGACAAGGTGACGCTGCCATTCCTACTAATTAGGCCATGCAGCCCTGTGGACATCACTAAATGCCTCTAGTGCACGTGGATCTAGATGATGGGGGAGACATCGCTAAATGCCTCTAGTGCACGTGGATCTAGATGATGGGGGAGCTCGAGGAGGAAGATGAAGGCAACATCGACTTCATCCTCTTCATCGTCGTGCCATCACAATATGACAAAGGCATTGTCATACCACAAAGTATGGCAGCAGCCCCAAAAGGTGGCTCACCCATAGGCACGTTGGCAGGCTGCTTCCTTACTAGGATCAAGGTGACCTCTTTTCTTATCGATTTAAAGACACCGACATGTTCATGGTTTCTGATTAATAGCAGGCCAATAAACAAAATGTGGGTGGACAACTCGCCTCTGAAAAGCGATTTTGTCCATTTTATTAATGCTCACTATAACAGTATTTGTCTCTGAATATAAAAAAAATAGATAAACAGAAAGAGCTGACACATGCGTGCGAAGTAACATATGAACGACAATACACCAGTCAGTAGTTTGCATGCGTGGCACAAATATCAAATAAGGCTCACATCCAAGGGTTGCATCAAGACGTTCGCATTTGATTCTAAATGTAATACAGCTGAGCGATAGCGACTAGTTTCCAAGTCAACATTAAGTTTGGTCAGTCATGTAATGGACGTATGTGTGGCATCTAGCATGTCGTTTGTGTCAAACCAGTAGTTGGTTGCGGCTTCAGCCTCCAAATGTACATATATGTCGCGATGTCCATGAAAGCTTCATTGCTGAAATTCAGGCTCAATTGAAATCTCAAAATATGTAGTCACAGAAACTGGCAGCTCAAAGATCCAAATTGACTTGGCCTACGAAATGAAACCTTGGAGGTCCCATGAACTTCCCACATGCATGTGTATGGCCAGAACCAGTACTACCGAACTCAAATTCTAAACCAGACACCACTTTTACTTACGGCTTGTATTATACTTCCTTTATCCTAAAATTCTCGTTTCTAGAAGTCAAGCAATCAATTAAAAAAGGACAAATAGTTATCATAAGATTAATGGTAGGCAGTATATTTTTATGACAAACTTATTTAAATACATAAATATTGATATGTTTTTATAGTTACAGATGATAATTCTATCATCCAGGTCCAGCCAGTTAGACTTTCATGTTGGCAAACTCCTGGCCAACTTCTGTTTATTAGGACATGTGTATCAAATTGGTGAATAAGTATAGTTTTAAAATACTATTTTAAAAGGGGAAACACATTTATTAGCATTTCCAAAGAACAAAACTCAATTAATAAAGTAACTCCGCCACTTCGAATTATAAGGAAATTTAACTTTCCAGATAGTTTTTGCAATTCATTTAAATAAACAATATATCAAAATGTATAATAAAAAACAATGTACTCATTTCGTTCGAAATCATACAACGTTTTCAAAAGCTTATGCACAAAAAAATAAGTTTTACACCAAACCAGCATAACAAAAATTAACCAAATTTCATTTAAAAAGAAGAAAAAACAGTGCAGAACCTGAGAAACGAGCGCGATTCGTCGTCATTTCCCGTCGACTCTAATGGGCGCGAGCGCACCGCCGGAGCCCGCGTCGGTGGCGGCGGCGCGGAAGCTGCATCACCTCCTCCGCTCCCGCGACCTCCGCCCGGCGCTCACGTACCTCCGCACCCTCCCTTCCCCCTTCACCCTCCTCCCCAACCACGCCCTCAACGCGCTCCTCCGGGCCCTCGCCGCCGCCGGCCGCGTCCGTGCCGCCACCTCCCTCTTCCGCGCCATCCCCGCGCCCACCCCGCACTCCTTCAACTCCCTCCTCGCCGCGCTCCTCCGGCGAGGCCGGCGCCGCGCGGCGTCGGCGCTGCTCGCCGCTTTTCTGCGCTCTCCCGACGCCTCCCCTGACGTGGCCACACTCAACACCCTCGTCCATGGCTTCTCCACCGCCTCGCCGCGCCCGTCCGCTCCCACGCTCTTCAAGCTCTTCCGCTTCCTGCCGGAGACCTACGCCTTCGCGCCCGATGCCATCACGTACAACTCCATGCTGTCCGCTCTGTGCAGAGCGGGCGACTTGGCCACCGCGCACAAGCTGTTTGACGGAATGCGCGCGAGCGGACAAGGCGGGAAAGCTGACGCCTCCCCTAACGTTGTCACCTACACTACCATGATCAGGGCGTGCTGTGCAGAGCGGCTTGCCGATGAGGCATTTTCACTCTTCAAGATGATGGTCGCAGATGGTGTGCCGCCGAACAGGATCACCTACAACACGATGGTGCAGGGCTTCTGCGAGGCTGGAAGGATGGAGCTAGTGAAGGAGGTGTTCGGGATGGACTCGTTTAAGCCGGACACGTGCACATTCAATACGCTGATGGCTGCACATTGTAGGGAAGGGCGGATAGAGGATGCGATGAAGGTGTTTGATGAAATGATGGAGCTCCGCGTGAGACGTGACTCTGCGAGTTACAGCATGGTGATCCGGGCGTTGTGCGAGAATGGTGAGTTTGGTCGAGTAGAGGAGCTTGTGGACAACCTCTTGGAGAAGGAGGTGCTCAAGAAAAAGGGTGGCTGTGTGCCCCTCATTGCAGCTTACAATCCAGTTTTTAAGTACTTCTGTGAGAATGGAAAGGCAAAGAAGGCCAGGGTGCTATTCGGGCAGCTGTTGGATAGGAGGAACAAGGTCGATTTCCTAGCATTCAAGACATTGATCCTAGGACATTGTAAGGAGGGAGATTTTGAAGAAGGGTACCAGCTGGTGCTCTCAATGTTGAAGAGGGATCTTGTGCCTGACACTGACTGCTATATTGCTGTAGTTGATGGCTTTATGCAGAAGGGAAAGATGAAATCTGCTTGGGAAGCTCTTCACCGGATGTTAAATAGTGGTCTTCGGCCTAGCACAAGTACATTCCACTCTGTTCTTTTGGGACTTCTGAAGAAAGATTGTTGTGCCAAAGAAGCTGGCGATCTGATTGAAATCATGCTAGAGAGAAAGATCAGGCAGAATGTTGATCTTTCTACTACTCTGATTGATGTATTGTTCAAAAGCGATCTTAATGATCGTGCATACAAGATTACTAAGCTTCTTTATGATAATGGTTATTACATTAAGATGGAAAAACTAATCTCAACACTTTGTCAGGACAAGAAGTTCATAGATGCAGCGGAGTTTACTTTGTTTAGCTTGCAGAAGCGCCATGAACTGGGTGTGGAAGTTCACAGCCTGGTTCTGGATGGCCTTTGCTCAGATGGTAGAACTTCAGAGGCATTCCGGCTTTTCTATGAGCTAATTGAGAACAGAAGCACTTCTGCGGTTGCTGCACCCCGCAGCCTAGTCTTGCTTCATCATGCTCTTGAGGAAGCTGGAAAGGTGAAAGAAGCTGATTTTGTTGCTAAACAGATGAGACGTGCCACTGCCAGAATTAGGGAAAGGAGCTAAGGATTTACTCCATGTTTTTTTTTTAGATATAGAGGGGAGGGATTCCCACCTGGATATTGGTGCAAGACCAGGGATGGCCTGCTGGCTCAACCACAAGGAGGTCACACCACCACACCACATGTGGGTTTACTCCATGTTTGTTCCAAGAAAAACTTGGGAGATCTTCACAATAAACCATGCAGTGTGGTCTGTGAAGAGAAAGGATGCTGAAACTGGATGTCAAGATGGTCACCTTTCCTCAGCTGATCATCAAGGGAATGGTTGGCCATTCAACAAGGGTTGTTTGATGATGGAAGATTGCATATGAAATTAAAGGATCTGTAAATGATATGATTTTCCTGAATTTACTCCATCAGCAGATATTCAGATTGCACAAGCTCATCTGATGGTCAGTCCTAAAGATAAACTAAAGCATGTATTTCTTGATACTGACATACTGTGTATTTACATCGGTTAAAGGAAGTGCAGGTGAGACAATAGAGCTGCTGCTTCTTCCTGTTCAACTGGAGAAGAGTTGTGAAGAATCAAAGTGTCTGAAAGTAAAATGGTAACAAATGCTAGTGAGGTATTGATGTATCGTGAGTTGTACTGCTTTTAAGTGCTGTAGAATGTTAAGAACACTACAGTCTCTCATGATATTTAGCAAGCAGTGACATCATTTCCCAATGGGCTGTGCGTAGGTGCTCATGCATAATATTTTTGTCTTCAGAGAATGTAGCTGCTCTTCTCACCTATGGAGTAACCTCAAAGCACTTCCAGTCATCCAATGCCAAACACCCTGGGAAGTCTTTCACCCTGTTCGCATGAACTTATCAGCCTGGTACAGTGTTTTTCTCACAACAAAACAGCATCAGCCGCCTTATCACTTGCAGAAACCATTAGCCGAACAGCCATGTTTGGAAGGTGATAGACCCTGTGTTAAGTGTCGTGTTGCTGTAGCCCAAGTTGTCAAGGCGCTGATTACTAGAGCACATGACGTATATGTCTGGGACTACTCAGTTCCTGATAGATCGAGCAACTTGAGAAGTTGGGCGTGAAACTTCAGAATATGAGCAACATGCCAGCGGGAGCCCTGTTGTTGCCTTCTAGTTTGCTTGGTGAGAAAAAAAAAAGTATCATGGTTTGGCGCGTTTAAAACGCTTGTTACCTGCCTATGAGAAATGGTTGTAATTCATGCCCCAATTTTTTTCTTCTTTTTTGGGTGGGTTCGGCTGGTAGAATCCAACTGGTTTCGGCTGAAGCTTGTATAATCGGCCGTGGCTGTCACTGAAGCTTGTCCCAATGGCTCAGCCGAAATCTGTCCAGCTCTGCACCTGCCGAACACACCCTTTGTTGCATTCAATCAGATGCATTGCAATTGTATACTGTTTTTAACTATTCATAAAGAGATAATTCTGGTTTGAAGCTTTGTGCTGGCAGTTCAGTTTTTTGCATCGTAAGTCAATTAAAATTAAACAAATGTTTGAATTTTAAATTTTCTGCTTTAAAATCGTAGCTACTATTCACCCCGACGGTTCTTTGGTTTCATACAGAAGATAGCATAATATGTCCGCTCATGCATTAGATCAGACGTCTCTTGTACATGCTCGGCCAGCATTTATAATCTGAGAATAACTGTAACCATATCCACTTATCTTAATTTCATCTCAAAGCTTACACTGGCCAAGAAAATTATGACTACATTTATGATCATCTCACCTGGTTATGTGTCGGTGTACATGCTGTTCAAATATCAGGCAGCCCAACATTAACACACGTTATCCAGAATTGGAAACTTCTGGCACCACAGATAAGTACCATATTATACAAGCAACCATACCAGACGCCTTGCTCGTTCGAACTGTCTAGGTAAATTTGATAATACCAGTATTACAGACAATTTTGGTTCCACTTCCTAGTGCTAACAGAGATTCGTCCCTTGATTGTTGCAACTAAAGCCTTTTAACATCACAGCAGTTACATCAAGTGCAGTCGCTGAATTCATTGTGGGCACCGTCTACATAATTGCAACGCTCAAGTAATCACCAATCTGCAGAACAAGGCAGCACAGATAAATATATTTTGTGCACTGACCAAAAGTATAATCTGAAGTAGCACAATACAGCATTCTTACATACCTGGAACCCGAGCTCTGCAAGAGTTTTGGCATCATCACCTCTTCCATGACCATATGCAAAGGTCGAACCCACCTTCAAATATTCAAGAAGACAGGTCATAAAAGGTCAACAATGCAATTGTAAGGATAAACTAAGTAATGGGCAGCATTTCAGTATAAGTCCATGACCATCATGATGTTAACAGCAAACTTGCTTTAATAGACAATAGAAAGAGGCCAGAGTTTTAATAAGGCATTCAGCTCAAGCCATGTGTTAGGTACAGCTACTACCTAAGAACATAATTGTTTGGTGGCAAAAGTAGCAAATAGTTTGTACATGCTACTGGTAAGACAACATAGTTACAAGAAACAAGTGAAAGATTCAATGGACCTAAGCCCAAACACATCAGCATAGCATTTTAGCATTAACGATATAAGCTCATTCCACAAGAACTCTGAACATAAATTTTTTTTATAAAAAAAGGCAGTTGTACCTGCATCTAGACTAATGTAATAACTAAAAAGAACTATGAACTATGTGTGCTTTGAGAAATAATGTTCTAAATATGAGTTGCAGTACTGTTCCCAATAATCATGCAAATTCTGAGTGATGTGTGGGAGATGACTGGGAATTGTGTGATGTGGCAGCCCCAGGAAGTGGAAGGTGTCCTCTATTTCAAACAGAAAATTCAGAAGAGGGGGAAGGCCTTGATTCTAAGGGAGATGCAACATGAGGCTGTGCTCAAAGAATTTAAAAAGAGAGAGAGAGAGAGAGAGAGATATGGTTCTAACTTCACAGGGGAACAAATCTGCAACAAGTACCCACAAGCTTAAGGGAGAATGGAAGGTAATTTTAGATGGAAAGTCTACAAGTGGCGCTAGTTCTTATGGTGTCCAGAAGATGAAATAGAGGTTGTGAAGATGAAATCTAAGTATGCATGCCTAAAATGTTGTGTTAGATACAGGTTTTTCATTACAAACCGAGTAGGGTAACTAATACAAGAAACTCAAACACAGGGGGTTGCAAATAAGAAGCTATTTATATGTCAAATCTAGGATGGCAACAGGAGAGCCAAGTGCTACAACGTTCCGATTGCCTTCTATGATGAGATGGAGTTTATCTTGGCATGAAAACAAACTATTGAAGCAGCTTTTGATGGCTGGCCAAGACAGAATAATGATCTCAATGGCAACGGGAGAAACAGACAAGAACAAGTAGATATGCACAATGGTCCTTCTCAGCATTATGATTCTGATACTCTGCTAGATTCTAATGATCCTGGCTGAGGTGGCTCTAAGGGGGAGCCTGAAGATTATCACTAGAAGAAAAAGAAGAACGGAAAGAATGATTATGTCATGGTTCAAGACGTCACTGGTGCTAAGAACAAGTCTGAGACTATGCCCTTCACTCATGCCACTAACCCAAATAAGGGAATTTACAGGATCATCGATAATATGGGAGTATAATTTGCTAGTGTGCCTTTGATTTGCAGACTTATCTCGATGAAAATGTAAGGATTGCTAGCATGTTGAAGGCGCACCTGGAGGAAATCATCCAATAGTGGGTGGCACGGTGGGTCATCAATCACTATCCTATGGATTAAACTCTTCATATAACTTTGGTTAATGCTCATGGAGTGACTGACTTAGTTTATCTATAAAAAAGTATTTAGCACTATGACATACTGTGTTTTGGCACTTTGAACTAATGATGCATGGTATATATTTGGGCCATATGATAGGGCATAATGTGTAGAGGCATAATATGCATTTTGGACATATGAAATTATATATATAGCACGGTGTATTTTGGGCGTATGACATGTGGAAGATTGGTGTCAGTGGTATGCTTGTGATGTTGTATTGTGTATATGACTTGGCATATGACTTGGTATGGTACATGTAAATTTTCAAGCAAGTTTTGTTCATTTAGATGGATGGAGGCAATCTAACTTAAGGCAATTCGGTGAGTGTATCTCCATATAAGCAAGAGTATCTAGCAGTTAAAGCACAAATCTTGCCAGCAAAACAAGTTTTAACTAGGAAACCAAACAGCGCATATAACATTGCCCACCCAGGGAAACAAACGCATCGACCTTGCCTGGCAACAGCAAAGCAAGAAACATAAATTCTTATGGCCTTACCTGTCTGACAACAAAACGACCATTCTTGTCTGGGTATACAAATGCAAAAGAAAGCCTCGCATTCCTTTTCCTTGCTGGAAGAGCAACCTCTTTCACCTGAAAAATAATCATAATGCACCGATAAGATTTAACATGTTATTGACATGCAGGTTCAGGACCTGCTAGCTGGCTCAAACCAGGTGGTATGTTATTATAAGACATGAAACCCTAGTTTCCTCAAGCAAGTTCAAGTCTGTAGAAAGACTTACAAGGTCAGTGAGCTCACGGAGAGTGGCATCCTTCCATGTGTAAATCTGAACTTCATCCTTTGGTTCCTTCCCTCTCACAGCAAACTCTTCATTTTGATGGTGACCAGCAACCTGAAAACAGTAACCAACGATCAACTTTCTGCAGTACATGGTGTTTAATTAACAATCTCTACTGCAAGACATGTAAGATAAGACATGCACAAATATATGTAGTACTCTTAATGGTACATTTGTGCAGATCACCCACATAAAACACATTCCCATCTTCTAGATTCTAATGTATCATGAGATTACTACTGTGCTTTCCAAGAAGGATTAGGAATAATAAATAGCCCACATAGAATCTAAATAGGCAATATGATTTCCATTGAAATGCTCCCACTGACCCAGTAAACCTTGCCAGCTAAATAAGAACTGACACTAGAAATGAGCTAACAGAACAAATCCTGGAGCAGTGGATGGCTAAGATGTGTTACTGCACTCAACAACTCTATAAATAATTATATATGAAACACAGGCCACTCAAAAAAAGGACACACATTTCCTCCCTTGATTTAAGCATATCAATTTTTGTCCAGAATCATCCAAAACAGGTAGACCGGATTATGTTTGTTCCCCTCAATGACACTAATTAACTAACGCTACATTTTAACTAAAACAATGCTGATTATTCACTGGTTCACCATCAAATAACTATTTCCAGAATCATTCCAGACAAGTACACCGGATTATGTTTCTTCCCCTTTATGAAAATTAATTAACTAAGGTTTTTATTTCACTAAAACTTCACTGATAACACAACCAAATAATTAAACACAACCAAATAATTATACTGTTAGCTACACACAACACAATCATCTTAAAGCATAGACTTCTAAATAATTTCCAAGTGTAAGTAAACTGCATTTAATCAAAAAGGCACAGTTTGGTGATTAAAAGTTTTCAGCTGATTACACCATGCACCATAGGTACAACAAAATCAACTGAAAACTAAAATGATGCAGTAGTAACACAAACGAGTGAATCAAGTGTACTATAGACTCTCAAGTCCCACTCAACACACTAAAATAAAGTGCTAATCAGCACAAAGTAGCCAATAAATAAATTGGTTGGGACCGAAACAAGACGGCATAAGCATGCTTACCCTTGTGAAGACCCTGAGAAGCAGAGGACAGGTCTGCACAAAAAAGAAAATGTTATCAGTAACTAAGATTAGTCAGCATTTACATCCCTCTGGAGGCAAGCAAAACCTAACCTAACCTAATGCGGTGGAGTTGCCTATCAGTGTTCACCTACTTGTGAAAGCAATCCACCACAAGGGTAATCCCACGAGTTATTAGAACTTAGAAGAATTCTGACACCGGGAGCAAGGGGACAGGGGTGTAAGAACTGACCTTCTCGCGGTCGATTGGTTCGGGGCGGAGCCGCGCCATCGGCGGTGGCCCCCGGTGCTGCATCGGCGGGCCCGGCCGCGCCGGCCTCATCGGCATATCGCCCATGCCCGCCATCTCCCCTCCTCAGCAACGAGGTCCTGCGAGATTGAACAGAAGCACACGCATCAAACCAACCCTTTTGGTTGCAAGTAGACAAAGGTTTTGTCAAATCGATCGGTGAGGAACGAGGAGTCGAGTTGACTGACCTGCTCTGCCGCTGAGTGGACTTCGACGAGGGAAGGCGCTCGCCGCCGCCGCCGCCGCCGCCGATTCTTCGCGGGGAGAGGTGGAGGTGGGGAGGGGAGGAGCCGACGGCGTGGGTGTGTGCCTGGAAGTGGAGAGGCAGACAAACCCTAAATTTTGCAGTTTCCTCCCTTGAGATTGAGAAGTTGAGATCAATGAGAATTGCATAATTACAATTCGGTCCACTTTTAGATACCCATCAGCGCTGCGCTCCGTTTTCGACGGTTATACTACCCGAGCCACAATTCGGTCCACTTTTAGATACCCATCAGCGCTGCGCTCCGTTTTCGGCGGTTATACTACCCGAGTCGGTACACTTTCACACCATATTTGCCCCCCAAAAATTTAGAAGGATTAAGTCTACATTTGATCCTCAACTATTGTGTTGATCTAATTTTTAGACCTAACTATAAAACTATTTAATATTAGTACCTCAACTATTAAAATGGTTTACTTTTGAGACCTGGGCGGTTTTGACTAATGCTGTGTGGTTTTGACAACTTAGTGACATGTGGAGCCAGTGCATCACCCACTCATTCACTCCCCTCCGTCCCCATGGCAGCGCCACCATGCCTTGTCTGCTCCTCCCCTCCGCCTCACTGTCCTCCTCTGGCCTCTGCATCCTCCTCCGCCACGCCTGCCCTGCACCTCCCCCTCCGCCTCGCCGTCCTCCTCCGCGCCCAACGAGCTCTGATCCGCCGTTCTTTCCGCTCCACGGGAGCTTCCTCCGCTGCGTCACACTCCTGTCGCCGGCAACCGCCGACCCGTCCCTGCTCATCCACGCGTCGTCGTCCTACTCTCCCTGCGGACGCCGCGGCCGGCATTGCTGCTGACCCACGGTCTGCGTGGGCGGCCACCTCAGCGGCGGCGGGTTCGGCCCCATGATGCAGAAGCATGGGCTTGGTGCAGACAACGTGGTGGACGCGGGAGCTACCGCGTGCTCACGCCCACGGCAGTAGGGCAGAGCTCGTGCGCCCCCGGCCCCCGCGGTGGCCGGGCGGATCTCCACCCCTGTGCTAGCGCCCATGGAGGCCGGCCGGAGCTCCCCCGTGCTGCCTCCTCGCCACTCGCCACGTCGCGGCCGACGGGAAGCTGTATCATGCTCTGCCTCCGCCTCGCGTGTTCGAGCAAGATGCGGTGGCGGCACCTAACTGTCGCTGTCTTCGCGCGGACGTAGCCGCGGCGTCCATGAGCGCAGCAACCATCTCGGCCTCTTCGACGGTCAAAGTCGGTGGCGTAGGCGTGGCGGACCAAGGTCTGTGGGTCCTGGAAGAGGAGCTCGGCGAGCGCGGCGTGGAGGCGAGCATGGCGCGGAGCAGGTCGATGAGGGCGAAGCCGGTGGATGGGGAGACGGCCGTGTCCCAGGCGCGGGCGGCGGCGTCAAAACCACCACCACGTCAGCAGAAAACCATCCCAAACGAGCCCAGGTGCTTCACTTGCACGGTTTTGTAACTTCGGGTCAAGAGGTCTAGTGTAATAAAATCACATTGATGCGTTATTCAGTATCTAGCTTTTTTTTTAAACGGAGAGTTTAGTAAGGGGCGGATTCACACCCCGGGCCAGGGGGGCTCCAGTCCAGGGCGGCAGCCAAAAATGCAAGGAGCAGCTCTTTAGAGATTAGCCTAAAATATCATATGTTGTACTATTTTTAGTGTGCATACGCATGATAGCTCCCTTGGAGACTATCTCTGGATCCGCCCCTGGTTTAGTTTGACATCTGAACACCACGAGCTGATTTGTCTTGAAACATAGTTCTATAAAAAAAAAATGATACTCCCTCTGACACAAAATAAATGCTCGTATCTCGAAGAATCAAGTAATTTGCTGCAAGGATTTAATTGACCACATGCTTAAAGTACCCCTAGTTCAATGAGTGCTCCGAATTCAATACTGCGTCACTTTAGCTGTGGATTTGATTTGAAACAAGTTGCTGCAAATGCAGCCAATACGCAATGAAATCATGCATGATCCATCGGCACTCATTCACACTGACAAGTGACAATCACAAGTACAGTCGTGTTTACTACCTTGTAGTAGTTGTGAATTTGACACAAGTCGCTACAAATGCAAATACTTGAAATAATGAAATGCAACTGCTTTGCCTATTCTTCCACGAGAAGTTTTTTCACTTGAAAAGGCGAGGGGCCGAAAGCCGGCAGCTGCTTGTGCTCTCCTCCCCCCACGCCCCGCTCTGCTCACGCCTTTCTCGCCCACGCCACCACACGAACGAACCACCGCGCCTCGCCGGCGCCCCTCAGCACAGCACCCAATGGCCGGCGCCGGCGACGCCGCCGAGGCCCCGGCGCCTCCGCAACGCGCCCCGGACCCCTTCATCCGCTTCCTCATCCCGGCTGAGAAGCCGCGCCGGGCCGCGCCCACTGCGCCCGCCGCGCTCCTCCAGGCGCCGCACCACCTCATCGCGCCGCCGGCCCCGGTCCCGGCCGCGCTTATGGTGCGCCCCGAGGAGCGCCTCTTCATCGTCCCGCTCACGCGCCCCGACTGGCTCCCGCCGCCTCCTCCCCGTAGTCACCATCCTCCCTCCTCCTCGCCGGGAGCGGAGGTTGTGCGCCCGCCGCCGCCGCCTTCTTCCCGCCGCTACCATGCTTCCTCCCACTCGACGGGCGCGGCGGCGGTGAGCCCGCGGACGAGGCCGCCCTTCGCTCCGCCGAACGACCCCAGCAGGGAGCGCAATGCGGCCGCTCCGCCCCACAGTTCGCTGGCGTGAATGTGAACGGCGGCGCGAGGGGCGGCAGGAGCCCTGTCGTCCCGCTCCCGCACGACGGGGGGGGCCCGCTTCGTCCCCGTCTCACTTCCGCACGACGGTGGTTTCCAGAGGCCCAAGGCGGCGGCGGCGGTGGCTGCGCACAAGGAGAAGGAGAAGAAGGCGTGGGTCGCCGTGCAGAGGAAGGTCGAGGGTGGTGCCGGTGACGAGGATCGCGCGGCGCTCAGCGAAGGCTATTCCGGTGGGGACGAGGGGAGCGTTGAAGCCGAGGACGTGCTCCAACCGCACCGCAAGGGCGAGCAGAAGCAGGAGGAGGACGGTAAACGTCCCCTGCTTCTCGTCAGTGACCAGCAAGACGACGACGTGAAGGGTGCTCTGCCCACGGATAGTGCTCAGGACTGTTCCGGCCGCGCTGCCGGCGATGATCGCACAAGCGAGGTACGAGAAATCAGCGAACTTTCTACAATGTCAGTTCAAATGCAATCCATTTAATTTTGTTCATCTCTTCTCAGGTCACGCCTGGACCGAATCAAGTTCCAAGCCTACAGGGTAGAATGCGCAGGCCACCGGCGGAATGCCGCCACGACATGGACACCTTCACGCCGGGCTTCCTTGCGCTCTACGAGTCCCTGAAGCCGTCAGAGGAGCACACGTTCAAGCAGAAGCAGCTCCTGGACTCCCTCGCCAAGTCTGTCAGCAAGGAGTGGCCCAATGCTCAGATGCATCTCTACGGATCGTGCGCCAATTCGTTTGGGACGTCTCACAGCGACGTCGACGTCTGTCTCGAAATGGAAATCGACACCGAGGGCGCGGTTGAGGTTCTTCTGAGATTGGCAGAAGTGTTGAGGAGCGACGGTTTCGAGAACGTGGAGGTAAATCTTGCAACTGAATTATGCATTGTTTTTGTCTATATTTCTGAAGTCTCATCAAAGTTTTAGACCTGTTGGTTATGTGCATTGTTTGTCCATCTTTTGCCCTGAGTTCAATATCATCATCTTTGAAATATAAGACTTGCCTTCTCTGCCTCTGCCTGATTGACTATTGGTTCATGATGTTCCTCTCGGTCTTTGATAATAGATACTTTGAAATTCATGTAGGCAATTACCGGTGCTAGAGTTCCGATAGTAAGAATGTCGGATCCAGAAAATGGTTTCGCTTGCGACATATGCATCAACAATCTCCTCGCTGTTGCCAACACCAAGCTTCTCAAAGATTACGCTCAGATAGATCAGAGGTTGCTTCAGCTGGCCTTTCTTGTGAAGCATTGGGCTAAACAGAGAGACGTAAACGAGACATACCGTGGAACGCTCTCCAGCTATGCGTGAGTAAAAATTATGTATACTGCATTCATATTTCCCTTTTGTTCTCGCAGCCGTGCAGTTTTCTTTCTTTACAAAATTATTTAGGTTCTAATCCTTGTTTTTTACATGAACCTACAGGTATTGTAACACTCTGGTGTTAAGCATGCATAATCAATTACATTCTTAAGCATATGCATCATTATGCATAGCATTAATGAAAAGAGTGATTGTCATTTCATGTATCATGTGTGATTATTCAAATTTTGCTTGCCTTTCACATGAAGTGCATATGTGGTATGAGTGTTTGGTGTTGGATGACCCCTAGGGTAACCTAGACATGTTTAGGACACCAAATTAACCTAGGTTTATGTTCATTGTTTTGGCTAATTAAGTTTTGTTGTCATGGTTGACCAAGGTGGACCATTAGAGTAGTTTTGTTTGACTGAATTGGAAGTGATAGCTAGAGTGCTTGCATGTGTTTGCACCCTAAATAAAGTTTGTAGAGAATTTTATAAGGAACAAAAGTTGTTTTTACCACTTTTCATGAAAATGCTTGGAAGGTGTTCAAAAATGTTGAAAAAGGGCAAAATTGGGGGCTGTTTTTCTATTTTTGGAATTTTTAAAAGGTATTTTCTTTGGATTTTTGTATTTCAAAATCTAGGCAGAATCTGGCAAAACTTCTTTAAGATGAAATGTTCTACTCTTCAAAAGCTACATTTCATCTATTTTGAGTTTTTGCTAATTCGGCTTAGTTTAAGAGTTATTAAGCAGCAAAGTTTGTTCTGAGTTCATGGAAATAGCATTTTGGTGACGGCTGTACCCTGGCCGTCAGGAAAATGTTCGGCCACCGCCCATGTCGCCCAGCCCGCGCGCTCCGCGTGGCGCGCGTCGACCGGCCGTCCGGGGCGGCAGCGACCGTCCCGACCGCGTTAAAGAGACCGCAGTTGCTTCCTTCTTTCTGTCTCCCCCTTCAATTTCATCTCTCCCCGCCTCCTGCCTCAGCTCCGCGGACCCGCCACCGTCGCCGCCGGCTGAGCTCGCCGTCGCCGAGCCACCCCGCCGTGCATTTTCTTCCCCAAGTGCGTCACCAGACCCGCCTCGACGTGCTCTAGCCCGTGCGCCCCCTATCGGCCGTCCTCGTCAAGGGTAAGACCCCCAATCGAGGGCTTCTTCTCCACGGCCGGCGAGCCCGTGACCGTCGTCGCCGTGCCCCGGTCGATTCGGCCGACGATTCTTCTCTTTTTCTCGAGCTGTAGGTGCATCTAGTCGAGTAGCATCTGTAGCCCTAGTGAATGAGGTCCGAGCGGGTCGGCCCTTGCCGGAATTTTGAGTGCGCCGCCGGCGGAAGGTCGCCGTCCGCCTGCGCACGTGGCCCGAGTGGCCTCGGCTTCGCTCCGACCTCGATTCTCCCTGCAATCGACTCGCGCTGTCCCCCTCGTGCTATCCCTAGGGTCAGAGTGGCCGGAGAACCCCGGTAGCCGCCGGCGAGCCCGCGCCGACGCCGTCGTCCTCTCCCGTCACTGTGCAGGGACGTCGGGTTAGAATTCAGGAAACCCTAAGGTCCTCGGTGTAAATCTGCCAGACAAAGCGATTTACCGGTTAGGGCTTGGTTAGTTTCTGGAAATCTCAGGGTTCCCGGTGTAAAGTGGTTTTCCTTTTTTCTTTTTCAGAATAGATTTCAGATTTGGTTTAAAGCTTTGGAAATTCATAACTTGCTCATTTTTCATCCAAATGAGTTGGTTCAACTTGCAGTATTTTTATTATGAGATGATCTATGCATAAAAAATATGAAATGTGGAATTTGTGAAACTTTTCTGTATAGCTTTATTTATCTCTATTAATTGTATTTATCTTAGGAAATGCATAACTAATTCTCTGTTGCTCAGAAAAATGTGAGACAAGTTTGTTAGTCTTCTTATGTCATGCTCTATCTGTGAAAAATATTACTAGGCTATGTCATATGTAAATTTTGCTATGTCTAGTTATGGTGCCTATTTTCATGTGAGGATAAATAATTCATAATAAATAATGTATAAGGAATTTGTGCATGAAACTTTTTAGAGAGTGTTTTTATGTCAATCTAGAGCTAATTATGTTCTGAGATCTGTTGTTTGATATACTTTTATGTACAAAGTATTTTATGCCCCTGGAATTGTGCTGCCTTGTCATTTTTGTGAAGGATAAAGTACTTACTGTTTTGACTTGAAATTTTTATGGTAGTCTTTATTTGGTATGATTAAGCTTCTGTAATTTTTACAGAATTTTCTGAGTAGTCTAAAGTCATGTTGTAGTTATACCCTGATTTCTTTCGTTTATAAATAATGCTTTAGAGTTATCATTTTATGTGTGTAAAAATGCTTTTTATGCTATTCATGATATGTATGATCTTCTTTTGGTTGTGGTTCAGTAGAGTGTAGAGTGCAAAACAATGGCTGTTTATAATTCTTTATATTGTGCGAGTAAATTTTAATGCGAGGTCTATTTGGAGATTTATCGGTAGAAGAGAATGCAGATGACATGTGCTTATCATACATGTTTTCAAATATCATATCATTCATCTTAGCTGAGTATTCATTCACCATCACCATCAGCATTGTATTTATATGTATGCACGGTATTCATACGCACTATGCATCATACAGGATCGTCAGAGCTCGCGACGGTAGTTCCCGAAGCACCAGGAGAGGAAGGCCAACAGGAAGCTTTGGTGCGGGAAGCAGCAGCAGAAGAGGATCCCGAAGCTGATCTTCCGGAGTGTCCCGACCACCAGCCAAGTGCTTTTCTGAAAGGCAAGCCCCGGAGCATTCTCCCTGTGGTTTGCAAAATATCTAACTTGAGTCTTTACTTGTTTGTTGCATTAAGTTATAGGCGTTGTTTTATACCGTTGCTGCATTACTTATATTCCTTGCCACTGTTATACTTCAACCCTGTTAGGTTCAGGTCCGATTATTGCTTAGCCCTGCTTAACTAGATCGGTAGAAGTCGGGTGATTTCCTGTCATCCGCGAGTTATAGGTGGTAACTCGGATGGTTGAATACATTGTTATCTTGGATAACCATGTGGAGATAATAAATCGAGACCGGGCGGGATTGGAGTTGAGAATGAACTGGAGGTTCAATGTGGTTTATCCCGTCTGTGTCGAACTAGGACTCCGTCCGTTGTACGTCCTCAAGTCATATTGAATTTATGCCTCACATTTAGCTGGAAGGATAAGTCGTTCCGACCGCGAAGCCTAATTTTGATTTGGGCCGGGAGTCGACCTGCTGTACGCATCGCATTGGTGAAGATGGGGAACCACGGGTTACGCGGTTGTAAGGCCTGAATATAGCATGGTGCGCCCTGCTGGCAGCCGGACGGTGCCCGGATGTGATGGTACCTGTTGATCTCGCGTTTTTCCTGAATTGGATGTCGGTGACCTGTAGCTCACCATGGCTGGTGAGTGTGGTTTGTGTGGGGAGTACCCGCCAGCTGGTTAGTAATCGATTATAATCGCCATCGTTCCTGGACAGTGAACACTTGACTTGAGCAGCGGCATCGTAGTAAGAACTTGAACAGGAGGTGAGATGGTTGAGCCGTTGAGACTGAAAGATACTCAACCGGAAATGGTTACTTTCTGTTGAATAATTATTACCATGCTTGTTTAGTATAGGTGCTAATGTAGCATGATAAGGTTAATCAGATTAAAATACATTGCTAGAAGGTTCTTATTAATTGTTTCTTAATGCAAGCTTTTCCGCAATTTTAAATGAGTCAGCTATCCTACTTATACAGCCTTGCATACTCCTTGGAGTCTCTTTATTTTAGTTTATGACGGGTAAGTCTAGCTGAGTACATCCTCGTACTCAGGGTTTTATTTCCCATGTTTTGCAGATGGTGAGATGCTTTATGGTTATTGTCAGAACTGTTTCTATCCCGCCTTAGGAGATGATTAGACCTTGGGTATGGTCACTCTTCTCGACTTGATGCTTTTGCTGGATGTGGACCAAGGACCTGGCGCTGTATTTCAAATGTGTGTGTGGTATTTGAACTAAATCGCTTCCGCTTTTATTTGAATTTGAACTGGTTTGTAATAACTCTATTTTCGTACTCCGATGATGTTTTAAACTTGGTGCTTGTGAATGAGTACGCTAAACTATTACGATCTTGGTCGTGCCGAAAAAGTTTGAAATCCTTCGAGATTTCACGGACTACCGGGTTTATTAGGTCTCAATCATATGATTTGCTGAATTAATGGCGGATTATGTGCTTGTGCTCTAATAAATTGGTCGGTTCTGTTACAGGTATGTTCTCATGTGCATCAACTTCTTGCAGCAATGTGAGCCAAAGATTCTACCATGCCTGCAGGTTTTTTTATTTCTACCCAACTTTATGGAATTCATTATTTTACAAGTAGTCCTATTTAGAATAGTCCAATTAAGATCACTCCTCAATTTCCCTGCATTTGGTTCATGGTGCTAATGTAGGTAAAGCAACCAGTTTTTTGAATTTCAAACCCTTTGATTTATTTTTATTTTATTGTTCGTTTGGTAGTGGAGTGCTACGGTCCGGCATTTGCACAGATTCACACTCCATATGATTGCTTCTTTTTGGATGGCTAGCTCATCCTTTCACTATGGTTGGTGTTTTCTTTTTTTTTTTCTTTTCATTTTCCCTTCTTTTTTTTTTTGGCAATGTAGCTCCTCTGGATTTTTTTCAGTTATACATGTGATTCAACTAGAACTATGGAGTTCATTTATTTAGGACTAAAATGGCTCACCAAATTTCATCACCAAAACACGTCATGTTATGAGCCTCATGCTTTGCACTTGTTTGTCAATTTTATCTTGATGCCATGCAACCAAACAATTTCTGCAGGCCATGGAACCAACATACACGCTGACCGTTGACGGCACTGAATGTGCCTACTTCGACAAAATAGACCAACTCCAAGGTTTTGGCGCTGGCAACAAGGCCAGCATTGCCGAATTGCTGTGGGGGGTTCTTCCACTACTGGGCATCCCAGCACCACTACAAGCGCGACGTCATCTCCATCCGCTTGGGGAAGACAATCAGGTAACGATGATGATATCAAGACTCGAAGGGTCTTTTCCAAACTACAAATTTGAGCAAGCAAGCATTCGATTCCACCGAATTCGCTCGTTTTAAATCTTGGCTTGCGGTTTGTCGTGGAATGGCAGCAAGAAGGAGAAGGGCTGGACGACTCGCATTGGGAACGACCGCCACGTGGTGTGCATCGAGGATCCGTTCGAGACCGGCCATGATCTCGGCCGTGTGGTCGACCGGCAGACGATCAGGATCCTCAGGGAGGAGATGGAGCGAGCCGCCGCCGTGCTGCAGCACGACGACGACCCCTGCGTGACTCTGTTCGAGCCCTACGGTTATGAGAACCCATGATTGATCGATCGGCATGGTAACTGAGAACCCGGTCGCTTGCACATAAATAAGGCTTCAGATGACAGTAATGAATTGTGAACAAAACTGAAATAATATCTTGTCTCGTAGAAGTGAAATGAAATGATATCTCGTCGCAGTTAGGAAAGTAGAAATTGTATGAGGTGCATTTAGTTGCCACAAGAATTGTGTATGCAGCTACAGTTCACTGTCAACATCACTTCTGCACTTGCATGCTTATGCTTTGAATGAACACTTTTTGGGGGGAAAAAAAAGGAAGACGCAAAACCTCGAAGCTGGCTTGTACTGGACAACTTATCATTAGCCTTGTCGTAATTCTTTACAGTTAATAAGAAAGAAACAGAGCACTCTGAAAGCGCTCACTTGACTCCATTCTACGGGTGCGAAGTGTTGGAAGGCATGGCCAAACGATCTACCATCCTGGCTTCCAGGAATCTGTGATGTATAATTCCTAGGACAAAGGAAAGTTAACACCCTAGATGCCCTCCCTGCTCCTGCACATCCCCCACAGTGGCATAGAGTTTAGGCCAGACTGGCCAACTTCTGCACGAAAGTGAGTGCACAATGATCTTTTCCAGGGTTTTGCAACTCCTTTTGCATCTTGAGCTTTTGCATGTCTTTGTGGTTCCTTTTTACATATTCATTCATTATACAACCTCATCTGATGACATATTCACGACTCTTTTGCCTCGATGTACTCAGCCTGGTTAAAGTTCTTGTTGAACAACATGCCCGTTGGAGAAATAAGTCGTAGTGAAGCACTTCCGAACCGACTCTGGAATGTCAACATTGTTCAAAGGGACCAGAATACGACTATTTAGGACATTACACGATAAATGTAAGGCATTCGAAATATAGAAATGGCCATACCCACTGAAACAAGACGAGAATCCACCAGCATCCTGGCAAGCTACCATTGTTGTGGAGAAGCTTTCAAGATGAAACAAGGAAAGAAAATTCATTGTCGTCAAAAAGCCTTTCAAGTTCCAAACTAAGGACTTCAAACTCTCGCTAGTTTACTTGCTGGGTAATCAATCTCACAGCCTTGACAGCTGACAGCATTCGAAAAGTGAGGGTAGACAGTAAACTGCATTCTTATTCTTATCGTTGATGGTTTAGATCTCAAATTCATGAATGGCCTGATCCTCTTTTTAATTGAAGTAGAACAAATTAACTTGGTCACCCAGCAATACGTTGAATCAAAAAGTGGATCAGAAATATGCATACCATCAAGAGAAGGGTTCCAACGGAAAAGCTGACACCCATTGACTGACTCAAATATCTCAAATCCCTTCCAGCCTAAAATAGGACATAATAAATAAAAAGATGTCAGTACATTGTCGAAATGGTAGGCAAGCATATGCTGGTCTAACAAATAGAAAGGACCATGCCATAAATGTTCAAGATTGTTCCCCTTACTATACTGCAACTGCTATGTGTTTTTTGTCTGTAAATAGTACAGGAGAGCTCTATTGATCTGTTGCAAAAACAATCCAAGCATGGAGATTAATGTGGCATGGTGTATTTGATCTGTTACCCAAATAAACCACTGAAAAATTTAGGTAGCCCCAGCAGTTTGGATAGTTGCAAAAATTTAGCAAAAATCCATGGCTTATGGTTCATATACCATGCATTTTCCTGCAAACTCTTGGCCAAATGCATGTCAAACCCAAAGCTCAACTAAAATTATTGCTAAAGTTTGGCATGAGTAATTTGGATACAAATCAAACAAGTTTAGTCAACCATTGTAATTTACATGAGAATTGTTGTGGGTCATATAAATGAAATAAAAAAGATTATCAGCTTACCAATAGTGTTCCCTCGAGGCAGTGTATTGAAGGAGTAACCACTAATACACAGAAATACGGAACCAGTACTTGGTGCATCTGTTGACAATATAATGCAGACTTGATGACTTGCAGATGATGGTTGAGAAAATAATTGCGTATAGACAGAATTCAATGATAGAAAGTCAGAAACTAGTGCCTAGTGGTGAAGCAAGAATAATATATAAAAAATCTAAAGCAGTGTAGCAGACCTTATGGACGACCATTTGGTCATTGGTAAAGACACTGGGGAAAAGCCATGGAACAAGTGTCCCTACTGCCCCCAAACTCAATCCAGTTATCGCTCCTATGATCACAAGTGACTTCAGTAGCATCCTTGCCTATATTAAAAGTTTGCTTTAGGATCTTTCGAAGCAATGAACAAAATGTCCATATGGTTTTACTACAGGGAAATGACCTGTGAAAATAAACTTCCATACAAAGCATAGTACGTTTGTTGATAAACTAACTGCTTAGGAGAGGCTAACTGTATCATTGATTCATTGGATGTAATGAGTTCCATTTAGCTGAACCATATGAAATAAGATTCATAGTTGTACATGGACACACGATCATGAAATGACACATTGCTACCAATGCCAGTAAGGGTGACAATTTTGTTATCTGCATACATTTGAACACAGTAATCAACAGGTACCTTGGTCAAATTCTTATTAGCACCATATACCAGCTCAGGCATGAATGACTGCGCAGTTTGAGACAGAGGCTCACCCCAAACAGTACACATGCACAAGACATTGATCATAACCTTCAAAAGAATTAAGTAAATGGCACATTTGTCAAAATCCCTTTTTATAAATATTCCCTCATGAGCAATCGTTTCATGAGTTACAAAGTACAAACCTGATGAGCTGCAAGAGTTATTTCTCCCATAGAAGTTGCAGAATATGTTAGCAATGCATAAAAAGCCACCTACAGAAAATTTTGAAATAATTCGTTAAACTGACACAAGGAAAGGATGCAAGATTGCCAGACCTGAAAATATTACCTTGGACGTCATTGTCACAAAAACAGGAGCTGCAAGTTCAAATATCTGCAATAGCTCTCTTACTGATGGAATCGTAAATGAGAAAGCTTGAAAACCCTTATTGCTTAGATTTTGCATCATCATGAAAGCTGCAACAACCTGATAGTGTGTCAACAAATAGCCACTCTAGAAAACAATTGAATAGTCAATCATGAAGAAAGAGGAAAAAAAACTTGCTGATAAGCAATGTAGTTTCTGATATCAATATGAACCACGTAGGCTTCTGAAATTAAGTGAAAAAGAAAAAAAAAATACTATTGTGTGTTTCAGTTATGAGCAAGTAAGGCATCGCCTGGCTTTATTGAAAGCTTCTTTCTTGCTTGCCCCTCATTGATTATCTCATTTCCCTTAAATTAAGAGGAGCATCCTGCCATAGGTACAAAACCATTCTTTTCAAGTTCTTGTGTGCCCCTCATTGATTATATCCTTTCCCATAAATTGAGATGAGTATCTTTCCATAGGTACAAATCATTCTTTTTCAACTAAAATAATAAAAAACTTCGTTATATCTCAATTTCTAGCATAATGTGCACGACGGCATAACAAGGCCTTCTGCCTTAAAATTTTCTCAAGCATGCCTTCCTTAAAAAGTAGAGAGGAGTTGCATAACAAGTTAAAAGTGCCATCAAGGAGAAGTGAGTGTCAAGTGTGTCTGTACCTGTGAAACCATAGTTGCCCAGGCAGCACCAGCAATTCCATAGCCACAAACAGAGCAAAGAAATATATCACCAACTCCATTTATAACACTAGCAGATGCCAACGCCTTCAAAGGACCCCAAGAATCCTTCATGCCCAGACTGAGTTATAACAAACACACTATATAATAAGAGAAGCATCCATTCAAGAAATAGTAGTAGTATAGAAGACTAAGTGTTTATTTATTACTATCTGAACAATTGTATTCATGTAAGCATGTAGCAGTGTAGCCCATGCGTGTTTATTTGTGGCAATACGAAGGATAGGTGATTACAATGATGACTATTCTTGAAAGTACAAGTGTCAAACTCAAAGAGTGACCAATCAGTGTTCCACTAGTTCTCACCCCACTGGAACTCTTGAGACTTATATCCAGGTTTTCAATGCTCTAACGCAAATCAACAATAATAGCATTGAAAGGCAGGCATGCATCTCGACTGGAGATATAACTTTTAGGTCTTACTCAAAATTCTGCATCATGACTTGGATTAACTTTTAGTATATTTTCTTTTGTAGTAAATTTACATTTCAAATATGAATAACACAAGCTGTAGTTTGACAAAAGAAGAAACATGGGGCAAATCTAGCAGGTACACGATAGAAGAACCACCAAATCATATCCAATAAACAAGAGAAAGAGAATGGGCACAAGAAGTACCTAGCACTTTGAGCAACTAAGCCAACAAGAACTGCAGGCCATGCGAAGCCTCTTATCTGAAAGCAAGTATACATATTGATATATGTTACTGCACACAAAAAGGAAAGGTTAACTCTATACCCTATAATATCCTACATGTCGACTTCATTGCAGGATTTTTTTTTTTTTGGTAGCATACCTTTCTTTTCTGCCAGTTTCCCACTCTCATACACAACTACACAAGGTTTTATTTGACATACAACATAAAACTGAACTTTGAACCATTCCAATTACACTACTGATCCTTTTTACTGCTAATGTTGAATAAAAGAAAACTCAAAACCACAAGATGCTAGCTTTATCCAGAAATATTTCCTTTCCTACCAATTAAATCGGGGCAATACTGCAATAATATTGCAGAGATAGATGTTGAACTATACAAACCTGTGCATAGGTATTGGCTGAAGAAATAAGTTCATAATTCCCAGATCCAGTAAAAGCTGCAGCAGGGGGGAACATTATATGCCAAAGAATAAACTGACAGGAAAAATTCAAATGTGTCTTATATTTTCCAGATTCTAACGAAATGGCATAATCTGACAATCAATTTAAAATAAGATAAGTAGTAAAGATGAAAACAGTATAATCCCTATTTGTATGCTTGGTTGAATTTAGGACAGGGCAGCAAAGCAGAAAATGAGATAATATAGTGAAAAATAAAGCATCAGTTTTTTTTTCATTTAGAAAATACAGAAATGCTCAGCACTTCCAAGGAAGTAAAGATGATTGTTGCAGGTTGACAGAATATTTTTCTGTAGAGTCTTACCAGTCAATACTTGAGTACCAAACACCTTGGTGAACAAAAACATTCCTATGCCACAAGCAAGAGCAATAAACAGTAACATAGACACTTGATGTTGTGCAAGCTCTTCATCCTGTTTATGGTAACAGCAACCAGATTAGATATCGATACAGAAAGAATGCAAAATCCAAGATGGTGATTGACATTCGACAAGACTAGTTGCAAGCTCTGAGCACACAGAGTAGGAGCATAACAATGTACCAAGTAACAAATTTCTTGCCATGAAACAAGCATTCACTGCCAGGTATGTATGCGATGCAACTCTAGTTTGGCAAGAACTTAAGTGGGTAAAAAAACGAAAATCAGAAGTACTGGTCGTAGCTAAGGTGATATCCTCTTTGGCTGAACAGACTGGACCACAAAGTATTCTTGAAACATGCTAACACAGAAGAAGAGTGCGTCTCAGATAGAATTAGATAGAGGATGCACCTTTTTGGCTAAGGAGGTGGCCACCATGTTGGATGTTGCGACCGAAAGGAACATGAATATATAGCTTAGGTAATCGCAGAACACTGTCCCAGGCCCTGAAAGGAAAGGAGAGCAAAACCCCAACAAAAAATAAGAAGAATACATACGTACATACATCCAGTACTTGAGCTGCCCAACCTGTGAGACAGAGCTATATATTTTACGAATTTACAGATGGAACCATCCTGCAAACCTATGGACATCATATGTGATGAATTAAGATATGTATGTACCAGGCGCGCAATCACTGCGCGTGGCGATTAGCTCCCCACGGGGAAAGAAACGCAGAAAAGCAATGTCCATAATTCATTCAGCTAGAGAAACGTTTGCATTCGGGGGTTGGATGACGAAGAGCCACCGCTGAATGTTAGTCGTTTGCTACAAGTATGGCATCGGAGAAGATGGAGAAAGCATTCGAAGGGAGGAAGGGGACGAACCTAGCGCGGCGAGCTGGAGCGCGGAGGTCTGGCCGATGACCATGGTGTCGATGAGGCTCATGAGCGGGCCGCAGATCCAGAGCCCCAGCGCGGGGCCGGCGAACACGACGATGTCCCGCACCTGCTCCCATATCCCCGCCGCCGCCGCCGCGTCGACGTCGTCGTCGCCGCCGTCGCCGTCGTCCTCGGCGGCCCGCGCGACCGCCGAGGCCGAGTCAGCGCACCGGACGGCGTGGGCGAAGCGCGCCTGGCTCCCCCCGAGCAGCCGGAGGCGGGCTGCGGGAGGAGGAGGAGAGCCAGGGAGGCGGTGGAGGGAGGTGGGCGCGGGTGCGGAGATGGGGGTGGGTGCGCGGTGGGCGGCCGAGAGTAGGCGGAGGTGCGCGGACATGGCTGCGGGCGCGCCCGTTGGAGCCTCGTCGGCCTAGTCGGAATAGTGAAGCGGTGGTCGAGCCTCGTGCCTCCAGCCTCCAGTGCTGCGGCGTCGTCGCAAGGCAAGCGAAATGGTGCGAGACGGGCGCGACGGCGGCGGCGGTAACCGGTAAGGTTTGACGTGCACGTGCTGCTCCCCCCGGATCAATCGTGTGGAAGGGAAACCAGTGCGAGCAGGAGCTGCCGGCAGCCGTTGCTGTCGCTGTAGCTCAGTGCAGGCGTCCAGATTGAGCTCGCACTTGTGCAGAGGACGAAGGACATGTACGTGTACCGGCATAATCAGTGGTCCTGGCGCCACGGAATTGGATGGAATACACGCTCTATAAGTACGTCTATAATACGTACCCGCATATATAAATCAACTGACGAAAGTTGCAACGTCACAACTTTTCGCGACTGATTGCATCCCAAGCGTGACTGAACGTCAGTTTTGTTTTGTTTTTCAACCACGCTATTCTCAAATGAATCAACCGCTCTCTCAAGCTGGCTGTATCCAAAAGTGTCTTAGCCTTTGCGCAGCTACCTAGCAACCTCACACCAAAACCAATAGCGTCATGTTGTGCCTCGTTCGAGCGTCCAGCCAGCAACCATCATATATGCAGGCCATTCTAAGCTCCAAATTCACAATACAACAAAGCCACCAGTCTCAGAGTGGTTAGTGGCAGACAATCTCCAAATGTAAAAAACAACGGACACGACCATACTCATACACAACTCCAAACACAAGCGAGGCACCCTCCAGGGATTACTTGCATGACTCACGCAGTAACCAGATAGTACAAGGTACGTATGGTACAGTTGGCCAAAAAAGAGAGATAAATATGCAATGTTTAACAAAAAAAAAAAATCACCACAAAGATTCAATTCAAGGATAAGGAAACACCTGTAGATCCATTCCAGACCAGAAGTGCTCTTCTTATCCTGCAGAGTCAAAAATCATCCTCAAACAGATAGCGCCTGTTTCCATGCAATAGTGTGCCAGCTATGCCGCAAACTCTAGTGATATATATTCTCTGCTTGCCAAAAGGTATACATGACAGGAACCTACTATTCCCTTCCAGCAAAATCACATGAAGTCGTACTCATCCGGATCATCGTAGCCGCCACCCCGCCCGGGGATGAAGTCGTCATCGGCTTTCTCGATGTGGAGTTGCTTCTTTTTCGCTCCTGCCAAAGAATGCCATTCCGTATCAATATGGGTGATCATGCCGGTTACTAGATCTGGCTACAAAACATATAAACACCTAGAGGTGAGGTGTTTTGATAGTTGATGAAGATTGTTACCTTGTTTCTTTTTGCCTGCTGCAGCCTCTTTCTCAGCCTTGATCTTCTCGTTAGCAATTGCTGTCACGGAGGAAGATATTTCTTTCGCGTCCGCACCTTTCAACGATGTCATGGAAAGTCTCATGACATTCTTAAGGAGAGCCATGTAGTGAAAGCTCTTCTGCAAATGCAACCATGAAACCAACAAGGTCTGATATCCTGCCAAAAAAGGGTGCAAAACCAGAGACATACAATGTTGACAATGCTAACATACCTCATAGGGGCGTAGTTTATTTGCAATAAGCTCCGCATATTCCGCAAAGTCACCCTCGGACTTCGGGATAAAAGTATCTAGTGGCTTTTGTTCACCGCCCTTCTTTGCAAAAAGTTCTGTGGTTGACTTGAAGTCAGCTTCTTCTACAAGCCTGCAGCAAATAAACATTGTAACCATGAGGTCAGACTAGTTTACATAAGACAGAAACAGAAGCAGTACATGGCTAAGTTTTTATGCAAAGTACCAAAAATAAACAGGCCATAAAAACTTCACATTACCTTTGTTGGCGAATTTTCTCTGAAGTAGGACTAAGAGGAGGCTCATCTGGTTCTTCAGCACTTGTTGATGCTTGCTGTTTTCCCTTTTTAGCAGGAGCCTTAGTACTAGGTTTGGCCGCAGCCTTTTCCACAGGCGCCGCCTTAGGTTTCTACAGGATGCAGTAACACAAAATGACAGACAGCATTCAATCAGTGACAATTCAATATTAACTTGTATAAGTGGTTTGTATGCATAATCAATCATGCAACTGATAGTATAATGCTCATTATTTTGCAAATCAACACCAGAAATAATCACAATATAGCTTACAATCACCGAATTACATTTCTTTGGAAGTTTATTTTTTAACGAGAAACAACATTTTACTGGAAAATTACATTACATAATTCAAGCCATTGATGGTAACTGTTTGGGCTATTCAGCTACTCATATAATCATCAGCTAATTTAAGGTTGTATGCAAACAGAATGGTAGTGAACAAGAAATCACACCTACACTGCAAAGATGAAAGCATATAGAACCAAGCATATGCATCAAGTATCGCCAACAAATTACTTCCAACAACTAAGCTGATTAATGTTACCAACGTGCAGGCAATCGTGTTTATAACTGTTGAAACTACATATAGATAGAATTGTGATAAATAGAAAGAGTTAATTTACTTTTGCTTATACATTAACAAAGAACCAAAGTTAAATAAAAAGGACGTCAAATAACAAATCGTTTTTGTTTTCGTTTACCTCCTCCTCCTCTTCTTCCCATGATTCTTTTACATCATCTTCTTCAACATCCTCATCAGCCCACTGATTTTTAAGTGGCTCAGCTTTCACAACAGGGGCAACTGGCTGGAAATCTTCAGAATCTGTAATGCAGTGTAGATTAGTTTCCATAGCACACTAACAATGCGTATGGAAGTGCCATGATAAACTAATAAATTGAATGAAATAACAAAATTGTGCAAAGTAACCCTGAGAAGTTTGTCACGTATACTCGCTTCCTCTACCAGGAAGGTTGAAATAGGTATAAGGGCGTTGGAGGAAAATTAAGCAGGCATGAAAGGGCGCCTAATACAGCAGTTAGCAGGTGCCCATAGGGCTTATTTTTTAGATATCATGCTAATCCAATCAGAGCTCTTTAAAAGAAAACGTAAAACCTAGGGAAAAGGATTACTGATTTGCAATGAAGGTCACTCCAACTAGCAGGACAGATGCCAAAATCTTTAGCATTGGACACGGTACAACAAACAAAATTGTTACTGAATATCGCTATTCTTAGTTTATATGCTAAATTAGACATATACAAAAGATGCATATATAAGACTAGATCATCCATGTCACTACGTCAGTGCACACAAAACATCCCAAACCCCATGACCATTTGCCTAGTAGGCTAAAACGGAACAGATATCGCCACAGCTGACAAACAAATGATCTCCGAACATATCCTAAAAGACCAAAAAATCCATAAGCTAAGCCCCAGAAACCACACATAACGTCAGGCATAAGCCTGACGAACATCGCGCGCGCGCCTAGGGTCCGAAGGACTCCCTATCTAGATTCGGAACCCGCAGTAGGACGACGGTGCGAAGCGAGGAGCCCCATCACGAACCGCGCATCGGAACACGCACTACTGGCGTCGGGGAAGCACAGGCGCACAGATCGGGGAGTCGAGAGAGAGAGGGAGAGGGAGGGAGGCGCTCACCCCAGTCCTCCATCGTGGTTCCTGAAGGTCTCAAGATCCGATCGCTCCGGCGGTGTCGGCGGCAAGGGACGACGGCGACGGCGGCGGGGCGCCCGGTGCGCGGAGGACGGCCGGGGTGGCTAGGGTTCCCGCGGCCCTGGCGGCGGCGGCGGCGCGGGAGGGGAGGGCGGAAGCTTCTCGAGGGTTGTGGAACGGGAGGGGAACCGAACGGATGAGTCGAGTCGAGTCGCTCTGCTGTGCTGTGCGGGCTGCCGCTTTGGCTTTGCTCTGTCACGCGGCCCCTTTGGTGGTGTGGTGCGTTCCGTTCTTCTGAGAATTCTGATCGCCCATTGGACGGCCACGATCTCCCATGATATAGCCATCGCATACGAAGCCGAGGCGGAAACGAACCCTTTTTTTTCTTCTCTTTCTTTTTTTCCTTCCCCCTCTTTTCAAATTCCGATACGAAGTCGAAACGGAGACGATACAAAAAAAAAAAATTGCGGAACGAATATACAGATTTCCAGTTTCAGCCATTGCACGGCTTTTTTTGGAGTCGAAATGGAGTATGCAGTTTCAGCCACAGACTTCCAGTTGCACAAAAAAAAAAACCACAGATTTCCAATTTCCCATGCGAATATACAATATTTGTGGAATGGGAATAAAGAAGTACACTACTACAGACTAGAGCTTCGAGGCAGTTGCTATCTCATTTTTTCCCTACAAATCAGAAATCACAGTGAGCCAAGCTTTCTGATGTGGTAAGCAGTGACCATGTCTGATGCAGTGATGCGGTAGGCAGTGATGCACTGCAGCCTTCATTAGGATCTATTGTTTCAGAAGAAAATCTGACCTAGTAATACTAATACCAAATTATCTATCAATACAAACTAGATGGCAAACTCTCCGAACTCATCACTAATCAACCTTACCAAAGCTCTCCCTAGGAGACAATGCTCACACTGTTTATTTACATACACTGCAAAAAGGAAAGGAAAAAAAGATCGAATGGGAATTGAGCTACAGCTACTTGCCTACTCCTGCTGCACAACCCTTCTACGACTTGAGGACCGCTCCTTCGGTGATCCTCCATCCTCCTGACTTCGAGTAGGTCATCTCGTACCGAGCGGTGTACTTCGTGTCGTAGGCGTCGTTGTTCATGGGGTCTTTCACATCGGTGAGTTGACCCATCTCCTCAATCGTCGCCTCCACGGTTGCTCGTCGACCGTCCATGGAGACGGTGATGCTGTCGATTGTCACATCGGAGAGTGTGTACTCCCAGAACCAACCGTGGCGCTCAATCTCTGCGGCTCGGTCTGTCCATACCTTCAGCATGTTGCCATCGAGGATCTGTTGGAGAATTGGAAACAACATCAAGAACTATATAGTGGCACTGGATTAATACAAGGACAGGTGAAATAAGAAGGCTTGACCATTTGAATGTTGTTACACCCAAAATAGCGTAAGTTGTTGCTGCATTTATCTCAAATGACTAGAATTCTTGAATGTAATAGAATAACGTCTAAGACTACATCCAAAGAGTCTCTGGCAAAATATGTAGGGTATTGTTTGGGACAAAGTAGAAGGGGAGCCTTGGCGCAGCGGTAGTGACCATGTGGTCACGGGTACGAGTCCTGGAAACAGCCACTTGCAGAAATGCAGGTTAGGCTACGTACAAAAGACCCAAAGTGGTCGGACCCTTCCCCGGACCCTGCGCAAGCGGGAGCTATTGTTTGGGACAAAGTGACAAACCAACAAAGCAGTGGCCAGCTATAAAGATCAAATTTTTGGACCTCACCTCTTGTAATGCTGTGACAGTGTGTTCTGGCCCCAAAGCCTTGGACTTGATACTCTGCCATTTGCGAACAATATCTTCAGCCAACTTTGCGTCCATTCTAGGAATTTCTAGTGGCTCTTCATCTGCTGCCAGACCTTCAACAAACAACAATTTAAGGATTAACTTTCCTGACAGACATTACACTGTTAATAAACAATACAGTTTTTTAAGTGTTTTATTTATGCACTTATATGATGTACATCACAGATAGAAATAGGGTGTAATATGGTCCCAGGCACATTTTATGTGGAATACTTGGTACACGGCTTTGTTCTTCAAACAAAACCCAATGGCTAGAAGAAAGTAATGACACTTGATCATAAGTTTACTCACCATCAACAGAGTCAACAACTGCCACAGACCCATACTCGCTCCTAAGAGCAGGAAGTGACTTCTTACGAGGCAAGCACTTCAGACCTATTACTGCAAATAGTGCAAACAGTGCAACAGCAGAGATAATCTTCAAAGAGGCATTTCTGGAATCATGGATAGCGTCTCCAGCAACACTTTCTTGGGCAAGTTTTTCAAGAGATTTCTCAAGATCATCACTTGGGGCATCCTTGACTGATCTATCTAGCTGTTCTATCAATGGGAAAACCTTGCTGAAAGCTTGAAGAGCACTAGATTTTACAGTACCAAGTGCAGCAGTAGCTTGAGCACCAAGTTTTGCTATAGCAGCAGCAGCAGCCAGATGAGAAGCCCCACCACCTTCCATCCTTTCTAAGTAGCTTAAAACTTTTGGGTCATCATAATAGTCTCCAAGTCTGAACTGCATCCCCCGAGTATCCCTGCTCCTTGGGAATACCTCGGAGACAAGCCAGGTCTCCAAAAGCTTGCACAGCCCTGGAAGAAGATCATTCTCTTCGTCGATGCTAGAGTTATTCACCACAAACTCAATAATTTTGGGGTCCCTATATGGTGAGGACTCATTATCAATTCCAAGCCACATTCTGCAATTGCTAATATCTCCCACCAGTAATGAGCAGAGTGCCCGTTCTAATGCGAGGTCCATCTCATTTGCAGGATATTGGGAACCTATATTGAACTTCTGAAGTTGTTCGAAGAGGTCATCTGCCATCATGATGAATTGTGGCCTTTTACTTGCAATTGCTTGAGCAATATGGGCAAGTGCCACACTATAGATTTCAAACCATTCAGGTGGTATGCTATTCGGTGTTTTCGAGAAGAAATCCATCTGAGATATATAACACAAAATGAATGAGAAATTCTAAACATTGTGTTCAAGTAAAATAGACAGATAGCATGCTGCTGCTCATTAAACTTGATAGACACAAACCTGCTCGGCTGATGTCATCTGCAAAAAAGCCTCATTCATGAAGGCCTCACGAGAAAATCCTCCTCCAACAGCAGCAATACCACCTCGTCCAACACTCCACAATATGTTTCTTGCACCTTGCAGACCTTCTTGGCGTTTAATTTTATGTTTTTCATCAATAGGAAGAGCAAGAAGTTCCAATACACAGCGAGGTGTAATCTCCTCCAAAGTTTCATCAATCTGTGAAAGCAATTCAGATGCAAGATTGCTTGCACCATCCTCCTGAAGTAAAACGTTTCTGTTAGTACTGCTTCCCAAGATATCTCTCTAATCAAGAAAGAGCCTACAAAGTGATCTTCACACACTGATCTCATAACAAGTGAAAAGTAATTGATAGCTAAAATGCAGCAGACATTTTTTGTGCTAGCAGCTTACAATAACGGGATTCAAAAAATTATTTTGTGTGTGTGTGGGTGTGTGTGTTGGGGGTGGGTGGGGGGGGGGGGGGGTGGGGACAACGCTAGAAAATTTCATTCTCTCTAAGCAGGAGTTGCTAGTACCTTAATACCAGATTGGTTTTACAGTGTAATAGAAAAAAAAATGCCTGTGCCATTATGTAGCTAATGGTTTCAAGCTTCTGAAAACCGACACTGATGCATGGCCTACAGAGATCTAAAGTACAGTAATAAGAAGTAAGAAGTACTGTTGCAGCTGATGCTTACCCCAAAGTGACTTTGTTTACCAAAGAAAACAAGTGGTAATCAGCATCAACAGCAAGCCATTATATAAAACCTGGAGCATGCTGATCTACAAAATACGGTGTGTACATACAGTGCTAATAAATGACAAATCTCGTCCCTAACAGTGAACATGTCACATTAAGATTAATAGACAACTGTGTGTACACAGCCACCTTACGACATATTGGATCTGCAACCTTAAAACAAATTAGTTCACCTGCAGGAGCTTGAGTGCTCTCTCGAGCACCTCACAACAGCAGATTACATCTGGAGGGCTTGCTGCCATAGCATCCCTTGATAGGTCCACATAAGCCAATGCCATTGCTAGCACCACATCCTGCTTGAACCGCTTCGGTGGACGGTCCTGAAGCAACTGCTCTCCAGTTGCTAGCACCAGTTGTGCCTCCCCAGCCTCCTGAAGCACACACAGCACACCTGGAACCTGCTTGGCAATTTACCGAAGAGAGCCGGCAACAAGTTATACCCCAGCATTATTTAAAAATTCTAGAAGAAACAGAGAGCATCGTTTGCGTGTTTGCTGTCCTATAAACTCACCTTATCCCAGGCAACATCCATGATGAGTGTCGCGTCACGATCCTCAGAAAGTGCACGATCATACTCGGTACGGGAGCTCTGGTTTGTGAGAGTATCATGGGCAATCTGCAGCATTTGCCGACGCCCAACAAGAGCTTCCGTGCTGTAGCCATACTGAGGTGGCTTGGCTATCCGCGACTCAAATGCCCTCCGAATGCCATCGCCTAGGAAATGTGGTTCCGCGCCAAGAATCTGAGCATAGCAACACCAACAATGTTTATTCCGGCCACTGGAACACAAAAATGTTTATTCTGGCCCTTGGAACAAAACAATGTAATTCTCTACAGAAGACCGTCTATTATGTATAAATAAGGTGCAATGTAGGTTGCCACTTGCCAGATGCGATGGATTTCAAAACCCAAATAACTAACATCTATACTAGTCACCAGTCATACAGAAAGCGATGAAGAATGCAGTTTTTCCTGAAAACAGAATAACGAAACCTAATGGTAAAGTTCACCTTGTCTAGAACTTTGGAACACGTTATCATGCCCACCTAAAGAGGGGAATAATCAAGCCGGGTGCTGAAATGCGGCATTTCTACGGAGCAATATTCCCCACTTGCCCCTGCTACTGATAACAAGGCTCCCCCATTTTGTCCCCCCTATCAAAGTATCAAGCACAAGTGGGCCTGACCTTGTAGAAGTCGACCGGGAGGGGCAAGGCACGGTCGGCGGCGTCGGGGAAGAGCGGGACGAACGGGGACGAGGAGGAGGAGGAGGAGGCCGCGGCCGGCGGGTCGGCGGTGGCGGCGGGGAGGAGGTGGAAGTCGGCGAAGAGGCGGTCGGCCCAGCGGCTGGCGGCGCGGCAGGCGGAGTGGCCAGGCGGTGGCGGCCCGTGGCGCCTGCGGAGGCGCGGCTGGGAGAAGGCGAACGGCGCGGAGTTGGGCCGCGCCAGGAGGCTGTGGACGCCCTCCATTGCCGGCGGCGGCCGGCGGGGCGGCGAGGTTGTGAGCGAGGGTTATGCACAGGACCTGTCAGACTTAAAACTAGGTCGTGTCAAGTGCAGTGTGTAGGAGTGATTGTGGACGCTAGGTCACTACTACTGTTTTTTGTTTTTTAGTACAAATTTTTCAACCACGATTTTTTCTGATTTTCTTTCAATCCTATGAAACCTACCACCAGACACCATGTAGTTGTCAAAAACAGATGAAACCCCAATCCAAAAGTGATTTTCCAAACCTGCTGATTTTCTATTTTCCAAAATTAATTTAAGTTTTGTTAATTTCAAAAAAAGAAACATAACTAATTTATTTAAAATTAAAAAATGCTAAACCAACACAGTTTTTAAAAATGGCATCCATCGGTTGGTGATCAGTCATGAGTTATTTAGAATCTGTTTATTTATGTTGCAAATGTTTTATTGTTCAATTCAAAGTGGTGCTTGTTATTTTTCTAATTATGTCTACACGTGCGTTCCAATGGTGACAAAAATATTCCAATACAACAACAACACACACGGTGACACGGACAAATACGATGCAAATGAAACCCATCTTTATGAAAAGCAAATCCAAAGGAGCCCCGTGAAAATGAAGCATACAGCTAGGGATGACTTTGTCAAAATACATTAATAACCAAAGATCATCATTGTGAACTCTGAATAACATACTAGTTAATATGCACGTGAATGTTGTTATCTTCTTATCATATTATTGTACGTAATTTTTTAAATCCAACGCTTATTGATAATTTTAACGACTGCACGTGTCTAAAATTTTTCTTTTTAAATTAAAAGTGTTATAATTTTTTCTATTATACTTATTTTTGGATTTATATCAAATTTAGAATAACTACTTATTTATTGAAATGCAAATAATATATAAAAACACTAATTTTATTGGCTAGTTGCATCCTTGACAACAACAAGATTTTAGCATGGGATTTAAGGTGGTTTGCTTCTTCCTTCCCTTTCTTCCCCTCCTCTTTTTTTTTTCTCCCTTATTACATCGATATTCCCTCAAGCCTTTTGATGCCCTTTTCCTGCAACCAAAAGGCAATACGAAACCAATGGTAAAACTTTTCGACAAATCATGGATATCAGGATATGATAATGGAAGTGCCACACATTACAATTCTGAGTGTATCGTTGCATCTGCTAATCGAATCGGATAGTGGCCATATTGCTTAATTCAATCTATCATGCAAATGTTACGGTGCATCTGCTGATCAGAACATGTAACATCTAGAAATTTAGATCTTGCAATTCATTTTTCGAAGTAATGAAAACCAGTATCTTGTACTTGTGTTTTCAGCAGCTACCGGCCTTGTGTCAATGCATACATCATACACGCATGCCTATCGTTCCGGCATGACCAGAAAATCACTTTCGGCCGTTCATACTTCCTTGACATGCATGGCGTGCAATTAGCCTTTTGCTTAACAGTTTGCTTCTTAGGTCAAGCTTTTTGCTGTTGCTGATCTGTTGTTGCTAAGCGTCCTCCATGACCATACACCAAACAAGCATGATTAATTTTTCCTTTTTTTTTTCAATCCACTCGTTAGACAAGAATAAACAGGGCAACAAATATTAAAGAAAAATAATCAAACTGAAGTCTTCCTTGATCTACTACTTGTCTTGCCTTGCAGGTGACCCGAAGCCAGTCCGTCAGAACACCTCTCAACGAGCCCGCAAGCGCAATAGTTCCTGGCGGCGGCTATCACACAACCGTACCCGGCTCAAAGTTTAATTCCACGGTACCCAGCAGACCTCAGATGAAATCGACGTGGATTTCCTCGATTATTTGCACATGAATCTTTGCAGATCGGCGACTCCGTCTGGAACATATTCGTGCGCTCATGTGCATGCTGCTTTCGAGCTTCAGTCAATATCTATTGCTTGGATTCAACTGTTGCTTGTCACCTTGACGATCGAACTCTCGTCAACACTGTTTTATTTGCATACCAATTTGATCTGGTAGTGGAGCAAGCAAAATTAAAATGAAGATGCAGAAGTAAGAATTAAGGCCCAATAGGATTCAAAAGCTATATCAGAAAACTGTGCGGCACGATCCCAAGCACCGCAACTCTCCTCGTGCGGATCAATCTGCGCGCCGGCGGCCGGCACGCAACTTCATCTGTGTCCTAGGCCGGGGATGGAATCAATAACATCTGAATCTTAATAACGAAAGGAAACAACGGACGCTACCACGGCCGGGGCAGCGGTCGACAGCGCTGCGTCTGCGTATACCTCCGATGAGGGGTATACGCAGGGGCGTCAAAGACGCGTGCGCCCGGATAGACTGATCGCGTAAAACGTCGATGAAGAGCGGATTGGTAGAGCCGTCGAAGAAGAAACAAGCCGACAACCGAAAGATGATGTTGCTGACGTTGTCGGAGGTAGGTGATGCTCAATTCGAAAATGCAGATGAAGGCGGAATTGTTGATCCAGCGACGAAGAAGTAGCTTCGTAACTTGAGCAGGGAACTTTAGGCTCCAAGGCTACCACTAAGAAGAACACAGAGATACCGAGCATCTCTGACCTACGACTGTGCGAGATTGGAACTGAACTAAAATATAAAAAAAACAAAAACATAAAAGAAAGTAAAAAAAGAAAAGAGGACGAAGTTGCATGGATAAGGCTTTGACGTGGCTCTCCGTTGCCCATGTGATGGAGCCAGCAGGGACACGGCATCCTCCTGTTGCGCCTGGGCTGAGGCCACGTGCCGTCCAAACAAATGGAGCATGCAGCGCTGGCCGCCCAGAGTCCTTGCATGCCTTCTAGCATGACGCTTCTGAACCCACAGCAAAGGAGCCGGGCTCCACATTGCAACTTGACGGGCCCACCGAATTGGGAAGCCTGCGTGATGAACCGCAAAAAGGAATGGGGCCAGAACGAACGGCCCACGCAGCCAACTCTTGCTTGCAGGTGTGGGCCCCAAGACGCGTCAGGTGGGCCCAGATCGGAAGGACCGTCGGAGCGCGGAAATCCCCCCGCCATCGCCCGGACTGCCGTGGTGGATGGAGATGGCGAGCCCTCGGCAGCCGAGCGCATCGAGGCTCGCCCGATCGAACGCCACCACCAGAAGAATCCCCGCCGGCGCTGTGCTTTGGGGGAAGCGCATGGGGAAGGCCGGTAGCTCGTGGTGGATACTCAGTTCGCCGTGGAGGCTGGGTTCACTGCACGAGTGCAGCAACTCCAGAGGACTGCTTGACGAGGAGGATGGGGTCCGCGCAGTGGAGCAGGTCGCGGTAGCTGAGCCCGACGAACTGCCGGAGCTCCTCTTCCTTGGCTGAGATCTCGCTTTGCCTGGCTCCCTCTCCTGCGTGAAACGCCGAGATGCGTTTGGTGCCGAGCAGCTCCTCGGCAGCGGCAGCGCCGCCGCCTCCGGGAACGGCCGCCACAGGCATAGTGGCCCCTACTTGCTGTCGTCGAGGTTGTGGTTGCCGGTGTTGATGAAGTGGAAGAGCCCACACCGGCCACCATGGCCGTGAGCAGGTACACCTCCAAAATGAAATAGATGAGGAGAACGGAGGTCCTCGAAACGCCCATGAAGGATCTTATTGATTGGGGGATTTTACAAGGAGGAAGAAGAAGGGTTTGTGGAGAATATACTATGTATTCCACCAGGGCAGTGATCATCAAGCACCAGACCATGCAAAAGCGACATATTCATCAAACCTTTAACATTCTAATGATGTGAATTTGGTTAAACTTTACATATTCAGTCGTGACAAAACTAAGCCATCATTTTTTATTTCTTTTGATAGAGGGAGTATTTCTTTTTCTTTTTCTTCGTGGGTAAGGAAATCAAAGAAGGAGGGTTTTAGGGTTTGTTTGGTTCATAGCCAAAATTTGTCACACCAATAATTTGACAAGCCATGATTTCGGTAAGTATTTGGTTGACTACCAAAACTTGCTAATATCTCACAATTAGCTTGCCAATTCTATAGTAAGTTTTTTTGCCCTAATTTTGGCTTGCTAAAACATTGGCATGGCAAAATTTAGCTATAAATCAAGCAAGCTCTTAGCCTGCAAATATACGGCCGGGAGTCCGGGCCGACCAAAACCCGTGCTGGTGAAATCAATCTCCTCCTTCCTTGACTTCGTTCCTCGTCTCATCGAGTTGAGCATAGCTTTTTCAATCGGCGGGCGCAACAGCGATCGGCGGTTCGGATGGAAGCAGCCCCAGCCATGGCCTCATCGTCCAGCGAAACAGGTCAGACCGGTCCTCTCGTCGAAGCCGTGCCTGCGCCGGATGCCAACGACGACGACCACCGCAACATGCTCGAGCTTCGCGAGAAGTTGACCAGCCTTGGACTCTGCCCCGATCAGCCGACGGATTTCGAAGACATTGAGATGTAATTAACCACCCCTCGACCAGTAATCCTGTGTTTTCGATCTTCGTTTGTGTACGTAGTTTGATGCTTTTCTCTTTCCATCTATCTATTCGAGAAGAGGATTTCCGCCGGCCCCAGGCGCACGAGAGAAATTAGCTATGGATCGCCAGCTTATGCAGGATTGCCTGGACCACTGCATCCGGTTCGTGTCGATCACCTCATCTGTGCCCGATCTTGTTTATTTACTTGTTTAATTTTGTTATCCATTTACCTTGATTTTGTCGATCTCTTTATATTACCCGGCCCGTGAATGAATGATTGGATTGGTTTTGAGTCGATCAGGACAATGAGTATGAACCTGTTTTTGGCAACGTGGGACGGTATCCCCATTTTCACAATGGCATTTGCTGGACCCATGGCAACTTCATCGCTCAGAAGAAGCGCTTTGGTCCCTTTATCGTTCCTGCTTGCTCCACGGGCTGCCTTCTTCTACGAGCTTGCTTACATGGATCGCTCCGAGGAAGTCGTCACTTGCACCCCCGTAGGTATGGTTTCCTTTCGAGATCGATGCATCTTCTATTCTAGCTTCCCCTGTAACAACACACATATGATGCCATATGTATTTTCTCTGGAAGGTCATTCATCTAGTGCCAAGTATAAGTAAAAACAGGCAAATACCATAGCACCTTCATCATTTGGAACAGGACCCATGTTATCGTAGGTCATGAATGATTATATATAGCAGTGTATATGGTGTATTTGCTATATAAAGTGCTCCTATATAAATCTCATTATTATTGCCTTTGTGATTACGTTCTAATCCTGTATGTCTACACTATTTTTTTGTTGTTCCTTCTTCGTAGAGGAACCAGCCTACTACACTGTCTTGGGTTTTCCTTTTTGGTGGGCTACACTTCGCAGTGCCAAATGTATGACCCCTTCCCTCTCTCCTCCTCTTCCTCCTCCTCACGCCCACAGAGACCTCATTATCGTTCACTCCTACTCACTTTTGTGTATTATCCGGCTTCTTAAGTTTTTGCAGTGGATACCTTTTGCAAGACATGCTACTGTCGATTCAGTATTCCACGTCATGTCATGAAGAAGATATTTGATTGTGGACATAACAATGTGGGGAACATCTGTGAAATGTGTTGCCATCGCTCCGATACGTGGCATCCGGATACTGGACAATTTGCATTTGGTTATCACCATCCTTACCACCCCTACCCTACTAGGCAATGATATTTTTTTTTAAATACGTATAAGATGATTATGTATTATTACATTAAAGAGAAACAGAGTACAAATTACAGAGACTGACCGTCGGCCTAGAGAAAAGAAACTACATTTTGAAAGTACTCCAAGCGGAGCCCAAAAGCTACTTCTGTTACCCCGCCCTACAAGGCAATTGTATTATCGATCACTTCTTAGCTTGTTAGTTATTTGGTACTTAAGATAGACTTGTCAGCATTGTATATTTGGCTCGTTGGTCTGCGTGTACAAGGAACTTATGATGACCATTTTTCATATATTGATGAGTTACTTCAAAGCTATAAATTTGCCGAGTTTCTATTTCTACGTAACTTAGAAAACCAATTGTATGCTTCTGCTGGAGACATGGAAAAACCTTAACCTTTGTCAGTTGTAGAAACGAGACTATGTTCAAGTGAAGTGGACAAACTACTGCTAGAATATGATGCGGCTCGTGAAACTGGTATACACACAAAGCTGCCCGGCTTATTATGTCATTTGAAAAAAAAAAATCATTGATGAAGGCGTAAACAGAAAATTCTCCTCCAACACTTGCAATACCACCTCTGCAAACACTATATGTTTCTAAACTCCAGTTGCCTAAGTTCTAGCAATATTTCAGGCGATGCTTTGTTCCGGCCTACGTGCATGCGCCAGAGATAGCTGTAGTGGGGCAACGGCATGAGGATTGAGGAGTGCAAGAGATGAAGAGACGTAGCATGAGAGGTTGAAAAAGAAAAACAGACGACTGGTTATAGCAAATCCTAAACTTTACATAGAGTTACACTCCGTAAGCAAAACTAATCCATTAATACTTTTCCTTTTGACAGAGAAGGTAATTTTCTTTTTCTTCGTGGGTAAGGAATGGGCCTCTAGTCTAGTGGTTAGAGCATCTGAGTAGCACCCAGCAGATCTGGGTTTGACTTCCCGTGAAAACGAATTTAAACAGGTCTGTATTATTAAAAAATTAAAAAAATAGACTGGGGTTTTCCTCGCTGACTTCGGTCAAAAAAAAAAAGGAAGGAGGGTTTTAGCTTGCAAATATGGCTGGGAGTCCGGGCCGACCAAAACCCGACCGTTTCGTGCAATCGAGCTTCTCGGATCCTTCCCCGACTTGCTCGTCTCCGTACGCCTTGCTCTGCGTGGCCGCGTGGATCTCGTCTCCGCCTTCGCAGCAGCAGAGTTGATCGAGTTGAGAGCATCTCTTTCTTAGATCGGCGGGCGCAACATAACAGCGATCGGCGGCTCGGATGGAAGCAGCCCCAGCCATGGCCTCGTCGTCGTCCAGGCGACAGAGGAGACCACCGGTCCTCTCGTCGGAGCCGTGCCAGCGCCGGATGCCAACGACGACGACCTCCGCGCCAAAGCCGCCGCCTTCGAACGCAACATGCGCGAGTACACCGAGAAGATGACCAGGCTTGGATATCCACCACCCAAGCGGTGGTTCCCGCGCCTCCGGCGGCTGTGGACATCGAGATTCTTCAACTGTACGTAAGTAACCACCCCTCGACCCTCGTTCCATCCGAATCCCTGCAGTTTTCGATCGATCTCCGCTTGTTGTGTAATTCGATGTCCTTCTGTTTTCTATCTATCTATTCCAGACAAGGATTGCCGAGCATACGCAAGCAATTAGCTATGGATCGCCAGCTTATGCAGGATTGCCTGGACCACTACAACCGTCTGCATCCGGTTCGTGCCTTAGCTTGCCGATCATCTTTGCCTCTTTTTTATTTAATTCACCTTGCTATATGATCGAACTTTCCGATCTTTTATACCTTGTTAATGATCGATAGGATTGGTTTTGAGTGTTAGGGAAATGAGTATGAGACTGTTTTTGGCAGCGTGGGCCGGTATCCCCATTTTCACAATGGCAGTTGCTGGACCCATGGCAACTTCATAGCTCGGAAGAAGCGCTTTGGTCCCTTGTCGTTCCTGCTTGCTCCACGGGCTGTCTTCTTCTATGAGCTTGCTTGCATGGATCGTTCCAATGAAGTCGTCACTTGCACCCCCGTAGGTATGGTTTCCTTTCTAGATCGATGCATCTTCTCTTCTAGCTTCTCTTGTATACAATTACTTGTCTCATTATGTATATTGTATTTGCTTTGCAAGATCATTCATCTCGTTTGCTAGTGTGCCATGTGTAGGTAAAAACAGGGAAATACCATAGCACCCTCATTGGAATAGGACCCATGCTATCCTAGGTCATGAATATCATATATAGCATATATGGTGTATTTTCTATATATAAAGAGCGCCTATACAAATCTCATTAGTGCCTTTGTGGTTACATTCTAATCTTTTCTGTATAAACTAATTCTTCTTGATGTTCCTTATGTGGTTACACTGCTTTGGGTTTCCCTCTTTGGTTGGCTACACTTCGTAGTGCTAAATGTATGACACTCCCTCCTCCTCCACCTCGCACACACAGATACCTCATGATTGTCCACTCTACTCACTTCTACGTATGGTCGGGCTTCCTAAGTTTTTGCAGTGGATACCTTTTGCAAGACATGCTACCGTCGATTCAATATTCCACGTCATGGCACAAAGAAGATATTTGATTGTGGACATAACAATTTGGGGAACGTCTGTGAAATGTGCTCCCATCGCTCCTATACCTGGCATCCGGATCCTGGAGAATTTGCATTTGGATATCACCATCCTTACCAGCCCTATCCTACTAAGTCTTGATACTATCGACCACTGCGGATGGAAAATTGGCTTCTTAGATTTCTACTTATTTGGTACTTTAGATAGACTTGTCAGCATTTTCTATATTTGGCTTGTTGGTCTGTGTGTGCAAGGAACTTTTAACATGATGATCACTTTCCATATGAGTTACTTTAAAGCTATAAATTTGCCAAGTTTCTATTTATGTAGGAAAAAAAGTTTGTATATATGTTTCTGATGGAGACGTCGGAAAACGTTAACTTTTGTCAGTTTGTAGACAGGAGACTGTGATCAAGTAAAATAGACATACTACAACATGTTGTTGCTCATTAAATTGGTACATAGACACAAATCTGTTCGGTTTATGTCATCTAAAAAAAAAAAGCTTCATTCATGAAAGCCTCTACAAACGCTCCACAATATGTTTTTTTCACCTTGCAGACCCTTTTGGTGTTTATATTTATGTTTTTCATCGGTAGGAAGAGCAAGAAGTTTCAACACCCAACAAGGTGTAATCTCCTCCAAGTTTCATCAAGCTGTGCAAAGCAGTTCAAGTGCAAAAGATTTGCTTACACCATGCATCCTCTTAAAGTAAAAATATTTTCGTCTGTGATTGCTTTCCCACCCCTTGTAAGGCCCTATTCGTTTTGATTTAAAACCAAAATCCTCTTCAATCCCCTCCAATCCCCCTCAACTCGCATGGTTTAGAGTTCGAGCAAGGTATTATGAGACCGCACTAGTTAATACACTAGGTTGTGGATGCTCTGCATTTCCGGCAGGGGGTTGTGAGCGAGGGTTATACACACGACTGAAGGGCATGTTAATTGTCAGTATATAGCGTAAGAGTTAGTACATACTGATTTATGTTTTTTCTAATGTACATTTTCCTTTCAACCTAAAAAGCTCCCCTTCGATCCAAAATTATGAAACCTACCACCAAACATTATATTGATTTTAAAATTAGATAAAACACTACCCAAAAGTGGTTTCTAGAGCGTTTTTTAAGTCCCCTCACTTCTAACAAGAATACATTTATAGACATAAATTTAGATGATAAACCTAGAATTGAATAATATTATTATAATAATACAACAGCAAGAACACATATGGACACAAGTGGGATGCAAATCAAACCAATCTTGACAGAAAAGGGGATCCAATGAGCCTTATAATGACAACTTTCTCAAAATACATTAGTGACCAAAGAACATCAGTGTGAAATCCGGTTGATATATTAGGTCGCTGCACCTACACGAAAATAATAAGCACATTTATATTTGAAAATTTCAAATTCATTCATCTTTACATAGGACCAAGACCAAGAGAATTATATGAAGCCGTGGGTGAGTGAACGCAGGAACCAAACAGGGTTTTAGCATGCAAAAAAAAAAAAAAAAAAAAAAAAAAGACCAACCCGCGCTCGTGCTCCTTCTTCCCCGAGTCGAGTTCCTCCTCCTAGTCTCCGTCTTGGAGCAGAGTCAAGTGAGCCTGGGCATTTCTTTCTTCGGATCGCCGGAGAATACCAAAGGGAACCAGCGTCTTCGCTATTCCTCTTCCCCGGGCGGCGCAACCGCGATCGGCTCGGATGGATTTGGAAGCAGCCATGGCCTCGTTGTCCAGAGGACGATCCTTTCGTCGGAGTACTCGTCGGGCCAGCAGCAACGCCGGATGCCAAGCCCTCACGCGCCGCCGCCGGGTCGTCGTACATGGAGGTGAAGGCCCGCATCCGCGCCATGCGCGCTGCCGCAGCCGAGGAGAGGAAGAAGATGCTCCTTCCCCGGCCACCGCCGCCAGCGGCCGGGCCATTCCGTAGCCTCGCGCGGCTGTGGCGCCGGTTCTTCGTCCGGTTCGATCCCGACTCCATCCCCGTCGCCCAGCCGCTGGACGACGAACAGATCGAGATGCTCCAACGGTAACCGCTCTTGTTCCCCTCCCGTCCATCCAATTACGATTCCTGTTTTCACTTGTGTGCATTACATAATTCAACTCTTCTGTTCAAAGACACAAGACGCCTGGGTACTTCAAGAGATTAGCTTGGGATCGCGAGCTTGTCACAGAATGTCTGCAGCACTACAACTCTATGCATCCGGTTCGTATTCGTACGTGTATCAGTGGATTCAAATGGTCCATGCTTCTTTGTTTATTTTTGTGTTTGTTCTCTCTTCTCTGTTTATCTGCAATTACCAATGTTGGTTGAATCATCAGGGCAACGAGTATGAGCCTGCTCCTGGCAAGGTGTCCCGGCATCCCCATTTCCACAATGGCATTTGCTGGACTCATGGGAACTTCATGGTTCGGAAGAAGCGCTCTCGTTGCTTCTCATTCCTGCCTGCTCCACGAGCTCTCTTCTTCTTCGAGCTTGCTTATAGAAATGGTTCCAGGGGAGTCGTCACTTGCACAGCTTTAGGTATAATGTGGTCTACTTCATTCTAACTTGATTGATGCATCTTCTCTCTTGTTTCTCTTACAACACTTATCTCATTGGTGCCTCTGCTATTACATTATTATAATTCTTCTGCAGAAATTAATTTATGTCTTTGGTTTTCAGATGAACCAGTTACTGAAGCCTAGAGTATCTTGGGTTTCCCTCTTTGGTGGTCTGCACGTCGTACTGGCATATGTATGACACCCCGTTCCCCCTAACGTTCACTGAACTTATTCTTTAGCTAAAAATGTTATGTTGCAATGTTTTAAGAAAAATCATGTGTGTACCAAAACTAAGTTAAGTGTAGATGCAACAATTCAATTTGAAATTCATCTTTGATGTTGAGATTCAAAAAGCACAAGTATCACTGTCATCGATCACATGATAAACAATGCCAGCCTAACTACTTGTCTATTTTATTTCTTGATTGACATCTAAATTGAATGTTTAAAACTGAATTGTTGCAACCATACTAAAATTTATGTGTACTACATATATGATTTCTATGATGGTTTTTATTTGGAAACATTGCACTACCAAATCTGTAGTTTTCTAATCTCTTGCCTGGCTTTTTATGTTTTTGCAGTTGATTCTATTTGCAAGACATGCTACTGTCGCTTTGATCTTCCACATCCTGGCACCCAGAAAACATTTGCGTGTGGACATAATAATGTGAAGAAAATCTGTGAAATGTGTTATCGCCGCTCTCATGTGCTGCATCCGGGCCCTGGAGAGTTTGTGTTTGGCTATCACCATTCTTACCACCCCTATCCTACTAAGGACTGATATTATCGATCAACCACTGTGGATGGAAAACTGACTTCTTTTAGCTTATACTGAAGATAGACTCGGGCTTACTTTTGACTGAGTATGGTCCCTGCCCTTCATCAGAACTTGGCACTTCTTAATCATGTAGTATCAGAGACTGCATAAATCTTGGTGATTCAACTGTCAACTCAACTAGAAAAAAAAAACATGAACATGGATCGACTTAGAGTTGGACAGGCCAAGAAAACAACCCTGCACACTCACGGAGACTGAACCACCTAACACTAGCAATGCACAGGACGGAAGACGAGATCGAATAGAAGACACATGCAGGACAACGCACAATGACCGACGATTCATCACTCACGGCCAGGTGGTGAACTCGAAGACCTTGCCGACGATCTCGAGCCCAGTGGGGATCTGCCAGACGAAGAGCAGCACATTGATCGTGTTGAGCGCGATGTGCAGGCTCCTCGCCGTCTCGTCCCCCTTCTGCATCGCCGGCACCAGCGCCGCGGCCGCCGCCCACAGCACGGTGATGGCGGCGCCCGCGAAGAGGTGCGGGCCCGGGAACAGCTTGCCCGTGCGGAACCACGTGTTGAGCGCGCCGCCGACGGACTCGAGCACGCCGAGGCCGAGGAGGATCGACCCCGCGTTGAAGTGCCGGTCGCGGAACGAGCCCTTGATCAGCGCCTTCCGCTCCTCGGTGAGCGCCTCGATCTTGATCTCCACCGGCGACTTCTTGCTAGCAGCGGGCGGAGAAGAAGAATCCGCACCGGCACCGACGGCGGCGGGAGTGGCGGCGGGCTTGGGGAGCTGTTTCTTGAGCTCGTTCACCTCGTCCTGGATGGTGCGCACGCGGCGCCACTGCCAGCCGAGGTACCCCGCCCAGAGCGTGTACGCGAAGAGCCCGCCCATGATGAGTGGGTGGAGGAGCGCGAAGCTCCGGCCTTCCAGGATCCCGAACTCGCCGCCCACCGCCAGCGCGTCGTCTGGAGTCAGCGCCAGCAGCGCCGCGGCAGCTGCGGCGATGGACGCCGGCGCTGTCGTCACCGCCTCGAGGCGCAGCCGGGGAGGAGCGGTGGTGGTGCCAGTGGTGGTTGGTAGTAGATGCGGCGGCGGCGGCCTGATGTTGCTGCTCTTGGACGACGGCGGTGGGAACGGCCCGCCGGGACCGGAGGCGGTGCAGCAGGTCACCGGGAGGAGGCGGGCACGGACGGCCGTTAGCGGCGCGGCCATGGCGCTGGTGCGCTCGTAGCGAGCGGCCTAGCGGGGTAACGGTGGAGGCCGAGCTGAGACGGCGTGGCTGCTGCTGGCCGGTGTGGCGGTGACTGGTTGGTGGGGGGATGGACAAGGGCGGGAGAGGAGATAAGGGGATCGATCGAGTGGATGACCAACGAGACGACAAGCGTGCTCCTGTGCAGCGGCACATGCGGTGCGGGCGTGTGCTGTGCTCGCTCTCTCTGGAGGAGCGGAGAAGAGAGTGGTTCGCTTTTGGTTTCCGCCGCCGTTTTCCTCGTGCCGTCGTGTGGTGCGGAAGAAGCCGACGAGGCGACGACGAGGGAGGGACCGGAGGAGAGGTGGTGTGCCAGCCGACGACGTGGCCGATCGATGTCCCGCGCGTGGCGTAAAAGGGAAACGAGACGGCCTGGCCCAGCTACAGGTCCACCTAGCTGGGCCAGCCGGGAGTCAGAAGGCCCATTCCTCATTTCTTTCATTCGATTTGGTAAAGGAAATCACTTCCAGCCTCCAGGTGAGCGACTCAAACTACTGTATGCAGGTAGGGGCTTTTTGGTTGGTGACTGTCAGGCAAATTTACAGCCAGGCAAAAATCTGAATCCCAGGCTATCAGTAGCAAAATCCAACACTTGCCTGGACCTGCAGGCTGCAGATTCTCAGTAGTCCAACCTAATAGCACACAGTCGTCCTCCACCCTCCGAGCCTCACCCATTTTCACAATTCAATTTACAGTCGACGTATAACAAGCCGAGTACAGAGGGGCACGTGGCAGCCCTGGCGTGGCTCACGGAGGGGGGCGGCAATGGCGGCGGCGCTGGGGCAGCGACGGCGCGGCGCGCGTGGGGAGGGAGAGAAGGGGGCGGCGGCGCAAGGAGAGAGGAGGGGGAGGAAGATAAGAGATAACCTTTTTCTTAATTGCCCTTGACTGATTACAACTCCTAAATATTTATAGTCTCGATTGGACTTGACTCCTAAGAAATTAAGAGATCCTGTGGATCCTCAATTCCTGTTTTATTTAATCTTATTTCCCTAATTCATCTCGGTGACGTGGCGGTCTTGCAAACACTACGACGACGGGACCGGGACGGCGGCGGCGGTGCACAGCGCGCCCTACTCCTCTCCTCCTTGGGGTTTTGCGTGGGCTCTCACTTAGTTGGCTGGACTGTCCTTCTTTTGGGCCTCAATTGGTCCGTTTATGCTGCTTAGAGAGTGGACCGGGGTTATACTTGTTACAACACTCATTCCTTTTCCACTCAGCGCGTCCACGCGCTGAAATAGACACCATGATGAAGTATTGAAAGTGGGTCTCCTGTTTCCCCAGGGAATTTCCATGAGTTGAATGATAACATGGCCCAAGGCGTGGGTGCCTTGTTCCTCGTCAATGTTGCAGTAGCAAGGATAAAAGAGTTGTGAAATGAGCCTAAGTACCCTGAGATGATGTAGTCATGGGCTTTGTTGTTGTCCCATGCTGATGAGTTGTGGATGGCATCCAACATGTCAGCTCTTTTAAGCATCCCAGTGAAGTGAACCATTTGCATAGAAGTAGGTGGTCGTGGTCATGAAAGTACCTACCCTTCATGTATAGTCCCTTTAAAGTGTCTGCACACTGTATGTGGTGTCTGAAATGTTTGGTTTGTATCCAGATGAAACATAGTCCCAAACATTGTAGCTGCCTTGGTTGCATAAGTCGGCGATATAGGCAGGTGGCTACTTCCTCTATGAATTGGCATGTGGACATTCTTGATGTTGAGAAATTGTTGCCCATGATCATCAATGAAAATTATCGTGGCCACTGGTATTGGTTTTATTGGCCATTGCTCAAGGAGAAGAATACTTGGCGGAAAGGCTTGCACTGGGGAGGTGGAGGATGTTGTATGAAGACCAATTCCAATAAGGTGAGAAGCTGTCATACCAATGGTTTCCATTATTTCTTGGAGTAGTGGAGAGGTTGCTGGGACGTAGAGGTGGTCGTTATAGTAGATTATTCCCTCTTTGATGTACCATGGGTCTGCTGCAGCCTAAACTATGATAGTGTCATAGATTACTGGAAGTGCATTCCCACTAGCCATGCGGGGTGTTGGAGTAGTGCCTCATTGAAATCTGCTGAGAATTGTTGTGGTATTGTAGGTGGTGTGGATTTGGTTGATGATGTTGTTGAATCGCTTGATTTCTTTTTTCTTTCGTTTAAGTCCTGGATGGTGGTGTAGGTCATTGAAATCTGAATGGTTGAGTGCATAACATTCATATTTGGCTCCTCTTTGTTGTACTTCTGGTCCTGTTGGTCCTTTGTGATAATGACAGGCGGCGATGGTATGTTTGATATTGCTGCTGCCTCAATTCGTCGAGCATGGTCAATTGCAGTTTCCATGTCATGTGGGAGTTGAGGTTGCACTAATTCCCGTAATCGAGTTGGAAGTCCCAGAATGAAGAGGCTGACTTGGTGACAGATGTTGTTGATGTTGATGCGGGTGACATAGTCCCAATAGTCATTGATGTATTCCTCTAATGTGCCTTGAAATATGGGTGGTGCATATTCATTCTGATGGTGGTGCTTTTGATGACCAAATTCGTTGAGCAAGGCATTCTGGAAATCTTTCCAATCTGCTGGTGGTTTCTCCTTCTAGAAATTCAAGAACTAAGGACGTGTTATTCCAGTGAGGTGAAAAGCAGCATAAAGTACCTGATCTGGTGGTTCCATATGATCTAAGTTGAATAGAATACACAGTCTTTCCATCCAAGGCCTAGGATCAGATCTCCCATCATATGTTGGTGTTGATATGCGTGTTGTCATTGTCATCCGTCCTGACGAATGCAGCATGTTGTTGGGATGATCATCATTGGGCAAAAGTGGAGAAGAATCTGACCATGGTTGTACTTTTGGTGCCTCTATCTCTTTTGGGGTGAGGTTTTTTACTGAATCCATGACTGGTAGGAGATTGTGGGAGACATCGTTGACAATCAGAGGTAAATCAGAGGAATTAGGTTCGACGATCTTACTTTCAAGGTGGGCTCTGCCGGCGGCGATCATGATCTCCTTGGTTTTAGCGGTGAATTCATTGACAGCGGCTTCATGGTTCAATCTGATCTGAATATCTGTGATGATAGCAGATTGAATTGTCCTATCTTTGATCTCTTTCAGGCGGCCATTGATGGTGAAAAAATGCTTGTGCATCCCGTCAATTTTGTTGTTGATGGTGATGATGAAGGATTGCAACATCTCGGCGACGTTGATAGATTCATCTTCCATGGCGTGGATCAAATTGGTCGTTCGATACCAGCTATAACAAGCCGAGCACAGGGGGGCATGTGGCAGCCCAAGCGTGACTCGCGGAGGGGGGCAGCAATGGCGGCGGCGCTGGGGCAGCGGCGGCACGACGCGCATGGGGAGGGTGAGAAGGGGGCGGCGGCGCAAGGAGAGAGGAGGGGGAGGAAGATAAGGGATAACCCTTTTCTTTATTGTCTTGACTGATTACAACTCCTAAATATTTATAGTCCCGATTGGACTTGACTCCTAAGCAATCAAGAGATCCTGCGGATCCTCAGTTCCTATTTTATTTAATCTTATTTCCCTAATTCATCTCGATGACGTGGCGGTCTTGCAGACACTACAATGACGGGACCGGGACGACAGCGGTGGCGCACAGCGCGCCTTGCTCCTCTCCTCCTTAGGGTTTTGCGTGGGCTCTCGCTTAGTTGGCTGGACTGTCCTCTTTTTGGGCCTTAATTGGTCCGTTTATTCTGCTTTGAGAGTGGAGCAGGGTTATACTTGTTACACACCGTTAGAAAAAAAATTCCAGTCATCCTTGGGTCTATGACTTGCATTTATCACCATCCTCCAATTCATATTTACTATCAAAAAAAAACTATCGTCATCGATCCTCACTTGATAAGTTACCTTCTTCCCCCCTCTGCTCCTAAACCAATGACAACAATTCCTTAATCCTCTATTTGTACCCTTCAAGTTAGAGTAAAAAGAAAAGGCCCGGGTGTACCTTCTCCACCTTCCTCTCCATAAGCCGAACCTTGGATGGGCTAATCACTTTAGGCAGTGATGAAATGTGATTTGCAACTACCGTTCCGTCCAACCTAAACTTTTCTTGGGTAGGAGCAAAAAGCGAATAAACCTTCAAAGGCTGGTTCTTGGACTAGTGAAGCTGATAACTAAAATCATCTAATAACCACATAGAACACCAAAGTAACTATATATCTACTTCAACATGATCACAATAGTTCACTTTCACATCAAACATATATAAACACTATTTTGTTAAAAAAAACTGTGATGCATCTCCATTGTAAGTCATCATGTTTGTGATGTTGTGCTGATTCAAGTCGTACACGTCATTCCCTTTTTCATACCGTGACAAATAGTCAACAGAAAGTGTAAATGCTCTGATGATTCCACGCTCAAACTGTCACTGTTTTGACAGGAAATTAGTTAGTTACTCCAGGTTTGGAGGCTTGATCGATCGAGCAACAACATTTGAAACCAAAATTTGCAGAATCAATATATATAATTCGCAAAGTTATTTAGTATATTAATTACCACAGGAAGCACGTAGTACATCATCGAAGAGTCACCACCGTAATTCATCTCATCTCATACAGTAATAACCAACCAACACGACGAGTGGTAATTTTTAATTACAAAACAAGGTAATTAATTAAGCACGAAAAGGTCACTGAGTGTAATCACGGCACAGACTAATACACGTGCGTGGACCAGACCAAACCAATGCATCCATATATCAAACCGACGATCGGCCGGCGGCGGCGGTGGCAGGAGCACCAGCAGTGCCGTCCGCGGAGGCGTGGTCGTCTTGGCCACCGGCGGCGCCACCGTCACCGTGATCCGCAGCATGAGCACCAGCATCCTCATCCATGTCCATGCCATCACCATCCATCGCCTGCATCTCGTCGGCGATGGCGTCCGCGAGCCACGCCTCAGCGTCAGCCATGATGCCCGGGCTCAGCCTGACCATGAGCACGCAGAACTCGGCCTCGCTGAGGACGCCGTCCCCGTCGGCGTCGCCCTCCCGCACCATGGCGTCGGCCTCGGCGCGCGACATCCCGGCCACGCCCAGCGCGGCCGCCGCGCCGCGCCGCAGGCTGTCGGGCGTGATGGCGCCGCGCTCTGGGTCCGCCAGCAGCCGGAACCCCGCGCGCAGCTCCGCCAGCAGCCCCGCCGTGCCCAGCCGCTCGCCCATCACTGGCAGCAGGTCCTCGTACGCCGCCGCCGCCGCCGCCGGCTCCTCGCTGGTGGCACCGCCGGCGCCGGAGCTGGCGCTGGAACGGGGGCGACTCGCGGACGCCGCCATGTGCTCTGGCAGGAGGAGAGGAGCAGAGGAGGAAGCTTCGGTTTTCTTGGATGCGTGTGCTCGTGGGTTGGAGGTTGACATGGGCGTATCTGCTGCTGCGTTTTTAACGATGGAGATGGAAAGGTTTGGACGTACGCGCGCGGACGGCACGAGGGAGGACGGCCGCGGCGAGGCTGCAGCCCTGCACCTGGTTGATTTGATCCAGTCACCTACATACATCGTCACCTGCGGCAGAAGCGGCGTTAGAATTATCTCCGGTCTACCCATGGAATGCAAGGATTATATATACAACTAGTTAGCATAAACCGTGAAGTTTTCAATTTTAGCTTAAGCTAAACAATCATAGATCTGACCAAGTTTATGTATATATAAATGAATATTGCCAAAATCCATGGTATTAAACACAGTAATTACTATTAAATTTGCTCATGAAATATACATACCTACTATATATTGTCATATATAAATATTGATATTTGCTAATTTAAAATACACGGTTTGACTTACAACAAAGCCAAAAACGTGGATACTCGCAGGACCTTAGCAGCGGGGAACGGGAACACCTCAAAAGTTGATGTTTCCGTTCCACGTACGTTCCGGTTCACCTATCTTGAACATGGCTGCTAAGCGCAGGACGAGTAGTCGTCGCTACAATGACCTAGTATTACCTAGCTCGCATGTGTTTCAACCATCTAGTTGATTAATTAACTAGCATTTCTGCGAGGTAACCACTTAGACCAAACGCGCCAGAGTTGGAGTATTTCCACGTGAACATTATATTCTGTTGGAAAAATGGAAGGGAAATTGACAATGAAGCCACACATACAGTATATTATATATATATATATATATATATATATATATATATATATATATATATGAATAGTGACAGGGTACAAGAGAATAGAATGATGGTGATGCTAGCCAGTGATGGAGCAGGACAAGGATACGGTGGCGGACAGCGTAAACTAGGCGACATTAGGACCAACACCATCAGATTCAGACCTGTGATTGAATTGAAGAGGCGACCGATCGAGCGAGCTTCCAGGAAGCTTCCATGAGCTAGCTATAGGGGAGATCTTTTGTACATACACTAGATATCTATGGCATCTTCTATCAAGATCGATGGAGCTTTGCTGGTCCGTGTCCGCCCACGTATATACAAATACCGTACTTGGGTATCTGTCCGTGTCCAGCTACCTAATAACAGTTTGTTGCAAAAACTTTATTAGCCGCCGAGAGACCATATTTCGATCCTCACTTAGTATATGATTTTTTACAAATAATGTCTAGTAGCATTGGAGATGTCCTAACGTAACTCAAAGTTAGATATGGGGTTTACAGTTTTTGTGCTGGGACTGTCGTCGTCGTCGTCGGTCGTCCTATAATACGACTCGTAGCATTGCTGCTGCAGCAGTGCAGCTAGCTAGTGCAAATTGAATGCAGAGTCATGGAGAGCAGCCAGAATATATGGATCGATGATCAGGGAGATGACGATGACAATCAGACAATGGATGGATGTCCGTCGCTGTCCAAGGAAGCTTCCCAGAAGGCAGCAGCAGCAGGGACGGCGGTCACGGATCGAATCAAGACCAGCCTTGTTTAGATTTCTAAATTAGCCACCAAATTTACTATACAGAATTTTTATTTTCATCACATTAAAATACTAGTACATACATGGAGTACTAAATATAGATGAAATCAAAAACTAATTGCGTAGTTTGGTTGTACTTTATGAGATAGATATTTTAAACCTAATTAGTCAAAGTTTGGACAATTTTTACCAAATACAAATAAGATGCTATAGTGTACTAATTTCACGTGACACCATGCAAAATGCTAAATCCGCCCGAAACTAAACAAGTCCTAGGACAATGGCTTTCAGACGCTGCCGCTTGTTAGATGTTTTGGGCCATGGACCAAATAATTTTAAATAAATCCTAAAGGCCAACTCACACATGTATGTATATATGAAAAGGTGGGGGACTTTAGTCCCACCTTGCTACTTCAAGAGGAGTGAGGCCAACTTAAATAGTTGAGCTATCTCTATCTTGTTGGAGCTATTGGGGAGAGGAAAAGGAAGAACCACACGCGCTCGCTCGTCTCGCCTCGCCGGGCCTGGCCTGGCCTGGCCGGGGCTAATGGGCGCGCACGCACGACATGCGCGTGAATGGTCCGCCGATTTCCCGCTCCGACCCTTGCGGATGCGCGGCCTCCTTTTGTCACTCCGAATTTTTGCATGCATGGAGAAAATTGCGCTGGCCGATTTGGGTCAATTACCATGATTGAGCGGCTAATTACTTTCCTATTTGCTGCGACGCGTGTATAAATATGGAGCGAGACGTCGTCCTCAGTACCGAGAGATTCATCTCTTCCTCGCCACAGTGCTGCGCTGCCGCCGTCTTCCCCATCCCGTCGCCGACGTGCTATCGGTGTCGGGAGAGCAGGCTCCGAAGCCTACGTCTCCTCGCGTCCCTGCACGGGGTAGGGGGCATATTAGGTTTTTGAAAAGCGCTGTCGCGACTGCTTTCTGGACGTTTTCTTCCCTCTACGCCGCTGATCCGGATCTCGGTCGACGGTCTGCTACGTCTTCCTTCGCCGGCAATCCCACTGTAAAAATGTCGATTCTCTCTTCGTTGTTCGTTCTCGCATTCTCTCTGTTGCTAGTAGTATCAAATCACATACCTGTGGTACATGCTGTTGGTCTTTTCCTCATTGTCGGAATTAATTTATACATCGCTAAATTACTCTTATTTCCAACAATCCAGAAACCTGATAGGCATTTAGCGATGACTAAGGGATATACTGATGCGATGAAACCGGAGAAGTTTACTGGTGTGAATTTTAAGAGATGGCAGACGAGGGCCTAGTTGTGGCTCACGACTATGGGCGTGTTTTGGGTCGTGGGTAATCCTCCCGCACTACCTCTCGCGTCTGAGAAAGAGGTGCAGGAGTTTACTACGGCTATGACGATTTTCGTCGGATGCGTTCTTAGCGTGCTCTCTGACCAGCTGTGTGATGTATATATAAACACCAAAAGTGCTGCTGAACTGTGAGATGCACTTGAACACAAGTTTGGTGCTGCAGACGCTGGGGTTGTATGTGATGGAGAAGTACCACGACTTTAAAATGATTGAAAACCGTTCAGTCGTGGAATAGGCTCATGAGTTCCAGCTTATTGTGAGGGAATTTGAACAACTCGGACACGTCTTTCCTGACAAGTTTATGGCTGTTGGTATAATTGACAAGTTATCTCCGTCATAGAGAAACTTTGCCACAGCTCTGAAACATAAAAGACAGAAGATCTCAGTTGAGGATCTGTTGGCTGGTCTTGATGTTGAAGAGAAGGCTCGGGCAAAGGATGCTCCATCAAAAGCCCCAGAACAGTCCAGTGCCAATGTGATGCAGCATGCTGGCAAGAACAAGCAAAAGCCTGTTCAGACTACTTAGTTCAAGAAGAAGAAGATGAACATGGATGAAGTTGTGTGCTTCGTTTGCGGTGAGAATGGACACTTCGCCAAGAAGTGCAAGAACCGCAAGGACAAGAAGAATTAATAGGGGCAGAAGTCTGCTAACATGACTATTGGTGATCCTAGCAGATCTGGGTACGATAATTATTTACCTAGTGTATTTTTTGTATGTTAATCTAATGATTGGTGGATTGATACAGGAGCCAATATTTATGTTTGTACTGATATCTCCATATTTTCATCTTACCAGGTCGCACGAGGTTCAACCGTCATGATGGGGAATGGCTCGCATGCTTCTGTTCTTGGTGTTAGTTCGGTCGATCTAAGTTCACTTCGGGAAAGATCGTGCGGTTCAAGAACGTGCAGCATGCTCCCTCAATAAAGAAGAACCTCGTTAGTGGATCCCTCTTGTGTCGAGATGGATTCAAGCTGGTATTTGAGTCTAATAAAGTAGTCGTCTCGAGGTATGGCCAATTCATTGGCAAAGGTTATGAGAGCGGAGGCTTGTTCCGTTTTTCACTCTCCGATTTCTGTAATAAAGTTGTGAACCATGTGTGTGATTCGAATAATTCGGTGGCTGATATATGGCATTCACATTTGTGTTACATTAATTTTGCTTGTATGTCGCGTCTATCCAGTATGAATTTAATTCCGAATTTTTCTACTGTCAAAGGCTCTAAATGTCAAGCATGTGTGCAAGTAAAGTAACCTCGTAAGCCTCACAAGGCTGTAGACGAGAGATGCACGACTTTGTTGGAGCTCATACATTTAGATATTTGTGAAATGAATGGTGTGTTGACAAAAGGAGGAAAAGATATTGTATGACTTTAATTGATGATGCAACTAAATATTGTTATGTGTTTCTTCTAAAACTAAAGATTAGGCGTTTAAATGTTTTAAGACTTATAAAGCTGAGGTAGAAAACCAATTAGAAAAGAAAATCAAGCGTGTTAGGTTTGATCGCGGTGGAGAGTATTTTTCCAATGAGTTCGATCTCTTCTGTGCGGAGAATAGAATAATTCATGAACTGACACCACAATATTCGCTCCAATCTAATGGGGTTGCCGAAAGAAAGAACCGTACGTTAATGGACTTGGTGAATGCCATGTTAGGAACATCCGGTATGGCTAAAGCATGGTGGGAGGAGGCTGTCTTAACAGTATGTCATGTTCTAAATAGAGTTCCAACTAAAAACAGTGAAGTTACTCCATATGAAGAATGGAAAGGAAGGAAACCATCACTCCATTACTTGCGTACATGGGGCTGTTTGGCCATGGTTAGTGTACCCATTAATAAGAAACGCAACCTCGGACCAAATACTGTTGATTGTATCTTTTTGGGTTATGCGTATCTCAGCACGGCTTATAAGTTCTTAGTGATAAAATCTGAAGCGCCTGATGTTTTAGTTGATTCACTTTTGGAGTCACGGGATGTTACGTTCTTTGAGAATATTTTCCCATGAAAGTTGCTTATTCTTTACTGAGTTCGTCTAGTGAATTTATTCCTGAGCCTACACCCTCGATAGAGCCAATTATAGACCCACCTGGTATTGAAGAGGATGACAATGTTATAGCTCCTAGAAGGAGTAAGAGACAAAGGGTTGAAAAATCCTTTGGTGATGACTTCATTGTGTATCTCATAGATGATACTCCCACGACCATTGCAGAGGCATATGCATCACCAGATGCGGATTATTGGAAGGATGCAGTCCGTAGTGAGATGGACTCCATCACTGCAAATGGCACATGGGAAGTAGTAGATAAACCAGTGGGTTGCAGACCGATTGGCTGTAAATGGGTATTTAAGAAGAAACTTAGGCCTGACGGTACTATTGAAAAGTACAAGGCTAGGCTTGTTGCTAAAGGTTTTACACAAAAAGAAGATGAGGATTTCTTTGATACCTACTCACCTGTTGCCAGATTAACTACAATCCGAGTGTTATTATCCTTGGCTGCTTCCCATAAGCTTCTTGTTCATCAGATGAACGTGAAGACGGCTTTCCTTAATGGAGAGTTAGAGAAAGAAATTTATATGAATTAGCCTGATGGATTTATAGCACAAGGACAAGAGGGCAAGGTGTGTAGGTTACTTAAATCCTTGTACGGCCTAAAGCAGGCACCTAAGCAGTGGCATGAGAAGTTTGAAAAGACTTTTACCTCTGTTGGGTTTGCAATAAATAAAGCCGACACTTGTGTGTATTACCGTTATGGTGGGGACAAGGGAGTAATCCTGTGTTTGTATGTTGACGACATACTAATTTTTGGGACAAGTATTGAAGAGATTAATGATGTAAAATCATTCTTATCCTAAAATTTTGACATGAAAGATTTGAGAGAAGCCGATGTGATCCTCAATATTAAACTTAATAAGGATGAGAATGAGATTACTCTTTTGCAGTCTCATTATGTGGAAAAGGTTTTGAACCGCTTTGGTTATATGGATTGCAAACCTTCTCCAACACCCTATGATCCTAGCCTAATACTTCAAAAGAATAAAAGGCTAGGAAAGGATCATTTGAAATATTTCCAAATTATTAGATCTTTGATGTACTTAGCTAGCGCAACCCACCCTGATATCTCATTTGCTGTAAGCAAGTTGAGTAGATTTTTCTCTAATCCAGGAACTGATCATTGGCGTGGTATTGATTGAGTAATGCACTATCTAAAAGACATAATGAGTTATGCAGTTCACTATTCAGGGTACCCAGGAGTACTCGAAGGATATAGTGATTCAAACTGGATTACAGAAGCTGATGAGCTTAAAGCCACTAGTGGATACATATTCACTTTGGGTGGTGGTGCTGTCTCTTGGAGGTCTTGTAAGCAGAAAATACTTACAAAGTCCACAATGGAGGTAGAGCTTACAGCTCTGGATACAACCTCTACTAAGGCTGAATGGTTAAGAGAGATGTTGATGGACTTGCCTATGGTTGAGAAACCAATTCCTTCTATTCTCATAAACTGTGATAATCAAACGGTGATCACGAAGGTGAAGAATAATCAGAACAACGGAAAGAAGTCCAGCAAACATATAAAGCGTAGACTGAAGTCTGTCAGAAAATTAAGGAGCTCTAAAGTAATAGCTGTGGACTACATCCAGACAGCTAAGAACCTGGCAGATCCCTTTACAAAGGGACTATCACGCACCGTGATTGACAATGCATCGAAGGAGATGTGATTGATACCCATGTGAGTTAACCTCAGTAGTAACCCAACCTATGTGATCGGAGATCCCGTGAATTAGGACCTGGGAAGAACAAGCTGTTGGTTAATGGGAGAGTACAATCTTTCCTTTTGACCCACTCCGCTGGAGATGCAGTACTCTCATCTCTGTAAGACAGGCTGACTTTGTCTTAATGTGTTCTGAGGCTTTATAGCGAGATACTGTCCTACAGAGTATCTCTGTAAGAACACACCTATGTGAGCCCAACTGTTAGTCGCAGTTTATAAGAATTGGGTATTCTTTAATAAGCTCATGAAGTGACTTAGGAGTATGACTCATACTCTCCACTCGTGGGGTTGGCTATGGCAGCCAAGTATCAGTCAAGATTTCAAGTGAAGCCTATTCGTACCAAACTACCAATTCAAGGCCTAATCCATTGTACAGTTGCGGATGGGCATATCTTGTTGTTCTAGGTGGATGTTCAACCTTAACCGGTCTCCACTGAATAGCTGGTATATTAACAGTACTGTGGTACAGGGAGTATGACTCGCGTGCTCTTGGGATGTGGTGGGGGATTGTTAGATGTTTTGGGCCATGGGCCAAACAATTCCAAATAAATCCCAAATGTCCACTCACACATGCATGTATATATGGAAAAGTGGGAAACTTTTAGTCCCATCTTGCTACTTCAAGAGGAGTGAGGCCAACTTAAATAGTTGAGCTATCTCTGTCTTGTTGGAGTTATTGGGGAGATGAAAAGGAAGAATTACACGTGCGCGCGCTTGCTCGCCTCGCCGGGCCGGAGCTAATGGGCGCGCACGCACGACATGCGCGTGAATGGTCCGCCGATTTCCCGCTCCGACCCTTGCTGGTGCGCGGCCTCCTTTTGCCACTCTGAATTTTTGCATGCATGGAGAAAATTGCGCTAGCCTATTTGGTAAGCAATTATTCTCGTATTATGGTAAGTGCACAAACGACAGGTCAATTACCATAATACTGTGATTGAGCGGCTAATTACTTTCCTATTTGCTGCGACGCGTGTATAAATATGGAGCAAGACGTCGTCCTCAGTACCGAGAGATTCATCTCTTCCTCGCCACAGTGATGCGCTGCCGCCGTCTTCCCCATTCCGTTGCCGACGTGCCATCGGTGTCGGGGGGGGGGTGTATCAGGTTTTTGGGAAACGCCGTCGCGACTGCTCGCTGGACGTCTTCTTCCCTCTACGCCGCTGATCCGGATCTCAGTCGACGGTCTGTTACGTCTTCCTTCGCCGGCAATCCCACTGTAAGAATGTCGATTCTCTTTTCATTGTTCGTTCTCGCATTCTCTCTGTTGCTACTAGTATCAAATTCATGACATTATTAATCTATTCGTGACACTTGAAAATAAATGCACATCTCGCTTTTTAACGAGTCACACTTTCTAAGGTTTGTCTAAGAATACGAAAACTAGTAGAAACATTTTTTTTGCGACGATAGTATCAACACATAAAACTATGCCGATCTAATGATAGCTATTATACTGTACATCATAAATATCAGTATATTTATACATAACATTATTAATCATACTTTTAAAAAATTATCTTCTTACAAAACGAGATGTATAATTATTTTTGGAATAGACGAAGTAGTCGTTTTTATTTAAAATATGACATTTCCATTTACTGGGAAGGAAGGAACGTGTGACGTGCGACTAACAAAATGTCCATGATTGTTCTGGCCCATCTTTCTTTTTCTTCCGAAAATGCTCTGGCCCATCTAACGCGGGACCATCGCACGCACCACAGAGGCCCATCCACCCCTCCCACCCTCGGTTTGACTACAAATACTATTAACAATTTTTATCTTTAAAAATAAGTTTCAAACGTATTTAACGATTTATGTGATAATATTAATTATGTATGACACGTCTCAAAAATTTCGCACACGCCTCCTTGCACGCAGCCACTATAGCACAGTGCACACGGCACATACGTACATAGCCCGGCCCCCAAGCTACGTGTACGGTACGTGTTAGCGTCCGGCAGTTAGTCCACGCGGGCACTATGTCTTTGTATACATCGTGCGGGACTAATTCAAAACACTGCGCACTACCACGAACTCACGAGTCACGAATAATCTACGTCATTATACGTGTTGCTCTTTTTTTGCGCAATTATTAATCTTTTCCTCGTTGATGCAATGACGCTCCTGCAGCCCTAATGTAGTCTACTGCCTATTGATTCTAGCGATCGACCTGCTGCCACATTATTCAGGTAGACAGGTAGTAGCAAGCTATCGTTTCAGATATACAGTATATTTTTCAGAAAAAAAAAAGAGCTTACATGGTAATAGAAAATTGTGTAGCAATTACTTCAAAGTTACACTAAAATTAATGTTACTACTACTATATCCTTTTGTAATTATTTCTTGCTTATCAGTTATTACATTTGAACTTGATGTCTTTTGCATGAAGTAAATATAAACATAGATTAAATATAATTTTTGAAAGTGTGGAGGAGCACGTGATTCATGAAATGGAAATGAGAAGTGTACACTAAAATGACGGAAGACAAAATTGTCCACTTTTTTTTTTTATGGTTTTGCAAACCCCGGCCAAGTCTATCGGTTTTAAAAAAAAAGGACACTAAAGGAGCGACGAAATTCAATCAAACATGTCTATATCTCGCTATGTACTTAGATATATGTTAATATAGATTTTACTAAGCATCTAGTTATATACACTTATATCTAAATATATATGTAGTATAATAAGATCAATGGAGACGTCTTATAATTTGAAGTAGATGAGTAACAAAAAATAATGTACTTAGATAGTAAAAAATGTCTTTTAGTTTGGACGGAACAACGAGTATTATTTGAAAAAACATATCCAGAGACCTCCTGTCGGCAGGTGAAGACATGTATGATGCAGGGAAATTACGAAGCATTAGGATGTATTTTGGTTCACGCGGTCCGTAGTACTCAGTACTGCTCTACTATTTCGTGCAAGAGAAGCAAGATGAGACTTAATATTGAGTGAGTCTATATATACGATAACACGATATGGGACAATGCGTATGTGATCCAAAGTTAAATCCCCGAACCACGCACACATTTTATTTCAGAAGAATTAATTACCACGCCTTATACACGACGACGTACACGATGGAGTCGCTGACGCTGAGCAGCGTGAGCACGATCATGGGGATCGTGCGGGACATCTTGTCGGCCGTGGAGACGGCGAGCCAGAACAAGAGCCGTTGCAAGAAGGTCGCCGAGCGTGTCCGCTGCATCAAGGACATCCTAGAGGCGATGCACGCGGCGCCGGCGCCGGACGGGACGACGACGACGGCGGACGCCGCGACACGGAGGTTGCTGATGAAGAGGCTCGAGGAGGCGCTCGTCAGCGCGCTGCAGGTGGTGCGCGGGTGCCAACGCAGCTTCATCTTCTTCTTCGCCAGCGGGCGGATGGCGGAATTGCTCGACGGCGTGGAACGCGACATCGACCGGTGCATCCTCGACCTTACCTTGGCCAACTCTCTTCGCATTGCTCGCCTCGAAACCACGCTCCTCGTTCGTCAGCAGCACACCACCGTGGCAGCAGGCAACACGAAAGACAGCAGCGAAAAGGATGACAACACGAGAAACAAGAGCTCTGCCGAGAGCGTCCTCCCTGACAAGATGATGGACCCTGATGGGAACACCACAGCGTCGACTGCGATTGGCGTTCCAGTCTGCACGGCGACTGCTGTCGAGCACGAGATGGTGGCGCCACCGCCGTCTTACGGTACTACGGGTATTGTTGCAGTTGCAGGAGCTATCACTATCATAGCTATAGCTACTACTGGCTGCCACACCCATCCGTACTCAATGTACCGCCCGTCGATGTTCAGCGACGACGATCCCAACTCGTGCTCCATGATGTGACTTGCTTTCTAAATTATAGTTTATTTTAATTTTTTTATGTATGTATTTTGCTATGTATCTAGATAAATAATATGTCTAGATACATAGTAAAATACATGCATCAAAAAAGTCAAAGTGAACCATAATTTGGAACGGATGGAGTGGATCCTAGTAGAATATAGGAAGTTTTATACTACGGGAGTGTTTTTTTTTAGGGGAGCACGGAAGTGTAATTTTTGTTTTTGCGAAAAGCACTGAAGTATAATTTTTTTTGAGAGGGTACAGGACGTCACAAACTCACACCACACACTCACACCACACGCACACAGGTGCGCATCCTCATACATATACTAGGAAGGAATTGGAAGGTACAAAACCTCTAGTATGCGGGAAACGCACAGTACCACTGAACGCGTACGCATATATACACCCTAATCTAAATCAGGTCCTAAACCGAAGACTACTGAAAAAATAAACCCCAGTGAAAATCACGGGTCGAAAAGAACTCGAACCCGCGGCGGTCGGCCTCTCAACTGGAGTGCCTGACCAAGGAGCTATCGCTCGCTTCCAGCACGGAAGTGTAAATGATAGTGGGGTTTTCAACACTATGAGTCCATGATGAAATCTCTTTCCCCCAGCCCATTTTGCGAAGGAATGAACGGCCCAATAGTGGAGTCGCACCATAAAGGCCCATCCACCCCTTCCACCCTCGTGACGCAGGCCGGGTCCGGGTTCGGGTTCCGGAACAGAGCCGGGCCGGGCTTCCGAAACTTTTTTATTCCTTGGCGCGCGCTGACCTCCGCCGTTCCCGCGAAGCCGAAACCCGGTGCGCGCCAAAACCGCCGCCCACTCCCGCCACCACCACTGCTATTGCTATTTACCCACCTCCTCTTCCCCATCCGTACCCCACCCCACCCCCACCTAACCCCGCCGACCGCCGCCGACGCGCCCCCCTCCACTCCACCAGCCAGTCCTCCTTCCATCGCCCGCCATCTCCCGGATCTCGCGTGCCTAGATGGGCGCCGCGGGGCAGCTCCGTCGCCGGACCCGCGCGCGGACGCCGCCAGCGCCCAGAGCCTCCTCCGCCGCCGCCGCGGGCGATGACGACGACGTGAGGTGCGAGGCGTGCGGGTCCGGGGACGCGGCGCCGGAGCTGATGCTGTGCGACGGCTGCTACCGCGGGTTCCACATCTTCTGCCTCCGCCCCATCCTCCCGCGCGTCCCCGCCGGCGACTGGTTCTGCCCGTCCTGCCGCGGCGCCCCGGCCTCCTCCAAATCCAAATCCGCCGCCGCCGTCGCCAAGAAGCCTAAGCGTGAGTTCCCACATTTTCTTTCTCCGCGATTTCAGTTGCAATTATCCACCATTTCCGCCTCTCCGCTCAACCACCGGCGATTTCTTCATTTATGTCCCGCAGAATTCCCGCTGGTCCAGACGAAGATAGTGGACTTCTTCAAGATCCAACGCAGCCCGACGCTGCCGGCGGAGGCAGCGTCGTCCGAGCTGAAGAAGCGGAAGCGGAAGGGCGGGGGCACGGTGGTGGCGTCCAAGAAGAAGAGCCGTCGGCTGCTGCCGTTCATCCCCAGCCCGGACCCGGCGCAGCGTCTGCGTCAGATGGCGTCGCTGGCGACGGCGCTGACGGCGACGGGGGCCGCGTTCAGCAATGAGCTGACGTACCGGCCCGGTATGGCGCCGCGGTCTGCGAACCAGGCCGCGCTGGAGGCCGGCGGGATGCAGGTGCTGAAGCGGGAGGACGCGGAGACGCTGGCGGCGTGCCAGCGGATGATGGCGCGAGGGGAGTGGCCGCCGCTGGTGGTGGCGTTCGACCCGGTCGAAGGGTTCACGGTGGAGGCGGACCGCCCCATCCGCGACCTCACCATCATCACCGAGTACGTCGGCGACGTGGATTTCCTCCGCAACCGGGAGCACGACGACGGCGACAGCATGATGACGCTGCTGTCGGCAGGGGACCCGGCCCGGAGCCTCGTCATCTGCCCCGACCGACGCAGCAATATCGCGCGCTTCATTAGTGGGATCAACAACCACACGCCGGAAGGGAGGAAGAAGCAGAACCTCAAGTGCGTCCGGTTCGACGTCGACGGCGAGTGCCGCGTGCTGCTGGTGGCCAACAGGGACATCTCCAAGGGGGAGAGGCTCTACTACGACTACAATGGCTCCGAGCACGAGTACCCCACCCACCATTTCGTGTGATCTGTGACGTGAACACAGCATCAAGAGCGGCAAGGCGATCGGAGTCTGTCCGCCATTGCAGCTCCAGCTCTGATCTGACTGCCAAAATTGGACCTTCGAACTGTCGGGGAAAGGAATTGTAATGTCAGATGGTGTTCCTGTTGTACAACATTCTAGATAGCTTTTCGACAAACTAGCATCGTCAATATTTTGGACCAGTTTGAATTAGCTAGTCCTAATTAATAGTTGAAGATATAAATTAGCCAAAATTAGTTGAGGTTAGCTTGCTAGTTGGCTAACAAGTAGCTAATGACTTGGCTGAAAAATCAGGTCATTCATTATTCCCTTGTTTGGAAGGATCAGAGCTAAATATTACAGTAGCTGGCTAACAATTAGCTGTATGTATCAATCAGGCCTATAAAGCAATGGCAAAGGCCAACAAGTTCATCATTTCATACCTTTGTTTCATCTGTTTTTCAGTGTTCTTTTATACTTCCAAATCCAATACCGACAGTAAAAGGAAAGAGAAGTGAAAAGCTGGCTTACATATGGGCCCTGCAGTCACACAGTGTGTTTTTGGATATGAATGTCTGAAACATGTTTTTGGTGTTCTATGTTCGCAAACATAGTAAAAATGAACTTTGTAAGGCAAATCTACTATCACTTTCAAACATGAAGAGGGGCTAGTAAGCTGGAAGTTGACTGCACTTTATGCATGAATAGTCTTGTTGCGACAGCCTGGAAGTTGGAACTGTAAGGCAAATTTATTAGTTGAGCTAAAATATTCGGCAAATTTATTAGTTAAAATTATGGAGTTAGCTAGCTAATTTGCTAACATCTAATTGAAGACTTGCTAAAAACCTATCTCATCCATTAGTCCCTTGTTTGGATGGATTAGAGCTAAAATTAGCTAGCTAACAATTAGCCATATGCATATATTCAGGCCAGCAAGTTTGCCAGCTCATGGATTGTTTCATCTGTTTCCAGTTCCAGTGTTCTTATACTTCAAATCCAAATGGGCAGTGAAGGTAAAGAGGAACCAAATACTGCCCCTGCAGTCACATATAGGAGATGTGTTTTGGAATTTGCACACAAATCAATGTCTCAAAAACATGTTTTTGTTGTATATGTTATGTTCACAGACATGGTGAAAATGTACTAAAATATAGGGCAATTTTATTAGTTAAAATTATGGAGTTAGCTAGCTAGTTTGCTAACATCTAGTTGAAGACTTGTTAAAAAGAACTAGCGAAGGCCATTAGTCCCTTGTTTGGATGGGTTAGAGCTGAAATTAGCTAGCTAAGAGTAACTCCAAGAGGTTAGTTAAAAATAGCTTCTCAAATCCATAATTTATCCAGGAGTGTTTTGGTAGCTTGCTAGTTGGCTAACAAAATAGTAGCTCATCCATTATGTATTCTCTTGTTTTGATGGGATAGAGCTAAAAATTAGCTGGCTAACAATTAGCCCTATGCATCCAACCAGGTCTTGTGAAAACAATGGCAAAGGCCAACAGCATCTCATAAAGGTAAAGAGAATGGGAAAAACTTGCTTACATATTGGCCCTGCAGTCAAATATAGACTATAGGTGATGTGTTTTGGATATCAAATGTCTCAAACATGTTTATCCTGTACTATGTTTATAGGTATAGTAAAAATGAACTTTGTTCGAACTCCTTTTCAAGGTAAATTTAGTCGTATCACTTTCAAACATAAAAAGTGATAAGCTGGAAGTTGTTGACCGCACTTTATGCATGAATAATCTTCTTGCGTCAGCGTGGAAGTTGAAACTGTAAAGGCAAATTTATTAGTTGACCTAAAAATTAGTGCAAATTTATTAGTTGAGCTAAAAATTAGCCTAAATTAGTTGGAGCTAGCTAGCTGGTTGGCTAACAACTAGTTGAAGACTTGCCAAAAAAATAAAACTAGTTTATCCATTAATCTCTTGATTCGCCAGGTTAGAGCTAAAATTAGCTACTGTAGCTAATAATTAGCCATTTGCAACAATGGCAAGGCCAGCGAGTTTGCCAGCTCATGGTTTGTTTCATCTGTTTCCAGTTCCAGTGTTCTTATACTTCAAATCCAAATGGACAGTGAAGGTAAAGAGGAACGAAATACTGCCCCTGCAGTCACATATAGGAGATGCGTTTTGGAATTTGCACACAAATCAATGTCTCCAAAACATGTTTTTTGCTGTATATGTTATGTTCACAGACATGGTAAAAATGTAAAAACTACTTTTCGCAAACTTTCACATGTCATTTTCAAATAAAAAATGACAGTGTAATTTGTAATAAGTCTGAAGCTATTGACTTCACTTTATGCGTCAGTAGTCTTGTTGCATCAGCTTGGAACTAGTCCTAAACTGAAGCTCCACAGCAGCAAGTTGTGTACGTACTGTACATATACAGTAACCAAAATTGCTTTTGCTGTAGGAAACAGACTACATAAAAGGAACATAACTTCGACTCATGCATCACAGCGCAACACTTGACAGATGAAGCAATCTAGAAATTCATCAGCACAACAGCGCAATCAAGGGTTCAAACGAGTACTGAAATCTACCATTCAATACTACATGAGTTACATTCTGGAGTCGCTTCATACTGAAATTCATGATACGATAAACTTGGAATGTCAAAACGAGCTAACGCACATAGTACATGGGTTTCCTGCTGGCTAACATTACCAACTTTAACATAACATCACTTGCACATTCATCTGATGCGGGAGGCTTGATGCTTCAACACAGGCATGGAATGCTTCTAGTCTCTCTCGTCCCTCCCAGGTGAGCGGCTACACAATGCAAACAAGTCATTACTCGCTGTGACGCATTACCACAGAGCGCAAAGATACGAGATGACACCAAAGGGTATTGCTAACCTGGGGGGCCTGTCATAGCCCGGGCTGGCTTCCCGGCGCTCACGACGAGGGCTAGCTTCCCTGCGTTCATGATCATAGTCTGGGCTGCGTGCTCCCCTGCCATGATCACCTCTGCCACCATTGGCTGGGCTTACTCCACGACCATTATCGGGGCTGTATCCTCCCCTGCCATTATCAGGGTTGTGTCCTCCCCTGCCATGATCAGGGCTGCGTCCTCCCCTGCCATGATCAGGGCTGCGTCCTCCCCTGCCATGATCAGGGCTGCGTCCTCCCCTACCATAGTCTGGGCTTCCCCTCTCCTTGCTTCTTCCGTAGTCTGGGCTACCTCTCTCCCGCCCTCTGCCGTAAGGACTAGGAGAGCGCCTTCTACCTGGGGATCTTTCACGACCTCTCCTGTCTGGGCTGTATCCGTTTCCTCTTTCACCTTTTTCATCGTCATCACGAAGTGCATACTCAACTGAGATGACCCTGTCCATGAAATGGCTGCCACAAGGATGCCAGATTCAATCAAGGTGTAAACATGCAGAGTTGCAGGCACACAAATTCAACTAAAGGTGGTGCAACAAACTATGAATTAAGTATCATGTCTTAAATATTCTAAATAGGTAAAAGACAAGCATGAGCTAGTACCTTCCGTTAGTACCCTCCAATGCTCTAGTAGCATCCTCCTGTACCTCAAACTGGACAAAGGCAAAGTTCTTTTTGATTCTTACATTTGCGACCCTGCCATATTTATCAAAGTGCCTCTCCAGATCTCGAATTCTTGTGGCTATCGGGTCAAAGTTGATCACAAACAAAGTTTTGGTCGGTCTTGCATTGGTTGGAGATCTCCTTGAGCTGCCTTTTCGACCAGCAGTGCGATCCTCCTGAAAAATAATGGACATGATAATTCAGTAAAACAAGACTAATTTATCAAGTGCTAATGGGTCAATCCTCTTTTCCACATCTCCTCACCTTTGTCCACTCAACTCTGATTCTCCTTCCTTTTCTGCCAAAATCAATTCCATCGAGTCTATGGATAGCATCTTCAGCATCACGTTCATCTTCCATGTAGACAAATGCAAAACCTTTTGAACACAAGGTAAAAGGATAAGTGACTGGTTGTTCAAAGAAATTGCAATATATTTCAAGACATAAACAGAAAAGGCAAGAAGATGAATCATGATGCAGTCTCTGCTAAAAACTTTTCTAGATCACCTCACAAATCTACAGTCTGATACACTAGAATAAACAGGAACAGACCTTGTATAATGCAGGTTGAGCTAAATGATGTCAGAGTAGTAGAGTACAACAATCCAAACATTCGTGGTACATCAAAGAATTGGTGGTGCAACCTCCAATTCTCTCCACTCTCCAGCCGGCCATGAGATTGGCATGGTTGGATTGACGAGGAAATGGTGATCAGGCGGGGGAGGAGGATGCAATGTTGATCGTAAAAGTAAGACATCAGTCATGAGGTGGTCGTTTCCATGTGAACAGATGCCATGGACTGTGAACTCCTGGAGATGGACAAGGCATGAGGTGGGGGCTCAGGCAGAGGCAGTAAAGGTAGAGCCAGTCCATCAACCAGGAAGAGCACATGTGCTCCATGATATTCCTGCGGCAAAGAAATAATTGAGTACCGAACCTAAATTTTAAGAAAGAAACTTCTTTTTTCTAAATATATCTTGATACACACTTGTCCAATGATTATAACAACAAAACATAAACATAATCTGATTTTGCTGAAACTCCTCTGGCTTTCACATCGGATGAAGTAACTAAATGGTCTGTTTGCAGCTTTGTACACCAGGGCCCAGGCATGGCTGAAGGAAGATCAACATCTCTGCCACGTCATGGTGATAGCAGTTTCCACGTGAAGATCACATTCTTAGAGGAGTTATGTGAAGATCTCGTGTTTGTAATGATGAGACCAATATTGCAAATCAAATGGTAAAAATTAAAATTTAAACATAGGCATTCTTATGTTTTTGGATAGAATTTTCTTATGAATATATTCAGTAATGCTTCAGTATCTAAATTGAAGAAACAAAATGGTTCAAAGCTGCAGCTGCTGACACTGGATGTAATTCACTTGCTGAAAAAGAGTACTGCCTTTGACCCATAACAACATATAGTTCTGCTAACATAGATCATAAATTTGAGAACAGAGTAACAGACTAACCTGTCTTCAGATCCACTCGTTCCACCCTTCCATACTTCCCAAAAAGGCGCTCGACCTCGGAGATGCGAACATCATAGTCAAGGTTTCCACAAAAAACTGGCCTCATTCTACAGGTCAAAATTGTATTCCGTGAATCAGTACAACAGCATTAAAAAAGACATTAGTTCGGGAATACAATACAGCATCCAACATTCAGCAAGCCAAACAACATTAACAGTCAGCAAGCCAAAACAGCAGATGCTTTCAGTCAATCAACCGATTTCATCCTTTATAAAGATCAGGAATCATACCATCTTATTACAAAAATCACTCAATGACGACCCAAACGAGCTTAATACATAAATATGACTCATAACTCAAAAGAAAATTGAGAAATAAACACATCACTTTTTCAACTTCACTAAAAGATCAACACATTTGCGCCTCCTTCGACCTATGCATGATATGCTGCCTGTCTAAACAGCTGGACAGGTGATTCGACCTGAAGACTAGTCAACGCTAGTACACAACATATACCTGTCTAAACAAACATCTAACAGTTGCAATTTGTTTTGAGTTCACGAACCTCAAAATTTTCACATATTCTGCACTAGGTTACAGATTATTCCAATTAGGAGCAAAGGAAACTGAGCGAAACTTCCTATACATACTATAGCAACACGTTCACCCAATAATTTTAGCAAAACGAATTCCCACACGTTTACACTCGTAACTAGATCAGATCCAAATACAAACATCCAAATAGCTTATGTTAGCGCTCGGGCAAGGGCGGACCAGCAAAGGGCATGGACATGCACATGCAAACCCAATAATTTTTTGAAGAAATATGGAAGATAGCAGGCACAATCCATGGCGACCCTTGTAACTAGATTCAGATCCGAATACAAATATCCAGATAGCTCAAAGTTAGGGTTCGGGCGCTCGGTTTCGCGAGGCAGGAAGGGGCGACAAGGGGTGCGCATACCTGGCTGGTGCTCGTCGCCGGGGAAGACCTGGTGAAGGGGCCGGCGAAGACCTGGGCACCTGAGGTACGGCGGCGGCGGCGGTCGCCGAGAGAAAAGAGGGAGACAGGGGAGAGCAAGCGGGGTAAACGGATGAAGAAAAGGCAGGGCTGAAGGGACCCTAGAAATTTGGCTGGGCCTGAACCGGGCCGGATTTTGACTTGTTTTCATCCCGACACTCCGACAGCGTGTCTAGGCCCAGTTGTTTTAAAACAGTTTGCCTTTTTTTAAAAAAGAACGAAAAAACAGATTATCTTGTTAAACCTTATAATGTTAATGTTAATAATTACTGTGCAATTGTAAAAAAAAACTAGAATATACATGTGCCGGTGACCTAATCTCCTCACTAATCCCCACAATCAAATCTTAGAATTATCAAACAACGTATCTCTGTCTAGCTAACAAGGTCCAGAAAGAGGATCCCATTTCTCCGTCGTCTGAATGAAAGTACATATTGTACTCTCTGTCTCTGTCTAGCAATCGAGTATTCACCAAGTCCTTGATTGCTTACAACTTACATGGAATATGTTCTGCATGACTACGAGAGTTGCATGGTCCAGTTTTTTCCCCCATCTATGAGTTTTTTCCGCACAGAGATATCTGATGTCTAACAATATGGTGTCCCAAAAAAATGTCTAACAATATGGTAATATCAAATTATCAATACAAGAATTGTTGAAAATCAAATTTGGTTCGCTTTGCATCTTACAAGGACATGTGATAGCCAAATTTGATTTGTATTATACTTTAGTCCTTGGTATTGACCATTTTCTTCTACTTAATGAAAAACATGTTATATTCCTGATCTTGAAAAAAAAAACTTTGGTCCTTGGGCCATTAATAAGGCAGGAACTATTATTTGACTAATTCGGGTGTACAATATGCACAATTATTTGACCAATTCGGATGTTACATACTAATATTTCATCGTTCTTTGGCCAAATAATTGTGTTTAAACATTCAGGCCGCAAGCGCAAGAGAGTAGAACAAGATTGCCTGGAGGAATATAAACGGTTAGTTTTTGACATGAGGCTAAGATTAAGACTAACCGGTTCGCCGCTGCGTCTTGCATTGGTTAGATGCTCCCATGGTGAAAAGGGAGGCAAAGAAGCAGCAGTAATGCTACCAATCCTCTAAATTTCCCCTATTTATACATTTCATTCAATGGGGCGTAAATGTTTCGTTGTCATGTCCTCAGAGAACAAAGGTGTCCATTGGGTAGAGTTTCTGATTGACGCTACGCGCAGAACACAACAAACCCTTCGCATTGCTCCAGCATCTTTTGGCCGTCTTTACTTTGCGAAGGGTTGAACTACTAGACCCTGTTATGTACATCATAGTTCATAGATCGATCTATGAACTGTAAATACGTGGCAGCGGCACACGTAGACGTGTAGCGCCCTTCTTTTCTTGACGATTCTGCATTTTCTATGGCATGGAAATGTATTGGTTTGGAGTTGGAACATGACCAACTATGCAGCAGAACTGCAGCCTGCATGCCAGATACCAAACCTGTGCTGCGGCAGCTGAGCTGAAGACACCTGTAATCCATTAAGAAAAAAAATAGCTGGTTACTAGGGGTCAGCAGAAGCTCAAATTTGAGGATAAAAAAAAAAATCAAAATTTGAACTCAAGCCGCAGGTTGTGAGCTCCTATCTTTTTACCTGCAGAACAACTCTCAGGCGGTCAGGCCTAAGTTACTTCAACTGTTCAACACCATGCCAACAAGCAATTACTTAGGCATTTTGAAGGCACTTTAAAGTCATACTTTAGCCAGATGGTTGTGCAAATGATTGTGCAATCTCACAAAATCATCCAAAATCAGATCAGAAGGTCTAGCCTGCCAGCAGTTGACAAGTGAGCACAATAGCACATGCATGCAGACAGGGTGGGAGGAGGGAATATAGAGGAAGGGAACTAGAGCTTACTGTAACTGGAAGGCCAATGCTGTCAAGAGCAGCCTCGATCTCAGAAGAAGAGCATAGGTGCTGAAGAGATTTCCTAAGCATCTTGCGCTTCCCCATGAAAGCGGAATTCACCTGCAAATCAAGGATAGGAGCCAATCTTAATGGTAGTTACAAACATGGGAAATTAATTTCAACCACAGAAAGCAATTCGGATTTGGGACAAGTTTCTGCACATTATGGCCCCATGACCCACTACTCACCATTGAAAAGAAGCTTTTGGGGGAACTAACTGGTGGATACTCCTCCTCATTCTTTAGTTTGAAGCTGATAACAGCACCATTAACCTGCCAATGGAATTGGCCAAGAACAGTATAGACTTGAGATAAGGTTCATGAAACCCAAACCACTGGGAGGGAAACAACAAAATGGTAATCCTTAAACTAAGTAACACATGTAAGAAATAAATTACCTTTGGCCGAGGGAAAAAATTCTCTCTGTCCACTCTGAACTTGTATTCAGGTTCTGAAAAGAAGAAACAAAATGTATTCCTGTCAGTAATACACTGGCTAGGCATACTAACTAAACAGTCAAAACTAGGCCAAATTTTCAGGTGATTGCAAGATATAGAAGGACATTGATGAATAGCTACGCATTCTTGCTCGCATTTCAAAAATATTTGATCGAAATCTTTAACAGGAATCCTAGACAATGTGCTCTCCAAATTTAACCAAGCAACAGTAATGTGTATCTACACGTAAAACCAATAACAAAGAAAATTTGATGTTTAACTAGCATAGTAAGGGACCTGATCCAATGTACGCAATATAACTAAAAGACTGATTAAAGTGCATTATAACTAAGGCAGACAGAGTGATACAACACAAGATTGTTGTCATGAGCTGCTGGCAGGGTCAAGAATCAGAGTAACTAGCAGATCTTTATGATAAATCTATTAAATGTAGCGTGTGAACTAGAAGTTGTGGAAGTATCTCGATTGTTTTATTTAAGTGGCCTCTGTTGTTCTTAGAAACAAACCTAACAGCACAATTTAATTAAACCCTTCAAGCTCCTCAGTCCCTCATATTTTTCACTAAGAGCATACTTTATTCTCCTGAGTAGAAAGGGATACTCAGAAGCCTGACTATCTAAATGAAACAAACAGATAAGATAGTAAATAAGTAATTGAAGTCCCTCGACGTGTTTAACACAAAAGCTTACCTGAGTAGAAATTCACAAACACATTGACAGGCCGGTACTCTGGAGTTTGTATTGAAGCATCTGCAAGGCGTACTGCCATTTCATCCTGAAAATAAGGATATACAAGAATGAAGTATAATGAGTCAACTACAATACTAAAAAATAATACCTTCAAACTGAGTGTGGACGTGAAAGAAGATAGATTAAAATGCACCGTTCAGAGAAAAAGGGCATTATTTCTAAAATCGAAATCACACAGAAATACATGATTATGAAAAGTTCCATATCTTCAGAAGTCTGGACCACCATTGACTCATAATTAACTGTCCGCAACATTAGCCATTGCAAAAGTGAATGTAAGATCTGTCTCAAACCTGAAGCATAAGCACCACGACAGAGAAAACATCCCCCATTGGTAGAAGTAGTTTGACAACTTCGGTGCTGACATTGAATGGTAAGTTTGATACAACCTGCAAAGTAGAAACTGGAACATGATCAGAGAAGCAAGCTCAATATAGATCTCTGTGGATGAGCATCAAGGTCACCTTTGCAAGTTTTTTGGTGGCATGGTATTTCTCCTTCATCAAAGGAAGAAAATGGGAACGAATGTGAAATTTTGTGATGTCTTCTTCGATGACCTGCGCCAGATTTGTACTATCAACACAGATTGAGTGTAAGGTAACTGTAGGTTTTTACTAAGAGCGACAGCATATTGTTGATACATTTGAGATTCTGATTTCCTAATTATTTGACAGAATTATTCATCTGTAACGAATGACAACAGATAGAAATTTTACGTTGTTTAAAGGACATCAGTGTACATCTTGATGTCCTGGAGAGCAACAAGAGAATATTGCACATCATATCTGTTAAGGAAGCACAACATGCCAAGCGAAGAACTAGATGCTACCTTCAACTGTTCTGTAGATCCAAACCTATCTTTAACGAGGGTAGCCATATGTTTGTCCTGTTACCAAAAAAGAACAGAACATGATGATGCAGGTTATCGATCCTTAACAGAAAAACTTCTAGACTTCAACTATTAAAGCTCCCAAAATGAGAAGAAAATTACAACTACTTTCTCCAGCCCAAAAAGGAAAACACAGCTGGAATATCAGGGGGAAACACTTCTATTTGGATGGGTACACCTCAAGTTCAGTTTAACTTTTTTTTTTCTCGAATACGCAAAAGACTTGCACATCTTTGTATTTAAGAAGAAGAGTTTATACATTGCGCACGGCGCGTTTCGGGAGGTCAATGATTTACAATAAACTCCGCCTCCCCTACAGTTTTACACATGGCGATTACTCGCAAACTAATTCACCTAGGTGGCGCGCCCCAGCCTCTATCCAAAGGTCGGCGATCTGCTTGATCTTGGCGAGTAGCTGCGCAGTGGTGGCCGTTTCATTCCTAAAGAATCTTGGGTTTCTATCTTTCCAAAGCTCCCATGCCACCAGCGCGAAGAGGGTGTCCGCGCCCTTCCTCTTCTCCCCATGCCATCTCCTTCTCCAGTTCTCCCACCAGTCGATGATGGAGCCTCCCCCCACCTGTGAGGTGTCCACCCCGAGCACCGCCAGTATGGTCCACCAGATGTGTCTGGAGAACGAGCAGGAGGTGATGATGTGGTCGATGGTTTCTGGTTCTTGGTCGCACAGGTAGCATTCATCGCGTGCCTCGAGTCCGTGTCAATGCCTCGGTCCAGTGCCTTTTCCTGATAGTCAGCCATAGAAATATTCTGACGCGTAGCGGCGCCCAGGTGCTCCAAATCCGGGTGCATCCAACGATCAGGTGCGAAGGCAGGTGCAGGCCCTGTAGGCTGAGCTGGAGGAGTATGTCCCCTGCTGGGTCCATTTCCATACGAGACGGTCCGCGTTGGCATTCAGGGATTCCAGCGCGACCAAGTCCCATAGTCTCCTGTACTGTTGCGTTGCCGGCACCGAGATGCCACCCGAGATCTGGCGCACCCATGCACGCCCGTGCAGGCCGTCGGCCACGGTAGTCCGCTGGATGTCCCTGCGGCTGACGAAGCTCAGCAGACTCGGCGCGATGTCCTTGACCGCCATGCCCTGGATCCAGCGACCCGTCCAGAATGCGGTAGATCTGCCATCTCCGAGGATCGTGTATGTGGACGCCTTGAAGAAGCTCTGGACCTCCCGAGTGACAGAGAGTGGCAGCTCTGCCCAAGCCCGGGACTCATCTGCCTATTATAGCCATAGCCATCTAGCCTGTAGCGTGATGAAGGATAGATGAAGATCCGGGATGCCAAGGCCCCCAAGATCCGTCGGACGACATGCTGTGGGCCATGCGACCCATTTGAATCTATAATAAGTGTTTAAAGAAAGCAAACAAACTGATATTAGACAGATAACTTCTTCCAATCTTTCGCAGGTAACTGAAAGGCCACACTATAAGCACATCATTCACAACTCAGTCTCAGGTCAGTCCGTATAAAAGTCTCAAAGATGAGCATGATCTCATATCTAGTTTCAATGCAGCATAACCCGAATTTCCATCCCTTTTATTCAACAGAAAATGTGTAATCTCATAGGCAACCAGAATATTGTCAGAAATCAAGCGCCCTGGGACAAAGGCACTTTGCGAGGGACTGATTACATCATCTAGCACCGTCCTTAGCCTGCTAGCAAGGACCTTTGACACCACCTTGTAAGTGACATTGCAAAGACTAATAGGTCGAAGATCGGTCACACGATCAGGCTTATCAGTCTTGGGTATTAAGGCGATTACCGTGTCATTCCACCCTTCCGGCAGCTTGTTGCTGTTTAGCACGTGTAGAACTTCTGCCACCAGTTTGCCTCCAACAACATCCCATAATTTCCTGTAAAATATTGAAGGCATACCATCCGGGCCAGGGGCTTTAAGATCCCCGATTGCATCAAGAGCTCGCTTCACCTCCTCCTCCGCAAATTCCTTAAGGAGGTAATCATTCATTTCGGCTGTGATTCGGGGCTGTACAGCGTCGAGGAGCTGCTGTGTATGCCCCACCTCACCTCCCTGTCCTGACCTGAAAAGCTAGAAAAAATGGTTAGCAATAAACGCCTTCTTTTCTCCTTCCTCCTCTACCCAAACTCCATTCTCCTTTAAAAGGCTCCCAATTCTATTCCTTCTCTTCCTCTCCGAACACACCTTGTGAAAAAAGTTAGTATTTCGATCCCCAAATTGGAGCCAATTTACATGTGCTCGTTGTTTCCAATATATATCTAGTTGCTCTTCAAGCCTATCAACTTTAAAACTCCACACTGCTTCTTTTCCACACGTGTTGTCATTCAAAGAAGCTCGACGCCATTTCTCCAATTCCTTTTTTGCCTTTTTCAATCTCTTCTCCAAGTCTCCAAGAACATTCCTGCTCCAGTCCTCTAAACTAGCTGCAATCGCCTTCACTTTATCACTAAAAATATCAGACGCTCCTCCCATATCCCAAGCATCCTCAACCACCTTCCTAAATCCCTCCTCTTTCAACCAGTTCGCCTCAAACCTGAACATCGGCTGGTGCTTTTGCACACTCCGCCCTCCTAAATCCTCCTCAGTAGTAATTACCACCGGTCTATGATCACTGTGGTACGGGTCACCATTCTTCACATGCACCAAAGGAAAACAGTGCAACCACTCAAATTTTGCTACTGCCCTATCCAAACGTTCTCTTATGTGTGTGCTCCCCTTTATCTGTTTATTCCTCCAAGTGAAAACATCCCCCTCAAACCCCAGATCATGGAGATCACCCAATTCTAGTGCACGTTTAAAACGATCCATACTTGCTTGTGGCTGTTGGACACCGCCCTCCTTCTCATACTGAAACAAAATCTCGTTGAAATCACCGGCACACAACCAGGGCTGCCCGCTTTGTTGCTGTGTGGACAAATCTTCCAACAAAAGCCAAGTTTTGTACTTTATTTCCTCCTGCGGTTCACCATAGATACCAGTAAAACCGCCAAGGAGCTCCCCCTGTCTCTGAGACCTCCAGATCAATATGGTTTTTTGATTTATTTTTTAAAGCCATACTAATCCCCCTCCTCCATATCACTGCTAATCCCCCTCCTTTTCCTTCACAATCCACCACCTCCATGTTCTCCAAACCCAGCTTCACTCGCAAAATCCTCATCTTCTTCTCATCAGATTTTGTTTCCGACAAAAACAACACATCCACCCTCTCTGATTTATGGCAATTCAGGAGTCCCCGAACTGTCGGGGCATTGCCAAGGCCCCGGCAGTTCCACGCCATCAATTTCATTTGTTCACGAAGCCGATCCGTCGGCTGGCTGTGGCGTGCATGGAGGATGCAAGGCAGGTGAGGTCCTTCTCCTTCGTGGCACTGGGCACTGGCCTCGGACGCGAGGCAGGCGGCGTCCTTGACGGCTAGGCTGCAAACGCTGGCGGCGGCGGCTTTTAAGAGGAGGAGTGGGGGCGAGCCCGCAGGTGCCGGAGAGGCGGCGTGCGGCGATGGCGGAACTGGTGGGGAAGGAAGCGCACGCTCGAGGACGGGGACGAGATTGGCGTGGACGATGACGGTGACGAGCTCGTCGGGAACCGACGGCCGCCGGGAAGGATCGCCGATGCGATGGCGGCGACAGAACCCTAGTCGCCAGGGAACTTGCCCCGAGCCGCCTCAGCGCCGGGAAAAAGTTGAACACGGCACTGGCCGGTTCAAAACTTCAGCACCACCATTTTCGAAGGTTTTCCTTTCCTTTCGTTTTTTCTCGTATATATGGTATATGCCGGGCCGGGCTGGCTTTTATTTTCCTCAAATTCATGGGCTTTTGCAAATTGTACATTTTTTTCTTCAATAAAGAAATATTTAGACCTTCATCAAGCTTCCACTCAAAATCTGGGTGGTATTGGTAAATCAGGCATTTAGCCAAGAGCAACTTTAAGAGGCTGTGTAAAATAGAATACAAAAACTAGGATTTAGTCATTTTGTAAAACAAATAGTATGAAAAACGCATAGCATGCTACAGCCTGTACCTTCACAGACAACTTGGTGCAGCTATGCATATTTGAAAGGGCCACATCATTCCGTTCAAATCCGATCACGTGGTGCAGCCTGCACAGCACCTCCACAAACCACGTACATGGAGAGGAAAATTGGTGCGGGAATTGGTGAGCATCACGGATGGCGAGCAGACTTGGCTCGGTAAAGTTGACTAGCGAGATAGCCGGAATAACTTACTGGGTAAAATGGAAAGTGCGATACTTAAGTTGTTGGACTATTTTTTCCCCCACAATCGCTAATCCTGCATTTACGGATTTGGAAAAAAAATAGGAAGAGACCGTCCGTATGCGCCCTCCCCTATGTTAAGCATGGTTCACTTGGGCCACATGTCTGTTATAGATCCATACAAAAGCACAGTTTGGATAGTCCTCACCTAATTTGTTCCCGTTTGGTTTGCCGTATCAACCCTCGAGATTAGGTGACGTGGGTTATGTAATTCTAGAAAAAAAAAAAACATGTGCGCCTCAAAAAAAAAAGAACAAAAAACATGTGGGTTATATAATACATAGGGCTTATTTTAGAGTATGCACGGTGTCAAGAAACCTCAGTTTCTTCTTTGTAAATTAAGAAACGAACTAAGAAACTCAGACACAGAGACAGAAACATTTGTTTGTGGTTGCTTCAACATCCAACCACACACATATCATAATTAGGCTTTGTTTTGGATGCATTCATATTTATGTCAATCCACATATGATGGAGTGGATTGCAGTGAAATTAAACTAAGTTATACTCCAATTTATCTCAACAGAGATGAATTAATATGAATATCACCATATTCAAACAAGGCCTTATTGTTAACCTCCCCCGTAATCTGCGACGAAATGATCTTGTACTGCTTCCTCATACGCTGCCGTGGAGCATCCGTCCAGTCAGCGCGATGACAATGAGGATTATGATCGGGAAAGAAAGGATTATATCATCGGGAAAGCAAAACAAAACAAAAAGGGTTGTACGCAAGCAGCTGCGCGCAATTAAGCTTTAGAGAGATTATCATATACACATTCCTATTCCTGCTACGTGACAAGACAACTGACATCACACGAAACGACTAAAAGTCCATGCTAGCTCACATGAATGAATGCTGCCGCCACCGCCTGCCAGTGCTATCTTCCACGGGCAACAAGAGCCCAAGACATGGACTATCGTGCCATTGCACATTTGCACTGTAATAGCTTCAGTCACACACTTAAATCTACTGCTAAGTCAAAAGAAGCGCCATCATATCAAAGCTGGGGAAGAATAAAGTTGCATGTTTTGGCAACTCAAGCATATGTTGGCTTGCTTAAAAAGAACAAAAGGAATACGCATGCATGCATAACCTTTCAATAGCTTAGATCTCAAATTAAAGGAATATATATATGCACCACTAGCAGGTGTCCACCCTGGTTACTCTCTACGTTGTTAGCCATTTAACCTGTACACTTTACAAAGTCTCCCGTGCCTACCCAAAAACTGCTTTCCAGGAGCCAAGTGCCCGAGAGCAGGGAAGCAGGTCATGCATCGACCGCTACCTATTCGGTTTACTGAGATCACCGTCTGGCCATCTGCGTGCTTGGCATACGGTAACAGGAACCTCAAAATATCATACCAAAATCTGTCACCATTTTCCATCTTCCTGAGAATCAAACAGAGGAACGGTGCATGGCCCCTTGTATCGATTACTGAAACCATACCGCAGGACAAAATTTCGCTTGCGAATTCCTACAACCCTCACCGTGGTATCGGGGTCACTGTCGCAGCTGTCACAAACTACATCTGGAATTCGTGAGCTACCAATGATCTCATCATTCCCCTCCAATCTTTCCGGCGATGCTATTACAATCAAATCACATTCTTTCTCTGGTTTTGAGCTGCCAGAATCTGCTTTCACAGTACCTTCCTCGTCTTTGACGCTATCCGAAAATGAATCTGCTTCTGATAGAACACAGGCTGTGGCCTTCTTTCCGCGTTTGTAGCTGCTAGTTGGAGCTTTGTCTGATACTTCAACCTCAGAGTCAGAGATGTCTTCTATAATCTTATCAGCGTATCCAGACTCGACGCTTGCTACTTCTGACACTGCAACCCTGGTGCCTTTGTTAGCCCTTCCAGCCTCTCCAGACTCCACACTTGCTACTTCTGACACTGCAACCTTGGTGCCTTTGTTAGTCCTACCAGCCTCTCCAAACTCCCCACTTGCTTCATCTGATTCGGCAACATTGCTGCCTCCTATACTCTTATTACCAGCATCTCTAAACTCTTCACTTGCTTCTTCGGGTTCTGCAACATTGATGCCTTCAATACTCTTACCAGCATCCATAGACTCTCCACTTATGGTGTTCC
>CM041645.1:5054147-5066090 GCA_023333625.1 Bothriochloa decipiens | reverse complement strand
CAAACCAAACAGGGCCTAGCAGCTAATCCAAAATGAGGATCATGTGATTTTAACATTCAAGCAACACGAAAGTATGGATGATTAGTTATGGAATAAATAACTAAAGGAGAATTCACAAAGTACTCAGTATCAGCATACCAACCTTTCGAGAATAAATGGAAAATGAATTCTGATGCTGTTCCTTTATCCTGCATAGAAGAATTGAAAATGAGCTGCTGATTCATAGTTCTAGATGGATCATCGTAATAAGCTATATGTATAATAATGGTACGTCATAGATGCAATATATATGACCATATGTGAGAAATATGTAAATGATTTGTGCAACATAAACAAGGCAGAAAATCTCTAAGAATCTACAAATTTCCATAAATTGCCACATTTTCATTAACAAATACTAGACGGTTGTACAAAATGCAAATACAAATTACTAGTTAGAAACGTAACATAAATAACTTGTCTGTAAACACAAGGGAAATGGACGCCTACCTCTTAGAGAATCTTCTGGTAAGGGGTCTTTCAATCTCCTGACATTTTTCATGATCAGACACCTCTGGATCAATGGCATGGGTCCTCTTCAAAGATAAAGATGTGGAACTTGGTTGGCTTGAGTACATCTTGTCCACCGATATAGGGTTGATTTTCCCCGCACGCCCGTGGCTTTTGAGTGTATTTAAAGGTAACTGCATCCACCATTCCCTCATTATAGTTTCCAAGAGAGAGAGAGAGAGAGATGCCTACATACAGATAAACAAGACATAAAAAAAGGGAGAAAGAAAAAATTGTACCCTACCGGGCCATATCTATTTTTCTGAATGGGAGGTAATTTCGAACAGAATCTGTTGCTCACTTGTTCCGCCTGCTCATCCTCAACTACAAACAAATGAAACAAATGACACATAGCAATCAGTGACAGTTTGTATCAGTGAACAAGTGTAACAGACTCAACATATGATTGATTTTCCACTCGGATAGCATGCATTTCCCGTGGTGAATCACTAACCCATGATGTGTGTCTAAAGCCCCCCCAATCCACCTTTTGCCAGTGGCAGATGTGCAAGGTTAGAAATGATACCGACAGCAAGAGTGGAAATCTTACTCCAATCATACACGTCCTTAGAAGTGGCACGAGCATCCTGTCCTCGGCCATCAGCAGCCTGCAAACCAAGCGAGCAGTGGTATTCGGAATCACAAACCAAGCGAGCAGTGGTACTTGGACTCACCGATACAATGTACCTCAGAAAGGGGGTGGGGGTAACCATCCGTAATCACTAATCAACCGCCCAAGTTGGACACAACCCCAGGAGAGCGGGCGCTACGCGCGTACCTTGGCGGCCGCGCGGGTCACTGGTCGGCGGATCGCACCGTCATCCCCGTGCGTGGCGTTGCGGCGGCTCGGGGCCCCGCCGCTCCAGTCGGCATCGTCGCGCAGCTTCCCGAACCTCCTCCGGGGTGGGCTGCCTGGGGAGGACCCCCGCCGCCGCCCGTCACGCGATAACGCCTTCGCGAAGCCCAACGCCTTTGCCTTCGTCGCCGATGGCGCCGACGCCGACGAGGGGGATTCGAAGCAGACCTCGGCCTCGCGGTCGCGGGGGGGTGAGTCGCTAAACACCTCCGCCCAACGGATATCGATCCGCCCCATCGCCGCCGCTGCCGCCGCCGATCGGCCTGCGAATCGGGAGGAGAGAGATGATTGACTTGGGGAGGTTTGCCTTTTGGGGGTTTGTGTGGGAAGGAAACCCAAGGAATTGGGGGGAGGAGGAAGTGGAAGTTGCCGCTTAATTGCTCCGCGAAATCATTCGTTCGCCAGCTTACGCCGGAAGGAAGACGGGGGGGTATGCGGGCGGCATGGGAGCGTGGGAGGGGACGGGTCCTGTACAGTAGTGGGCCTGGTGGGCCAGCGTCATTCGTCAGATATTGTTAGTTAGGCCCAGGACTGCTAAGTTATGACCTATGAGGAAAAATTTGGGCTGTGGGCTGTATTGTGATGGGCTGAGCTGGGAGTTCCCCATTCCTTAGTTTTGGTTTAATTTGACTCAATTTACAAACATTAATGCAAACGATTTGGGATGCTGTGATGAAGTCTTAAAAGTAGAGTAATGACGAGGGTTCGATATAAATTGAGGTACGACAAGTTGGCAATATGTCCCGCAGGCAACAATACATGCATGACGCATATTTTCTATTTTTGAAAAATAATAGTGATATGTATCTGACTTCACCTCCATGGAAGATGATTCAAAGCTCCATCCCAAATTGTAAAATATTTTTTTTATCTTTTTTAGATACATAGATTTTACTATATACTTAGATACACACTATGTCTAGATATCATCTGCATGAACAACGAAGAGCTTGGCAAAAGCCACGCAATTACAAGGAGTCGTTCAATCTTCAACATGCGCAGCTAAGAAACCATACTGAGAGAGCTATTGGAATATTTAAAATGAGATTTCCTATCCTAAGACCTGGTTCACACTACCCGATTAATAAACAAGTTGACATATCAGTTGCTTGTTGTGTTTTACACAACTTCATATGCCTACACAATGGAGATATTTGTCGTGGCCAAATAATTCAAATATAGAGAAGTTGGAAATCAGAAGTGAAATGACATAGCACAGCAGATGTGGGATCATTACATAGGGCGAAGGACTTAATATATCATATGTTTCACTGATATGACATTCTAGGTCAAGTACGACCATTATACTCCTAGTTTATGACAATCCATATTCTACTTCATTGCAACTACCGGCATGTTTGTTTTCCGCAAAATAAAGTGTAACTACCTAGCACCACAATTTCCATCTAGTAACCAAGATGGCAACCAAAAGCACATGGGATCTAGTTGACACGCCCAATCTCCCTTGTAATCCAAGCCAAGCGTAATGCATCAGAAGAAAAGGACAAGAAAATTTCCCTGTTCTCCTTGGTTTTGAAGATATCTGCCGCCACCAATATATCTCCCATTTGTAGCCCATTCAAACCTTCAAGCACTGTAATGCACTTTTTGATGCTGTATGGATCCTCTAATTTCTTCTCCTCAATAGCAACAAATCGATCTATTTTTTCCCTCTTCAGTTTTAGGTATCTCTCATGAAATCCATCGTCAGGGCTAGCAGATCTGTTCTTCCTTTGTTTTTTTCCCACATGGACATTCAGAATCCTCTGCCGATATTTGCGTGGTGCCAGGTGGAACAGGTGTGTGCTGACAGGAGTGTCTGGTAAATTAGCAAAATTCGTGTAAACCAGATCTCCTCAGTAATTAGCACTAAAAATTAGCTTATGAATAAATAATATCATATCAAAATTAGCAGTGTCTAGTAAAGAAGGTAATAACTACCTGACCTTTCTGATTTAGTGTGAAACACAAAGCTTTGTGAACTCATATTAACAAAGAGGTTTATTTTTCTCAATCATGCAACCTTACTAGTGAGCAATCATTAATGGAATGAATCATCAATAATCCCAAGAAATGTCCTTGATAGTAAACACACCAACACTTGCTATGTTCTCTACAGTTCTTATAACCACTGAAGTCAAACATGATATCCTCATTAGCCATTACACACTGCATGCAACAGGATTACATTGAAATGCAACATAATAAAGTTTGCACATTTATCAGCTAATCGGATATGAGGATCGTGTGATTTTCATATTCAAGCAACAGGAAAGTATGGAGATCAGTTATGGAATAAGAAACTAAAGGAGAATCCAAAGAGTACTCAGTATCAGCATACCGACCTTTCGAGAATGAACAGAAGATGAATTCTGAAGCTGTTCCTTCCTCCTGAATAGAAGAGTTGAAAACGAGCTGCTGATTCGTACTTCTAGATCGCCCATAAATATATTAATGGTACATCATAGATGCCAATGTATTTGACCATATGTGGGTGCTATGTAAATAAATGCTTTGTGCAACATAAGCAAGGCAGATAATAATATATTTAATAACCTACAAATTTCCATAAATTTTCACATTTCAATTAACAAGTTGGATGGTTGTACAAAATGCAAAGATAAAGTTAGTAGTTAGAAACGTAACATAAATAACTTGTCTGTGAACACAAGGAAAATGGAAGCCTACCTCTTAGAGAACCTTCTGGGGAGGGAACTCTCAACCTTCAGACATTTTTCATGATCAGACACCTCTGGATCAATGGCATGAGTCCTCTTTGCAGATAAAGATGTGGAACTTGTTTGGCTCGAGTTCATCTTGTCCAAGATATAGGATTCCTTTTCCCCGCACGCCCTTCGCTTTTGAATGTATTCAAAGGTGACTGCATCCACAATTCCCTCATAATAGGTTCCAAGAGAGATTCCTACAGTTCAACAAGACATAAAAAAGGAGAAAGCAAAAAAGTGCCTTACCTGGCAATGTTTATTTTTCTGAATGGGAGGTAACTTCAAACAGAATTTGTTGCCCTCACAGTCCGACTGCTCATCTTCCAGTTCCAGGCCTACAAACAAATGACACATAACAAACCAATGCTTTGTTCTGATGATTGATATTCCACACGGATAGCATGAACTTCCCGTAATAAATCCAATAACCATGGCATGTGCATAACTTCTCCCAATCCACCTTTTACGTCTGGCAGATGTGCAAGGTTAGAGATGGTAACGACAGCATTAGTAGTGGAAATCTTACTGAAATCAAACGCATCCATAGAAGCGGAACGAGCATCCTGTCCCCGACCATCAGAAGCCTGCAACACCAAGCGAGCAATGGTACTCGGAATCACCGATGCAATGTAGCTCAGAAAGGGGGATAAAAGACCTACGCGACGCGGACACCACACCTGAGGGACAGTACGCGCGTACCTTAGCGGCCGCTAGGGTCACTGATCGGCGCGCCCCGTCATCCCCGTGTTCGGGGGTGCGCGGTTCGGCCACGCACCAGTTGACATCGTCGCGCAGCTTCCCGGACCTCCTCCTCCGGCGGTGGCTGTCTGGGGACCCGCGCCGCCGCACGTCGCCCGATAACGCCTTCGCGGGGCCCCCCAACAAGGGGGAAGCGAAGCAAACGTCGGCCTCGCCGTCAGGCAATGTTGAGTTGCCAAAAAGCTCGTCCCAATTGATCTTGATCCGCACCATCGCCGCCACGCCGCCGCCGCCGAGATGACTGTTTTTTTTTTTTTTGCCTTCCAGTTTTTCACGTGTGTGGCATTGTAAATAAAAGTTGGTAATTATTCGTGCAACTGATCCGACTTTTATTTGCCCTCTCCACACCAATTTCGTCAGATTATCAAAATCTCTTGTAGATGACGCCCGCGGCGCAATCAGATTATCAAAATCGAAAATATCGTTAATTCTAAATATGCAATTAACTTTTGTACATCTTAATGATCTTAATAAATAAAAAACTCAAAAATATAAAATTGTATATCTAAATAAAAATCTATGATTTTTTAAAAATTATCATGCATCGCCATTGTTAGTTAGGTCCAGGTCCGCTAAGTATGTATGTGGGGAAAAAAATGGTGGGTTGTACAACGATGGGCTTGATGTGGGCTGGCTAGGCGTGTGAATAATTTGATTTGAACTCAAATTAGAAACACTCATGCAGACAATATTGGCATGCTGTGATGAAGTAGTAAAGAGCAGTAATGGAGGATTATACAATTTATAAAATCGAGGTAGGACGAGTTGGCAACAATGAGCAAAAGAAAAAAAAAAGATCGACTGTGCTACTGTCTCCGTTTTTGAAGCCTAATGCTTCATTTGCCTCCGTTTTTTTCACTTTGCTCGTTTGCCCCTGTTTTTTCGAAACGAAGTCACCTGTTACTCCTGTTTTTTCGAAACGAAGTCACGATGTTAAGTATAGGTTGAAAAAACCAAAATACCCTTGGCATGAATGAAAGAATTAATCTAAATTTTTATGTATAGGCTTACTGTGTACTTATGTTGAATAAATGACAATATATATTTATATAATATATAAGCATAATATTTGCATAATATATAAGACCAATATTTGCACAACACATGAAGAGAGATTCAAATAAGATTTAAAGCACAATATTTGTATCATCATCATCACAGCTAAGCGTATCAAAATAAAAGTCACCACATGATCACAGCTAAGCGTATCAAAATAAAGTCACCACATGCAAATGTATGTGTTCGGACATACATGACCTAGCACATACGCAACTAAACATCCACTAATTATTACATATCCCAAGTGGTCAATTGTACACATTGACCAATGCATCAAGCCTTCCTCCTCTGCCTCGGCCTCCTCTTCCACTTCCTCTTCCTCTTCATCTCCCCCTTCCAGTTGGTGGTCTCCCTCCTCCAACATAAGTGGCACCATCACTTTGGAAAAAAATGTAAGCATGGGTAAGTAAATACTTGATTGTGGGCGTGGACATGTTCAAAGTAAAAAGGGCAAGTGACATACTTGATTGTTTCAGTATGTGATGAATTTGTACCTCCACTTGTCCCAATTTATGATCCTCCTCCAATATTACTTGCAACATTACTTGTTTTGAGATGGTGAAAACATTAGATGGTATGTTCAAATCATTAAAAATAGTAAATAAGTACACATGGGACGAATTACTTGGATGAACCAGTATTAGGAGGGTCATTGCTCTCCACCTCAGATGCATTCACATGTGTTCCTCTCATCTTTAGCTCCCTTGCAGTCGGCCCCCTTGGCACTTCTTTGTCGTATGTCCTAGTTCATCACATTCAAAGCACCTCTTTTTTTTCCTATCACCGGATTCATCTGATGCCTTAATCCTACTTTTTCTAGGCCTGTCAGGCTTCCTTCTCAACTTAGGCTTATGGATTTTATATCAACATCAATACGTGACCAAAAATGCTTTGATGGCATTGGATTAAACACAACTGAATATGGCTTTCTCAGCTTCTTAACAAAGTAATAATTATGGACAAATTCATCCATTTACACATCTCTACTAAGCTTTGCTATGAAAGCCAAAGCATGTTTATATGGTTTTCCACTCACTTGTCACAGTCTATAACTGCATGTCTTCTGCTATAAATTAACTGCATATCTGAAAGGTGCTCCTGATGATGTTGGTGCAGGAACATCGAGATGACTTGACTTTTATTTTATTTTATTTTTTGCCTTCCAGTTTTCACGTGTGTGGCATTTTTTTAAAATAAAAGTTGGTAATTATTCGTGCAACTGATCCGGACTTTTATTTGTCCTCTCCACACCAATTTCGTCAGATTATCAAAACCTTTTTTTGAGCCCACGGCGCAATCAGATTTTATCAAAGTCAAAAATATTATTAAGTCTAAATATGCAATTAACTTTTTACATCTTAATGACCTTAAATAAAAAAACTAAAAAATATAAAGCTGTAGTAAATCTAAATAAAAATCTAGATTTTTTAAAAAGTATCTTCACTTAATAATTTGTAAGAAAAAACATGTGAGGGAAAACCCAAGGAGCCGAGGGGGAGGAAGAAGTGGAGGTTGCCGTTTAATTATTGCGTGTTTGGGACGATGGTCCGGCAGTCCGGCCGGCGAGCCGTGTGATAGAACCGATCAATTTATTAGAGCACAAGCACATAATCCGTCATTAATTCAGCAAATCATATGATTGAGACCTAATAAATCCGGTAGTCCGTGAAATCTCGAAGGATTTTAAACTTTTGCGGCACGACCAAGATCGTAATAGTTTAGCGATTCTATTCACAAGTACACAGTTCGCACATAGTTTAAAACGTCATCGGAGTACGAAATAGAGTTACTACAAACCAAGTTCAAATTCAAATAAAAGCGGAAGCGATTTAAGTTCAAATACCACACACACACATTTGAAATACAGTGCCAGGTCCTTAGTCCACATCCAGCAAAAGCATCAAGTCGAGAAGAGTGACCATGCCCAAGGTCTAATCATCTCCCAAGGCGGGATAGAAACAGTTCTGACAATAACCATAAAGCATCTCACCATCTGCAAACACATGGGAAATAAAACCCTGAGTACGAGGATGTACTCAGCTAGACTTACCCGTCATAAACTAAAATAAAATGACTCCAAGGAGTATGCAAGGCTGTATAAGTAGGATAGCTGACTCATTTAAATTGCGGAAAAGCTTGCATTAAGAAACAATTAATAAGAACCTTCTAGCAATGTATTTTAATCTGATTATTCTTATCATGCTACATTAGCACCTGTACTAAACAAGCATGGTAATAATTATTCAACAGAAAGTAACCAATTCCGGTTGAGTATCTTTCAGTCTCAACAGCTCAACCATCTCAACAAACTACGATGCCGCTGCTCAAGTCAAGTGTTCACTGTCCAGGAACGATGGCGATTATAATCGGTTACTAACCAGCTGGCGGGTACTCCTCACACAAACCACACTCACCAGCCACGGTGAGCTACAGGTCACCGACATCCAATTTAGGAGAAACGCGAGATCAACAGGTACCATCACATCCGGCACCGTCCGGCTGCCAGCAGGGCGCACCATGCTATATTCAGGCCTTACAACCGCGTAACCCGTGGTCCCCCATCTTCACCAATGCGATGCGTACAGCAGGTCGACTCCCGGCCCAAATCAAAATTAGGCTTCGCGGTCGGAACGACTTATCCTTCCAGCTAAATGTGAGGCATAAATTCAATATGACTTGAGGACGTACAACGGACGGGGTCCTAGTTCAACACAGACGGGATAAACCACATTGAACCTCCTGTTCATTCTCAACTCCAATCCCGCCCGGTCTCAATTTATTATCTCCACATGGTTATCCAAGATAACAATGTATTCAACCATTCCGAGTTACCACCTATAACTCGCGGATGACAGGAAATCACCCGACTTCTACCGATCTAGTTAAGCAGGGCTAAGCAAATAATCGTACCTGAATCTAACAGGGTTGAAGTATAAACAGTGGCAAGGAATATAAGTAATGCAGCAACGGTATAAAACAACGCCTGTAACTTAATGCAACAAACAAGTAAAGGACTCAAGTTAGATATTTTGCAAACCACAGGGAGAATGCTCCGGGGCTTGCCTTTCAGGAAAGCGCTTGGCTGGTGGTCGGGACACTCCGGAAGATCAGCTTTGGGATCCTCTTCTGCTGCTGCTTCCCGCACCAAAGCTTCCTGTTGGCCTTCCTCTCCTGGTGCTCCGGGAACTATCGTCTCGAGCTCTGACGATCCTGTATGATGCATAGTGCGTATGAATACCGTGCATACATATAAATATAATGCTGATGGTGATGGTAAATAAATGCTCAGCTAAGATGAATGATATGATATTTGAAAACATGTATGTAAGCACATGTCATCTGCATTCTCTTCTACCGATAAATCTCCAAATAGGCCTCGCATTAAAATTTACTTGCACACTATAAGAAATTATAAACAACCATTATTTTGCACTCTACACACTATTGAACTAAAACCAATAGAAGATCATACATATCATGAATAGCATAAAAAACATTTTTACACACATGAAATGATAACTCTAAAGCATTATTTATAAATAAAAGAAATCAGGGTATAACTACAACATGACTTTAGACTACTCAGAAAATTCTGTAAAAATTACAGAAGCTTAATCATACCAAATAAAGACTACCATAAAAATTTCAAGTCAAAACAGTAAGTACTTTATCCTGCACAAAAATGACAAGGCAGCACAATTCCAGGGGCATAAAATACTTTGTACATAAAAGTATATCAAACAACAGATCTCAGAACATAATTAGCTCTAGATTGACATAAAACACTCTCCAAAAAGTTTCATGAACAAATTCCTTATATATTATTTATTATGAATTATTTATCCTCACATGAAAATAAGCACCGTAACTGGACATAGCAAAATTTACATATGACATAGCCTAACAACATTTTTCACAGATAGAGCATGACATAAGAAGACTAACAAACTTGGTCTCACATTTTTCTGAGCAACAGATAATTAGTTATGCATTTCCTAAGATAAATACAATTAATAGAGATAAATAAATCTACACAGAAAAGTTTCACAAATTTCACATTTCATATTTTTCATGCATAGATCATCTCATAAAAAAAATACTGCAAGTTAAACCAACTCATTTGGATGAAAAATGAGCAAGTTATGAATTTTCAAAGCTTTAAACAAAATCTGAAATCTATTCTGGAAAAGAAAAAGAAAAAGTCACTTTACACCGGGGACCCTGAAGATTCCCGAAACTAACCAAGCCCTAACCGGTAAATCTCTGTGTCTGGCAACTTTACACCGAGAACCTTAGGGTTTCCTAAATTCTAACCCGAAGGTCCTCGTCGGCGGTGAGGCTCGGCCGGCCGTCCCGGCGGCGCTCCGGCGTCACCAACCGGCGGAGAAGAGAGAGGAGAGCAGCGTGCATCTATCGAGGGTACTCAAGATGGGAGGGAGCGGCTGGAGGTGGTCGGAGCACGAGCACGGCGGAGCGGCGGCACTCCGCGCGGCGGCCCGACGGAAATCCGACCCCAGGAAACCCTAATCGATGCCATTGACCATCGTCCTAGCAGCTATCCACTACGACGCGTCTGATTCGCACCCTAATGGCGAGAGAGGATGGCCAGAGCGGCGGGACCACGGTGAAGCCGAGGTGCGGCAATGGCGGCCGGGGAGAAAATGGAGCGATTCGGGCGAACCTTGACGGAATGAGCCGAGACGAGGGTGGAGGATGGTGGAGCGGACTCGGGCGCGTTCGATTGCGGGGTCAATCGAGAGAATGCGCGGCTGCCGGCAATGAATTTTCGGGCGGCGGCGAGACGAGCTCGGGCGACGCGGCGGCAAGCAGAGAGGAAAAAGAGAGGGGACGAGGGGGAGAGAGTGAGGGCTCAGGCGAGTGAAGGAGTGGGCGCGTTCGGACGATGCCCCACGCGGCCAAAATAGCCCGGCCTCGGCAGACCCCGAGCGCCACGCGGCCGACGCATGCTGCCGCGGGCGGCCACGGCGCTTTCCTGGTCGGGGATTTCCCTGACGGTCAGGAACCAACCGTCACCGAAAAGCTGTTTTCATGAATATAAAATAAACTTTGCTGCTTAATAACTCTTAAACTAAGCCGAATTAGCAGAAACTCAAAATAGATGAAATGTAGATTTTGAAGAGTAGAACATTTCATCTTAAAGAAGTTTTAACAGATTCTGCCTAGATTTTGAATTACAAAAATCCAAATAAAATACCTTTTAAAAATTCCCAAAATAGAAAATCAGCCCCCAATTCTGTCCTTTTTCAACATTTTTGAACACCTTCCAAGCATTTTCATGAAAAGTGGTAAAAACAACTTTTGTTCCTTATAAAATTCTCTACAAACTTCATTTAGGGTGCACACACATGCAAGCACTCTAGCTACCACTTCCAATTCAGTCAAATAAAACTACTTTAATGGTCCACCTTGGTCAACCATGACAACAAAGCTTAATTAACCAAAACCATGAATATAAACCTAGGTTAATTTGGTGTCCTAATCATGTCTAGGTTACCTTAGGGGTCATCCAACACCAAACACTCATACCACATATGCACTTTATGTGAAAGGCAAGCAAAATTCGAATAATCAAGCATGATACATGAAATGACAATCACTCTTTTCATTAATGCTATGCATAATGATGCTTATGCTTAAGAATGCAAATGATTATGCTTGCTTAACACCAGGGTGTTACAAGCCGCGATTCATGAAACGCGCGATAATATTGAGTATTGACGACGGAAGGAAGACGAGTTTGCGGTGTGGTAGCCACGTTCAATGCAAAGGCGCTCGTAGAGAAGTTAAAGGGAGAGAGAATAACAAGCGCCTCTAGAAATTCTTAAACCATAATGAAAAATATTTTGTACCGGCGCTTACAAGATTTGCATGTGGCAGTTCAACACATCTGCGTCTGCCGACAGCGCAAGAGCCGGTTCAAGCAGCACCGCTTCATGGAGCATCGGTGCTGGCTGTAAGCGCCCCAAGTCGAGT
>CM041645.1:5007380-5053747 GCA_023333625.1 Bothriochloa decipiens | reverse complement strand
GCGGCCCGCGGCGTTGCTCGCCTGCGCGGCCCAGCGGCGGCGCTCGCCCGCGGCCCGGCGAGGTTGCTCCCAGGCGGCGGCGGAGCTCGGGTTCACGGCGAGCACGCTCTTGGGCATGACGGCCGGTGGCGAGCGACGGAGCTCGGGTTCACAGGCATGACGGAGCTCGGCCGGCTGGCGCTGCTTCTCCCTCTCCTCTCTCTCACGCCCTTCCTCTCTGGTGCGGGCGAACGCGGCTCTCCGTCGCTCCTTTTTCCCCACCGGCGAAGGGCAAGGTCGCGTCGCGCGGAGGATGCCACTGCGCTGGCCGCCTCCCTGCTACCTCCGGCGGCAGCCAGAGCTCCAATCGGCGGTCCGCGCTGCGCCTTCTCTCTCCTCGGTGGTTGCGATATGGGCCCGCAGCAGACATAGCGCACCATCCGTACGTACGCGGCAGTCCCGGATGGGAGCTTGCCCGGTACCTTACCGTAGCTTTTCCAGCACCTCGCTGCGGTTAAATTCACTATAAAACGGTACTGGAGTGTGGTTTTCAATACCTCAATGTAGTCAGCCTTAGGAGTGGGTGGGGCCTGGGGGTGGGGGGTGATGCGCATTTGCAATTTTGGTTCATCTGGCGCGGGGATAAATGGACTCACCAAGAAAGAGCAACGTTTTCTTCTCGGCTCAGCACCCCAACGCAACGCGCCACGACACACAAGCACTGTGATGTAAAGAGTAAGGAGAGGGAATGAGATCGTTGCTTCGTGAATTACCGTCTCATGAGCTAAAATTTAGAACTATAGATAACTATGTTATTATTGTATTAGTTGTTATTGTCGTACAATTCACAATTATATTTTATCTCTCTCCATAAATTAAAGAATTATGAGTTGCTATAAGATAACTTAAAACGATAGCCATCGTACGTATAGTCTATTAAATTATCTTATAAATCATGTGGCAACAAATTATGAGACAAGGTCGATGCCCTCTCACAACGCTGTTAACCCAATCAATGAAGCGGCGAGCAATCCATGCCCACCCATTCCGTGCACGCGCGGTCCATGACACGACGCCCAGCCCCAGCTGCTGATGAGCCGAGACGTGACCTGGCCGGGGCCGCCGTCCCGACGTCCCCCTGTGGCCAAAATAACTTGGCAGCACCCGGCACGGCATTTGGGTGACGCTCCGGGCCCGCGCGAGGCACGTGACGTGATTATTATCGATTTCAATCCTTGGTTACTGAAATTTCTAGCCAAGTATTTTGTTTATATTTAATAAATATTATTTAATTATAGTTTAATTAGGCTAAAAAAATTCGTTTCATAATTTAAAACTAATTTATATAATTAATTATTTATTTTATTAACATTTAATATTTCACGACATAGTATTTAACTGACGGAGAGAGAGTAGGCCCAGTCTTTACGATGACAGACAGACAGCGACGACACACGCAGAATTCCAGGCCACCACGACCCGGGCTCAACGCAGCTCGCTCCAGTCCAAACGCACCCCCTCCCCTGCCTTCTACTTCCACACCCCCAAGTCCCAGCCCCCAGTCCCCACACCCACCACCACCACCACTCCTCCCCTTAGCCCTCGCCACCGCCGCCGCCGCCAGTTCCCATCCGATCCGTCTCCGATCGCCGCGCCATGGACCAGGTGAGCGCTTCCGCCGTCTCCGATCGCTCTCTCGCCTTTCCCTCCCTTTCTCCCTTCTCGACCGCCCGCAGTTGCGGCGGCGGCGGCTTCGATGAGCTCTGCAAGTTAGTATGTATGTGATGTAATGTAATGTATGTGAGAAATGGTGTGGCGCAGTACGAGAAGACGGAGAAGATCGGGGAGGGCACGTACGGGGTGGTGTACAAGGGCACCAACCGCCAGACCAACGAGACGATCGCGCTCAAGAAGATCCGGCTCGAGCAGGAGGACGAGGGCGTCCCGTCCACCGCCATCCGCGAGATCTCACTCCTCAAGGAGATGCAGCACCGCAACATCGTCAGGTACTTACTCTCTAGCAGCAATCTCATATTCTCATTCCAGGGACAGCCAGGCTGTGTCTGTGCTTGGATGGAACATTGCCCCGCCCGGGCGTTGCTGATGCGCTCCGTGTGTGCAGGCTGCAGGACGTGGTGCACAACGACAAGTCCATCTGGCTCGTCTTCGAGTTCCTCGACCTCGACCTCAAGAAGCACATGGACTCCTCCCCCGACTTCAAGAACCACCGCGTCGTCAAAGTCAGCCCCTCCTCCCACCCTCCCTCTCTGTTTCCTTCCCTTACTCTCCCATTTGCTTTCAATCGAGCCGCCGTACATACGATTGCCCCTGTTACCGTACCACCCACTACCTGCCGCCGACAATGAAATGCAAATTGTAATGCCGGACTATGTATGCTCCCTTTGGCCTGCCGTGCAGAACTTCCTCTACCAGATTCTGCGGGGCATCGCCTACTGCCACTCCCACCGCGTGCTCCACCGCGACCTCAAGCCGCAGAACCTGCTCATCGACCGCCGCAACAACATCGTCAAGCTTGCTGACTTTGGACTGGCCAGGGCGTTCGGCATCCCTGTCCGGACTTTCACTCATGAGGTACGATTTCATTTCACACCAGTACACTGACTTAAGGCGTCTGTGTGAGTCAATCCGCGGTAGCTGGGAGGGAAATTGCCATTGCATATTTCTAGCGTATTGGAACTGAATGTGGTTACTTGTTCATGAGCACGAACACAGACAAAAGAAGCTATAATCAATGCCTTTGTTGCACGACTATCTGTAATTGTTCAGTTTGTTAGGCCAGGTGCATGTGCATATGTGTTTCTTCATGGCGTACTGGTTTCACTGTCTGACTCGCTTGCACGCTTTCATATTTGTAGTTTTGTACAAGGACTATTTGGTAACTGCCAGTAACGCCATTCCCGGGTGCTTTTTGTGCAGTGTGCCTTAAGATTGTTTACCTTTGCCGTTTGCATATGACAGCTACATCTAAATAGGATTTTATTTATATAAAATTGGAAATGCCGTTAGGACAATAACCAAATTTGTCATCTGCTTGGTGATAGTGCGGTACGAGACAGCAGCATTCTTGGGTAATAATTTCATATTTAAGGTTGCCTTTGGACTGGTGAGAATGCTGACTTTGGATTGGCAAGGGTGTTTGGCATTTCTGTCCTGACTTTACTCACAAGGTACATTTTGCAGCTGGACAACATGTTATTGGTCTGGTGCACTGACTTAAGGTGTCTATCTGAGTCAAGCCATAGTAGATGAAAAAAATGTCTTGCCATGTTAGCATCCTGGAGATGCTTTCGTTATTGCCCTTGTTGGACAACTGTTCATAATCGTTCAGTTTTTTAGGCCGCACATGCATTTCATCATGGCGTACTTATACCACTGTCTCACTGGCTTGCACACTTTTCATATGTGTGCAAAGACTATTTGTAACTGCCAGTAACACCGTTTGTGTTTGTGTATGCTTTTCTGTAGTATATGCCTTAGGATTGTTTACTTTGTTCTGTGCATACAACAGAGCAAGTACAACAACAACAACAACAACATAGCCTTTTGTCCCAAGCAAGTTGGGGTAGGCTACAGATGAAACCCAAAAGAGGCATGAAAACAAAGAACACATAAATGATACAAGAAAAAGATTACGATTCAGGCACGTTAATTGCTAGTCTCCAAGCGCTCCTATCCATAGCTAAATCCTTAGGGATATTCCACTCCTTAAGGTCTCTCTTAACCGACTCGTCCCAAGTCAGTTTAGGTCGACCTCTACCTCTCTTTACATTATCGACCTGCTTTAGAACCCCACTACGCACCGGTGCCTCAGGAGGCCTCCGTTGGACATGGCCAAACCATCTCAACCGGTGTTGAATCAATTTTTCCTCAATTGGTGCCACCCCAACCCTATCCCGAATATCGTCGTTCCGGACTCTATCCCTCCTTGTGTGCCCACAACACCATCGTAACGTACGCATCTCTGCTACACTCAATTGCTGGATATGTCGCCTTTTTGTAAGCCAACATTCAGCACCGTATAACATCGCCGGACGAATCGCTGTCCTATAAAACTTACCTTTTAACTTCTAAGGCACCCTTCTGTCACAGAGGACGCCTGAAGCTTGACGTCATTTCAACCAACCGGCTGAAATTCTATGCCTAACATCTTCATCAATGTCACCATCCTTTTGTAACATCGATCTTAAATACCGAAAAGTATCCTTCTTGGCCACCACTTGCCCATCGAGGCTAACGTCTTCCTCCTCATTCCTAGTCGCGCTGAAATCGCACCTCATGTACTCGGTCTTGGTCCTACTAAGTCTAAACCCTTTCGACTCTAACGTGTGCCTCCATAGTTCTAACTTCCTATTAACCCCTGCCCTAGTCTCATCCACTAGCACCACATCATCAGCAAAGAGCATACACCAAGGGATATCACCTTGTATGTCCCTTGTGACCTCATCCATCACCAAAGCAAATAAATAAGGGCTCAATGCCGACCCTTGATGTAGTCCTATTTTAACTGGAAAGTCACTGGTGTCGCCATCACATGTTCGGACACACGTCACCACATCCTTGTACATATCCTTGATGAGGGTGATGTACTTAGTTGGGACTTTATGCTTTTCCAAGGCCCACCACATGACATTTCTCGGTACTTTGTCATATGCCTTCTCGAGGTCAATAAAGACCATGTGCAAGTCCTTCTTCTGCTCCCTATACCTCTCCATCAACTGTCGTAATAAGAAAATTGCCTCCATGGTCGACCTGCCAGGCATAAACCCAAATTGGTTTTGGGTCACACTTGTCATTCTTCTTAGGCGATGCTCGATAGCCCTCTCCCAGAGCTTCATCGTATGGCTTATCAACTTAATCCCACGGTAATTAGTACAACTTTGAACATCTCCCTTGTTCTTGAAGATCGGTACTAATATACTTCTCCTCCATTCTTCAGGCATCTTGTTTGACCGGAAAATGAGGTTAAAAAGCTTAGTTAACTATACTATCGCTCTGGCACCTAGGCATCTCCACATCTCAATGGGGATACCGTCAGGGCCCATCGCTTTACCTCCCTTCATCCTCTTCAAAGCCTCCCCGATCTCTGCGTCCTGAAATCTCCTCACGAAACGTCTGTTGGTATCGTCAAATGAGTCATCCAACTCCAAGGTAGGACCCTCATTCTCCCCATTAAACAACTTGTCAAAGTACTCTCTCCACCTGTCCTTATCTCCTCATCCCTCACCAAAAGTTGATCCGTCCCATCCTTGATGCATTTGATTTGGTTGATGTCCTCGTCTTCCTCTCGCGGATCCTAGCCATCCTATAAATGTCCTTCTCCCCTTCCTTCGTGCTTAGTCGCTGATAAAGGTCATCATACGCCTGACCTTTTGCTACACTCACCGCTCGTTTTGCAGCCCTCTTCGCTATTTTATAGCCCTCAATGTTGGCTGCACTCTTGTCATGATGGAGGCGCTTGAACCACTCCTTCTTCTCCCTAATAGCCCTTTGCACCTCGTCATTCCACCACCAGGTGTCTTTCGCTTCCCGTTTGCCTCCCCTACTCACTCCGAACACATCCGAAGCCAACTTCCGAACACATGTTGCCATCTTTAGCCACATGTCATCTGCATCTTCTCCTTCTTCCCACGGCCCCTCATCTAGCATCCTCTCCTTAAATGTTTGCGCTGCTTCCCCCCTAAGCTTCCACCACTTTGTTCTCGCAATCTTGGCCCGATTGTCCCGATGGACACGTACCCGAAAGCAAAAATCCGCCACCACAAGCTCGTGTTGAGGGACAACACACTCCCCAGGTAACACCTTACAATCTAAGCAAGCACGTCTATCCCCCCTCCTTGCAAGGATAAAGTCGATTTGACTCAGGTGTTGTCCGCTACGAAAGGTCACTAGATGGGATTCCCTCTTCTTAAAGACGGTGTTCGCTATCAACAAATCGTAGGCCAACGCGAAGTTCAAAACATCCTCCCCCTCTTGATTTCTACTACCATACCCGAAACCCCCATGCACCCGCTCGAAACCTACATTAGTCGCACCCACATGGCCGTTGAGGTCTCCTCCTATGAAGAGTTTCTCGCTGATAGGCACAGTACTAAACATGCTATCGAGATCTTCCCAAAACTGCCTCTTGGTGCTCTCGCAAAGACCTACCTGTGGGGCATAGGCACTGATCACATCCAGAGCCAAATCTCCAACTATCAACCGGACTAGGATAATCCGGTCGCCTTGCCTCCGCACCTCAACTACTCCATCCTTAAGGCTCCTATCGATCAAGATGCCTACACCATTCCTACCCGATGTTGTCCCCGTGTACCAAAGTTTGTAGCCGGTATCCTCCACCTCCTTCGCCTTCTGGCCCTTCCATTTAGTCTCCTGAACGCATAGAATATTTACACGCCTCCTAATTGCTGTATCGACTAGCTCTCTTAATTTACCCGTTAGGGACCCTACATTCCAGCTACCTAGACGAGTCCTAGTTGGCTCGGCTAGCTTCCTTACCCTTCGCACCCCTCGAGGGAAGTGCGATGACCCTTGCTCATTTTTCACTACACCTGGGCGCAGATGTAGTGCGTCACAAAGGTTGCGACGACCCGACCTTTGCTCATTTATCATCATACCCGGATCACGATACGACGCGCCACTAAGGGGATGACGACCCGGCCCTTGCACATTTGACACTACACCCGAGTTTTGATGTAGCGCGTCGCTAAGAGGGTTACGCCCCAACGAATCTCTTGTGGGTTTCATATCCATGAGAGTGGCTGGTTTTGAAATGTTGGCTAGCCGCACCTAACACACCCTCCTCCTTTATCCGGGCTTGGGACCGGCTATGTTGAAATGACTCAAGAAAGTCTTCCAATCAACATAGGCGAAGTTATACAACAGAGCAAGTATTGAAGCTAAAAATGGAAACAGAAATACACATCTAAATAGGCCTTTGTATAAAATTGGAAGGCTGTTAAGAAGGAAGTTATAAAAAATCACTCATCTGTTTGAAGATACACCTATAGTGCAGTTGTAGTGATCATTGTTGACTTTGTTGCATAGCAAATCGTAATTGCCAGTTTGTTAGGTTACATGCATACGCTTTTCTTCATGGCATACCAGTACCACCGTCTGACTCTTTTGCACACCTTTCATATTTGTGCAAAGGCTATTTAGTAACTGCCGGTAACATCATTCACATATTCCTTTAGTGTGCCTTAAGATTGTTTACTTTGTCAGTAACTTTACTTGCATGTGCTTTTCTAACTGCCAGTAGTGGCAATCGTGTGTGCTTTTCTGTATACACCTTAAGATTTTTTTTTACTTTGTCCTGTATGTATGACAGCATGTAATGAAGCCAAAACTGGACATATCTAAATAGGCTTTTATATAAAAATGGAAAGGCCATTATGCAGCAAAGTTGTAGGACAATCACTGATTTGTCATCTGCCTGCTGATAGTGCAATGCTTTTCCAGAGATGACAGCATTCTTGGATAGTACCCTGTTTGACCTGATGCAAACATCATTGGGGCTGGCATTTATATGAATGAAATGTTACGCTCTGCATATGTCCTTTCCTTTTGAGCCTGCCTTCATTTAACTGGAGTTGAATGTTTTGTTAGGTGGTGACACTTTGGTATAGAGCACCAGAAATTCTTCTCGGTGCAAGGCATTATTCAACCCCTGTTGATGTGTGGTCAGTTGGTTGCATTTTCGCTGAAATGGTGAACCAGAAGCCACTCTTTCCTGGTGATTCTGAGATTGATGAGCTGTTTAAGATTTTCAGGTATTTATTTACAAGAGCTGTTCAAGCTTTCTTTAGTTTATTGCATGTTGCAGGGAAAAAATATCTTATCTGGGTTGTCCATTCTCTTCTGTTAATGCAGAATTTTAGGCACTCCAACTGAAGAAACATGGCCAGGTGTTGCTTCATTACCTGATTACAAGTCGACTTTCCCAAAGTGGCCATCTGTGGTAAATAATAAACAAGTTCTTTTTATTGTTGCAAAGTTGTTGGTGTGGATGAAAACTTGTAGCATGTTCTGCTCTGTCGTAAATAAGTTTGGAATCTCCTTTTTGCTTGTATGAGGGTAATTTAATGTTACAATGATTACCATTTTTGGCTCTAACATGAGGTTCATGCTGTAGGATCTAGCAACGGTGGTCCCAACACTTGAACCTGCAGGAATTGATCTTCTATCTGTAAGTCCTGACTCATGAATTCTTTGCATTTTCTACTTAGCTTTAGTATTTACTTATGTTCTCCACTTTTTCCTCAGTCTGCTAGATCATCTTCTGCTTTTTACCCATGTCACTAGTTATTCTTAATGAATAGATGACATGGCCTTCTTTGTGGGTTTACACGAAGGCCACAAAATCTGTTTGCATTTGTTTGAGTAGCCCAAGGTTTTATCCACTGGGAGAAGAGGGAAATGAAAACTGAAAACCTAGTGCGATAAGTTTCTACCCTTTTGTGGGCATCTCTGTGCACTTACATTATTTTGCATTATTGAGGCTAGCAGGCTAGCAGCATTCTAGGTCTGTTGTTTTCACATGATGTTTAGCCTAATCTATGCACAGAATTCCCTCTTTTCCCTAGCACAGATTTGCTAACTTGGGAACACTTGCATGCTTTCCAAAATTGGTTCAGACTCATTTCTCTTCAAACATGCACATCTAAATGCACAGGGGTTATTTTTCTATTGAGGTATTACCATTTACACTGGGTAGTAGTCTAGTGGACAGGCACCAAACTGTCAAACTGGAATGGCAGTGCCACAACACTGACAGTAGCACCAAACCAATTTGTCCCGTCTAAAGGACAGTCTGTAGCAGCAAGCTGGAATCTTTAAACTGCATTGCTTTTTTGTACAACTGCCAGTAGGAGGGTTGAATGTCAACTTTAGTGATTCCGTTCTATGTACGCCACCGCATCCTGATTTGCTATATGTCAGTGCCACAACATAATCAGACTAGACCATTATTTGGTCACGCTAGCCTCTCATTTCACATTTTCATTGCCCTGAATCCTATATGATTGTATCGGTGTGCACCTTGATGTCGCTGACTTGACTTCTCCCCACCCTTGTTCTTGCAGATGATGCTACGGCTGGATCCCACCAAGAGAATCAACGCCCGCGCTGCCCTCGAGCACGAGTACTTCAGGGACCTCGAGCACGCCTACTAGTACTAGACGGATAAACCATTCATTCCCCCTCCCCTGCCCACCTCCTCTGTAAATTAAGGTCGCAACTCGCAATGCTTGGGCCCGGCGAGTGCCCATTTTGGCCGCTGCTGTGTTAAGTAAATTATAGTAAGACTAAGATGAATTTTGTCTGTGTAGAGAAATGAGAACGGTGATCTGGAGATCCTCTTGTCTATGTCGCGGTCTTATCTATGTCGACGTCGACACAAGGAAGATGGTCTTGGGATGCTCGGCTGTCAGCTGTCACGGTCTGTTAGCGTAGCAGTGAGCAACGTGGTTCGCCGTCGGTGTGATGTGATGCTGCGCCGTTGACCTGTTTGCCTTGAGATCACTGGTCAGCGATCTCGTGCCCGTGCCGTCATCATTTTGTAACCGAATTTGCACGATCACGCTTGGATCCTGATATGAAAGAAACAGGCAGTTGAGAAATGCAGACGCACGGCTCGCATGCGATGAGGATGAGGTGTGGTCAGTGAGTTGATGCTCATGTGCAGGTGTTGTCGTTGGCCGTTGGCCGTGCAAGCTGCAGTTGCTGGGTGCCGGCCGAGTGGTCACTGCAACTGCGACTTGGCCATGGCACAGCACAGGCCAACTTCTTTGCATCACGTAGCAAAATGCACCCTAGCTAGACCGGAGCTCGTGACTCAGAACCGAGACATCTAGAAACAGTTCCTCCTGTCCCGGCATTCCTATATATCGCCATTGGATAGGCTCATGTACTATCATCACGTATTGTAAGCATGTGGGGTGCAATGGGATTTGACGCGTAATGAGCATCATGTGTTAACGATTGAGCCGCACTTGTTTGCAGCTGCAGCAGCTCCAAACATGAGAGAGAGCAACAGTAGCCAGAGAAAGCAATACGTAGCCGCTGCCGCTGCAAATAAGGGCAGCTGAAAAGGCCATAATAATTTATGTTATTATGTTAGCTGATTGTGTTAAATTGTTGGCTGGAAATTTCTACAAATTCAGGCATCTGAAATAGAACAACTCTCACGAATAACCAATCGTCCAGACTCATAGGCTCAGAGGGGAAGCTCCACGACGACAGAAGGCTGCTGCAAAGCCGGGGTGCGACGCAACAGAGCGGTCGCCGTCGCCGTCGCCGACGCCGACCTACAAACAAGTGGTTGTTTGACAGAGGTGAAGTGGTTGCTTGACGAGGAGAAAGCTGCTGCTGGTGGTGGGAGCTGCCATGGCCATGGCCATGGCCATGGCCAGCCGTGTTAGTCACTGTCCGGCCGCCGGGGGAGGTTGGGATCCATCCATCTCCTGATCTCCATCTCCGGACCATGGCGCAGCACAGCACGGAACATCTTCGCATCACATCGGTTTGGTTGATGGTTGGCATCTCCGGGTTCGGTTGGGTGTTGGCAGCGGACGCGCGGCGGATGGATGGCGGGAGACAAGACAACCAAGTAAAAGCAGTGAGAGCGATGCAGCATGGTTTCATTTCATTTGCAATTGCAATTCTGTGCATGCTAAACACGAGATATTCAAGTTTTTGGACGGGAAGACGTAAATTAGCGTTACTGCAGGAAAATTGCAAGGATACTACAGTATAAACTCTTCCTGTACTTCAGTGACGAATTACAAACCTGCCAGAGACTTTGCAAACACTACCTCGGTAAAATTTTGGCAAGAACGTACAATTGTCGTTGCTGCTCTTGCCACTGTATATGCTTGATTGACATTTTGTTGGTGACATCTGGTCTGACAATGATAATTGTACATAAATTTCACATGAATTAATTTATTTTTATTTATACGGGAGAGAAACGCAGTCAACTCGAAAAATCGAAATCGACTCCCACAAAAAGCCAAAAAAGAAGAAAAAGGAGCTTCAACGCGTTGAAATCGTGGTTAGAAAGCGGCCCCACCAGTCAGAGGCTGACGCCGTCACAGGTCACACGTCATTTTTTTTTACTAGTAGATAGAGACAGGAAGAGAGACGGAGAGAGCCAATCCTCCTCCCCCCCTTCCCATCCCGACCGCCGCCCCACCTCCGCGGCCGCCTCCTCGCCGCGATTCCACCCGCCCTCGACTCCGATCGCAGGAGCATCGTCCTCACTTCCTCCTTCAGCTTCCGCTCTTCCTTCCTCCCCCGGAGCTTCTGCGCGGGGAGAGGAGTCGAGGAGGAGGCGGTGGCGCCTGAACCGGCGTCGTCGTCGTCTGCCATGGAGGCGTACAAGCTCTGGGTGCGCAGGAACAGGGACCTCGTCCGCTCCCTCGAGTCCCTCGCCAACGTAATCCCCCCGATCCCGCTTCCCGCCCTGCTCCCGCTCCGTTATAGTCATTCTCTGCTCTCTGCTGGTCCTGTAATTAAGCTTAGTCCGCGCGTAGTAGCGTATCTCGCTGAACTTGATGCGCTTGCCAATTGGGATGCATGGCTCGCTGAACTTGAATCGTGCTGCCTCGTGGTTGGTCGGGGGGCTACTCTACTCGGTCGGGGGCTTACGCGAACTCATGTCAAGTGATTCCGCTCGTCCTTGCGACTCCAGGCCTTGTTCCTCTCCACGGATGAGTACTGGCTTCGCGTTTCCTTTGCAAATTTCTCTAGGTTCAGCTCTATGTTGCCGCTGCTTGTTTTTTGGTTGCAGATTCTGTGTGGAAGCTGCTTTAGCTAATCGATATGAGGCCTTGCCACTCTGCTTATGCTTGCTCCAACTCTTTTTAGGGGCTCACATGGATACTCCCGGAGCGCTTTGCCAACTCCGAGATTGCGCCGGAAGCAGGTGATGTCAATGATCATTCCTTCAGTTGGGAGTAACATTCTTTCCACTGTGGTTTTAGTTATCTGAATATGTTGCTGGTACTGTCTCGATTTGCATCTCGAGCTGTATCAGTGCCTTATCTTTGTTCATGCAAAGCCTTTGTCAGACTGTGTGAACTGGTAATGATATGGAAAATACGATCTGCAAACCTCCATGCTGCAAATATATTGTAAGCTGCTAGTAGTAGAACATACTGAAATAGAAGTTATGATTTAAGAGGCATAGGTGCATATCTTTTGATATATGCTGCATTACCTAGTGACTTGTTAAGATATATGGATGCCCAGATTTCAAATTATGGGCGGGTGAAGTTGACGAGTGCCTAGAGAACATATGGCGACAAAAAAATTGACAACTGTCTTTCCTACTTGGGTGTTACCATTACCTTAACTGCTTTCCTAGGTTTATGTGATCTCATGTCTGCATTCATATCTTTTGTGCTTGACACCAAAAATGTGATCAATATCATTGGGCTAAAATAATCTGTTTGTTACACTACCACCCAAGTGCAAACTGTAAACCATCTTTCCCTGTTGGATATTGCTCCTCTAAATCACCTAGTTTCCATGAGTCCAGTGTGCTACCATGTCGTGAGTTATCCCATAAAGGAAATAAATGTTATTTGCTACTATGCCATTTATTTCTATGGAACTCATTTAGTCATATGTAGTTTCCTAGGGTGGCCTTAGCACTAGACTGATTAAGCTTATTTCAGAATTTGTGTTCGCGTTTTTATCTTGTCATCTTCCATTGCTAACTAAAAAGAAATCACTAGTGTAGTATGCTCATTTTGTGCTCTTCGATGTAAGAGACCATTGTAATATATTTCACTGGCCAGTCTGAATAAGCCTTAGTGTTTAATATTTCTGTATTGTGCATGTATGTTTTGCTTCAAGGTATTATGCTTTAGGAAATCAAATTCTTTGCTATCACTAAAAATATATAATTGTATACTGTTTGCCCAACTATTTTGGTACTAACCTGAGATAAGAAATTGCAGAGCTTAGCTCTTCAATCCTCTATGCAATAAATCAATATTTTGTTCAGTTCGTAACATATGCATACTGATGTGATAATGTTTTCAAGAATCAAGACATTGTTTAGAGTTTTGATTGAGAGAAGTCTATTTTATGTGGTATATGTTTGATTTCTTCACATTAACACATGCTTCATTGTCTCAACAGTATATGCACTACTGGGTGTTGTGAGTTCTGTCAATCAGCACATAATTGATGCGCCCACTGAGAATCACTCATTTGCCTCCAAGGAGCAATCTATCCCATGGGGTCTTGTTGTCTCTGTACTAAAGGATGTGGAGGCGGTTGTTGAGGTTGCTGCCCAGCACTTTGTTGGCGATGATCGCAAGTGGAGCTTTCTCGCTGTTACGGAAGCAGTGAAGTAAGGCACTTACCTTTTTTTTTTTTTGGTTTGTGGCATATCTATTTCCGTTGTTCAGAGTCAGACAAAATGATACCAATTATGCAATATTTCAGAGCAGGTGTCAGGTTAGCTGCTTTTCGGGAGAGTGGATACAAGATGCTCTTACAAGGAGGGGAGGTGGCAAATGAAGAAGAGGTGACCATTCTTGAAAACAATTATGGAGTAAATGGTAATGGAGTTCCAGCCATCTATCCGATGGATGGACATGCCGGAAATGGTAACAAAGCTATGACCAAGGGTCTGGATGGAAAAAATGGATTTGTATCTAAGAGTCTTGAGAAAAGAGCAGTAGCTGCTTTGAACAAATTTGGCGAGAATGCAAAGATGTCTGATCCTATGTGGATGCGGAGGCTCCAACCTACTCCTGAGCCAACTGGTAATAAATTTTGAACTAGGAAGAAGTTCCATTTTGGGCCTCTTAACTATGATGACAGTCTGATTTTGGTCCCCAAACTCAAAATACTACACAACTTCGCCCTTGAGCTGTTTTGAAGCTGTTTTTACTGACATGGCGATAGTTTTGCCATGTATGGTGTGTTTATATTGTACACAACCATCCAGCACTAGATTGAGAAAGATCCGAATTTAATAGTGAAATCATCCTACGCGGTATTCAGACCTATTGCTGACATGGTGAAACCATCACCATATCAGCAAACCAGCTTCAAAACATCTGAAGGGCCAAAATAAATGGTTTGAATAGTTGAAGGGCCAAAACTATCTGATATTTGAGTTTGGGGCCATAACAAGACTCTCGTGATAGTTCAAGTTCAAGGGACAATAATTGACTTCCATCTATTTAATTATCTTGATATTTCTAACTGATACTTCTGGGTCTATGGTTTTTCTTTTCTTACCACGAGTTAAACTTTCTGTGCTGTGCAGTGATGGTGGCAGAGAAGCCTACCTTGGCAAGTATTTGGTCTGCTAAAGGGGGTACTGGGCGCTTATTTGTTTTAGGGGAGGTTGTTCACATATTTAGGCCACTTGTCTATGTACTTCTGATCAGAAAGTTTGGAATCAAATCATGGACCCCATGGTTAGTGTCGCTAGCTGTGGAACTCACAAGTCTAGGCATCCATTCCTATGCGACTGATCTGAATCAGAGATTAAGGAAAGTGCATCAGCTTAGTTCTGCTGAGAGGGATGAGGCAAGTTGATTTCAGTTCTCTAACTAGTTAAATACTTAAATTCTGTTTCATTGTAACCTCACTGTTGCTGAACTGACTATTCCTTGGTCCGATTCCATCTCAGTTGAAAAGGCGAAAGATGATGTGGGCCCTTTATTTGATGAGAGATCCTTTCTTTGCCAGTTACACCAAGTAATGAACACACTGCCCTAAGATGATCGTTGCTCGATTGAAATTGAACCTTGTATGCTCATGCCTGCATTGTGCTCTGACAGGCGACATCTCCAGAAGGCTGAACAGGTGCTGAATCCAGTGCCGTTGATTGGCTTCCTTACAGGTATGTATGGGTTTTTCACGCCTTTGATGTATTTGTGTTCCATAAAAGCATATTCCAATAAGCTTTTTCGTTGCTTGATTCATCGCAGGGAAACTTATAGAGCTACTGGAGGGGGTTCAGACAAGATATACATACACATCAGGTTCATAGAGATGGCCAGTCTGAGCTTGCTGCTTGCCTGTCGATTTGCCCTGGAGGACCTGTGCTTTGTGCAAGTTTGTTGATAGGTTCTGTTTTAATGGATGAGAACTTGTGCCCAAACCTGAAACATGTAAAGTTTCTTTGCCAAATGTGGCATCCTTGTCTTGTGGCTGCGAAGCTGCAGCCACTTGTATGGTGGCAGCTGAAGGTGGCAGCTGAGAGAATTCAGAATCTACGTATATAATAGGATACCGGTTTAATGCTAATAATTGGCGTATTTATCATGAACGACTTGTTGGCTTATTGGAACATAACTTGTCTACAATACATTTGTCTTTCACAGCGAAATTTGGATGCCACTAAGGGGCAGAGGTGAGTGACAGTACCACGCTTTGTGCCTGAATCAGATCAGGATCTTGAAAGTTTATCTGTATTGTTCATTGTTTAAATGGGACTAGGCAGATCAAGATTTCATGACCCATCCAAATGGGCATTATAAATACCAGAGAACACCAGGTTAGTTTTAATTATCACTGTGACGTGGATTTCATGAAACTCTGAACCGAGGACCCAGAAAAACGCAGGCTCCTTCCCCTCTGAATCCACCACGATCTGAAAAACTTGGCAATTTAACCCAAAGGCAACCGCAGTTAGACAGTGGGCAAAATGCGAAGGATGCATCTAATTTACTCACTTATGTACTTGCAACACCATCCAATTTACCGATATTATGTACTCGTCCGATGTACTGCTAGTTTTACAAGCATGACAAGATGGTGTCACAAGCGTGCCATGGCTCTGTTCAGGGTCAGCTCATCGCTTGCTACGGATGCAGCAGCACTCTTCGCCTTGGCTTTGCTTTGGGATTCACGGCTCAATTGCGAGCTCAAGTAGGAGAGGGACTGCAGCCACGACACGAGTACCGGTTTCCGAGTGACATCGTCAGACTCCGCAACATGGGCGTGCATGTCATCAAGCAGTGCATCCTGGCCTTCCTTTGGTAGCACGGTCACGAATTCTGCCAGCTCCTTCAGCAGGTAGGGGAATGACTGCAAAGAGAAGAAAATCCAGTTACTACAGAATAATGAACATCTCGGGTTTCAGAGTCATTTGAAAACAAGCCAAGTTAGGCTCCAACATCTTCACCAACACTCAGCTAGCACATGAGAAAATATTTGACACTTCTACTTTAGTATGAAATTAGAGAAAAGTCACTATTATGTTTCTAACATTCTGCAAACTGACAAAGCATACCCCCAATACAATAATTGAGCTAGCTATCAGTTCTAAAGAACTCTTGCTCTAAAACTAAACTGGAAAGAGGATGATCATATTCTAACCTGAATATCCACAAGGAAGATTAGTCTCAGCAACAGATCCAATATTTTCTTACATGGATCTGTGCTCTCTTCCCATGATCTCCACAAGGATTTGTTCTGAACCTTTGCAACCTCGCAGAGATCTTTAGCCTTGACAACAAGGCTATGGATACAAAAAAGAGTGGCAGCACTGCCGGCAGGAAGATGTCGAGCAAGTGCTGCAACTCCTGATGCTAATCCGTCAAATAGGTTTACATCAGGATAAGCCTATTTTAAGGAACAAAATCAGAAAATAAGTCATATTCCATTCCAAGATTAATTATGGAAAAAGATGCTGAATCAACTACCTCCAAAGATCTCTTGATGTAGTAAAATACAAGTTGCTCTTTCAAAGCCGATCGATCATCCTGATCAGTATCAGTGCCAGATGACAAGAACGAGACCATCACAGAGTGTGAAGCACTTGTAACTTTCTCATTTGAATGCTGTAGATATCTTTTTGAAGCTAAGGGTTTTTTTAGTACTGAAAGTCTTGATGAACATATTAAAAGCAATAAATAAGATAAAACAATAGAATGGAATGCAAAAAAGGATACAAGAACATGATTGAAGCCACTTTATCCTGAATCATATGAACTGGAATGAGGCCAACACAAGTTGGCACAACCCGCAAGTAAAATAGCATGCGTGATGTCTGAACCTCATCTCTGTGCCAGATATATGTTGTTCCAACTAAGGTCAGTAAATCTGTAACACACCAAACATGAATCTTAACCAACAAGTGCTATAGCACATCCTAGTAGCAATCACAACATAGCAGCAAGAGAATTGTCATTGAACTAACCTGGTTTACTCGTCAATTCAGTATACAAAGGCATTGACTCGACGAACAAAGATGTAGCTGCTACGTTCTCTTGATTGGCAATTACAGCACTCCGGACTGCCTCAGTGTACTCAGGAAGACGCAATCGCCTAAGATGTTCAACACAAGAGAACGCCACCAAGATTCTAGCAGCAACCTCAGGTTGGAACCCCTCAGAGGACTTAGCATTTAGCCTGTGTTTAGTGACCTCGGCTGCAAAGACTACAACCATAAGAAATGAGGCCTCAGCAATCTTGTCAATCGCCTTAATCAAGTCATCCTGCTTTCCCCGGTGCAGCAACACTGCTGCACGAAGATGACAATAAATTTCCTGTGCATACTCCCACACACAAGTTTCTACAGACCTTTTAGCCTTGTCATTGGCATATGAATACTGGTTGCAAAGAACCCCAGTCACCGGGCCTGCCTCTTTGAAAAGAACACTGTCAAGGTGTTGATTGACCTGAGCCTTGACAAACTCAACTGAGTTCCCTTCTGCATTTTGAACCGACATCCTCAGCAGATCAGGCAGCGGGAGGAGCTCCTTCAGCAATCCCATACAGACACACTGAAACACAGACTCGTGAAACACAATCTGCCCACACCGTGTCAGTCCCAATGCGACACACTGAACAAGGATACGTTGATCATCGGGAGCTCTCCCTTCTAAAACAGCCCGCTCAGCTGCAAACTGAATTGTCCGCTCAGGCGCCTGCTTCAGCCGCGGATCAAAGTCCAGCCTGTATCTCGCCGAAGCAACCCTCAACGCCCGCAATCCACCGCAGGCAGCCATCACCAGTGGAAACAGCACATAACCCTCGCCATCACACTTCTCCGGTGAAATCAGCTCAAAGAGCACCTGTACCTTGCGCATCTTCCTCGACTCAACGAACCCCACCACCAGCCATTCCATCAGCTTAAGCAGCCGAACACCAGTAGCCAGATTCCCAGTCTTCCCACAAATCCGAAGCAAGCATACAAGAATCCTTCTGAACTGCACCTCATCAGCAGACACCAGCGCGTAACCAACCCCTGAAAGTGCGAGGTAGTCGAGATCATCGATGCTCTGATCGCCCCGCTCCACATCTTCAAGGATGCGCCTCACAGCCACAATAGGGTCATCGTCATGGCCACTGGCAGACTCACCGCCGCCGGGATTCTTCGCGGTGGAAGCGGGTTTCCCGAAGCTGGCATGGCCGGGGACATCCTTGGCGGAGGCACGGGCGCCGAGGAGGAGGAGGCGAGTGGAGAAGGGGAGGGAAGCCGGGACGGAGGCGGGGACGAGGTGCGGGGCCGCGGCGAGCAGCGGGGCGACGAGGCGGGGGTGTACCGGGAGGAGCGGGAGCAGGAGCGAGGCGTGCGCGGAGGAGAGGCGGAGCGCGCGACGGTGGTGGTGGAGCGTCTCTAGCGCGGCAAGGGCGTCGGCGGGGGAGGTGGAAGCGTCGCGGAGGCGCGACCACGCGGTGACGATGGTGGTGGCGGAGGGCGGCGGCGGAGGGGGAGGAGGTGGCGCGAAAGTCGCGGACTCGAGGTGGTCGGCGAGGGGAACCGCCGCCGCCGCCGGTCCCGGTCGCGGCGGAGCTGTCGTCATGCTGGGGGAGGACTTGAGACTCGTGTGCTGAAGATTCCGGCCTTGTTCAGGCCCTGTTTGGTTTCTCTCGCAAATTAAGTTTGAACAAAATGTGGATATTTTTTGGTGCGACAATAGTTTTAGGGTCACTTTTCTTCTCTTACATGTGATCCCGTGCTCTCTCACTCTACACGCCGCCAGGTGGGACTTGCGTCGGCCACACAAGGAAACCACAATCATCTGCCTGCAAGGAAACTCCAATCACAATTCAAAACAAAAAGGAAAGTCCAATCACAAATTCAAAAAAAAAATCTCCAATCACCTCAAAGCTTAATCACGGGCAATCGCTTCGGACCCTCTTCCATCCGGTGAGAGGATCCCGGCTATACTGATCTTTGCATGCATGATCCGAAATTACCGTGATTTTGTTAACCTTCCATTCAGATTGTCTCTTGCCTTCCATTCATCATGTTGATTTCTTTTTAGCTTCCCTTTTCAATTATTTCTTTTCTTCAATCGATCATGGGACGATAGTCTAGGACCTCTCCCATTGGACTCTCTCTCACCCGCCCATCGTCTTTCACGGTCGCCCATCGCCGGCCCTTGCTCCTCCGTCACAAGGGCATATGTCGTCCACGGTGCGCAAGACGGCTTCGCCCAAGCCGAGGGTGCCTGACTATGGCGCGACGGCACAACAACCACATCGCCCTAAGCTAGACGGGAGAGGAGGGCGCCGAGACGCCATGTGTTTTCTAGATTATTTATTCAGATATGATTATTTGTTGGTGCTACTATGTTTCAAGCAGATGGAATTTAGTTCATAATTTTCTGGCTGTATGCACGCAAGACCATTGCAGTTGTCCATGCCTCACATGGCATTGTAAGGTATGGATTTTTTTGGCATCAGCAAATGTTCACATTTTGTTTCCATGTTTTGTTAAGAACTTTCCAAGAAAAGGTATTCACGAAATGGAGGTTATGATATGTAAGTTATCTTTGGTGTGTACTAGCTAATGGAGGAACTCCGATCTTCTCTGTTCTGTATTTAAACTTTACTGATAACACAAGTCAGGTTTGACTAGATGATTTAGGCATCTATAGGCTTTCAGAATTGTGATACATGCATTTTTTATTAGCTCAAGACATGTTTGGAAAATTCCACTAGGTGCTGACGTATGTATTCTAGCAATCTCAGTATTTCAGTTCTAGCACAAAGGAGTATTTCAGTTCTAGCACAAAGGATTCATCTCCAGCACCAGCAGTAGGCTACCTCCACTAATTCTACTTTTGAAGAAATTGGGCTTCCTAATTTTCATTATGGCCTCATTTGATGGTATTGTGCTTCCTTTTGGTTAACCAAGATTGTTTGTTTATTCAGATTTTTTTTCAGGCCCACATGTCTACGACAAGGCAACAAATTGGTCATCATGTGGTTACAGGCTTCTTGCAGTATAGGCTGTGCACAGATTAGGGGTGGCTCTTTCTGAATAAGAACAAATTTATGGATTACGTGGATACCAATGTCAGAATATTACGGTCTGATTTTAACAATTTTCACAAAAGCATCACCATGCATGTTGTTAGAGAAACACTAGAACCTTTTGGCTTTCACTAAACCATCATAGTTTTGAGCTGACATGTTGAATTCATAGTTTTCTAATCCTCGCTTCGTTCCCAGGTTGCTTGCTTCATCTCTGTTTGGCTGAATGAAATCCCAAAAAAAACTTCAGTAGGGTTGCTTGGTAAACATATTGCCGAACATTGTCTCATGTCAGATTTATATCATTGTACTCATGTGAAATCCAAAAAAAACTGCATGTAATTTTTTAAATAAGAAGCAGAGTATAGCAGATTAGTTATGTACTTATGTTCCTTAGGCTCTGTATGGTGTGCATGTGTAGGAGGGAGCAAACAATGAACGAAGTACATGAACTAAGAATTTGGCAAATTGACCTGCTATTTGTAGTCTTACAGAAGGAAGCAGCTGTTATATCTACAACACTAATGCGATGGGTGATAGAAAGATGGATGATGTATTTAACGATAAAGTAATGCATTTAATGTAAAAAAAAGTTAGAGAAAAGCAGCCTTTATGGAGTAAGACCATCCCTTGTTCATGTAAGCTTTGCAACAGGAGCATTATTATGTTGCCAATATTAGTTAATTTCCCTTATGTAAACAAATACTGATTTCTCTTATATATGTATGCTCGTGCAGTTCAAAATTGAGTGGTACAAGACATATCTTCTGACTTTGCATTGTCATTAGACTTTCTCAAGACATTGGCTTAGAGAAAGGGGCCGAGAAAGTAACCACAGGTCCACAGCTCTATGGTCTTACTTCTTAAGAAAGGTCTGGGTCTCTGTTTTTCTTAACAGGATAGCAAAGCAAGTTTTAGAGTAGAGCGATTTTCTCATCCCAGTGTGATTCATTTTTGATGTTTCCTGTCCCTAAAGTATTTATTTGAAATAGGGATCTGATCCTCTCCTCCAAACTTTAGAGTTAAAGCTTAAAACAGGTGGTCGAAAATTATCTCTAAACTTTAGCCCCACCATTAGAGCTTTAGACCACAAAATGAGCTAAATTGCTCTGAAGTGGTATTATATTTTGCCGTTGCAATGCATGAGCATTCAGGGCTGTGAAGGTTTTTGTTTATCAAACTGTAGTATATGACAGTTTTGGTGTCATGCAGTAACCAGTTCTTATCTTGCTTGTGATCAAATCTGTAACTTTGGGCTATGGTGGTGTTTCAGGTTGCTAAGTACATTAGGTGGCCTGATAAGATAAGCAGACTTATTTTTTTCTACATATGCTAATTGAATGAATCTTTTTAGAAGTTTGTGTAATGAGATTGTGAAAGTACTGATGCCTTGCCTTAGTTAATTTTGAGTATGTTTCTTGAAGACCAAATGTTGTTTACTGATTCAGATAGCAAAAAGAAATTACCGTTGACAAATTTGAAATAAAAAATAGAGGTCAACCTTGCCATGAGCCTTTACGTGTTGGCACAGCTGGACTGCCAATGCATCTCCAGCATGAGTTGAAGGAGGGCACTGCTGCCTTGGGAGGCTAGATGATCGGGAATGTTAAGGAGCTGATGGCCAAGTGGGGTTTATTGGGTATGGACTAGAAGCCATTAATCATTGTAACATCATTATGCTATAATTTTTTATGAACTGTAGTTCAAATTTAGTGCACAACATATTAATGGTAGAAATTATGTTCCCTTAATTAAATTCTTTACACATATGTCCAGAAGCTGTAGTTCAAATAATCAAATTCAGTGCAATGATGATGATGGTTGAAAGCATTCACACTTCAAGATTACATTAAAAAGGTATAAGGCAAGGTGGGAGAGGCTTTCTTCTGGAGATCTTGTTGGCCTGAAAGAAGCATTAGTGGCTATTCTGGTCCTGACATTTAGAGTTCAGCCTAACCTGTTGATTTTGTAATTAGAAGATTTTGATCTGTTGTGAAACAGGCAGATATTTTAACTCCCTATATGTAAAAACCAAGTACTGGTGTTATAGAAATTATCCACTGGAGCCTCTGTTTACCGGACATGGCCTGTAAAGATGTCCTACAGTAATGGTGTTTGATAAGTCTAACAACGGGTATTAATAATTAGTATGTACAGTCCAGTTTTCAAATGTTTATACCATGATTGGATTGATTTCATGCTTTTTTGGCTTAAATGTCATTTTAATGTTAATACTTAACTTTATGATTTTGTTATATTATTGTGTTGTCCCGTAGCGACGCACGAACATGACACTAGTGAGCTGCTAATTTTTAAAAGCTACTAAAAGGTTTAGTCCCTTTTAGCAATTTAAGAGTTGTTAAAAGCTACTAGAGAGGGCTAAAGCACTTAGTAGAGGTGTTTGGTTAAAAGCTACTAAAGTTACTAAGTGAGACTAAATTTAGGAGCTACTAGCTAAATCAAACTGGGCCTTAGTTCCTCCCAATTCTAGCATTTGACACTATAAAAAAAAGATTTTCTGTTACATCAAAATACCGGCACATGCATAAAGTACTAAATGTTGATAAAATCAAAAACTAATTCCACAGTTTTGTTGTACTTTACGAGATGAACGTTTTGAGCCTAATTAGTCAAAGTTTGAATAATTTTTTAAAAATACAAACAAAATACTAAGGAATTCCAGCCCCAATTCAGGGAAATAAACAAGGCCTCCGACAAGGCCGTATTCGTGTCCATCGAAAGGATAATAAGTTTGAATTTTGAAATTTTCATGAATTTGCAACTGAAGAAATGTCTTCATTTTTCCGAACAATACTCGTTTCAGTTTTGCTCTAAATCAAACTTGTCTAATTTTGACTAAATTTAGACATCTATGATTTCTGTAAGCTAGGTCAAAAATTGGAGAGGCTCGATGTTGCTAAAACATAATTTAGACAAACATTATGATATAAACTATCATTGATGGTTAATACTTGCTGCTGGTGAATTTATTTTTCTCAATAACATCTTCAAGAGTCGTTTTTAAATTCCCTCTCTAAACTATTATTTAGAAAATCATTTGAATAAAAAATGTTTTCTATATTTCCACCTCTACCAATTTAAATATATTCCATGTGCACTTCAGAGAGTCAATCTCGCTCTCTAGCTTTATTTAGCAAGAAATACAAAATGGGGGATCGTGAATAGAAATATTTGGAGATCTAAATAAACAACCATTGGAGGACTTTTTTTTTTACCAAAATCTCTATTTTCTATAGTAAAAAACCTATATACATCTAAAACACTCGGTTAGATTATACTGTTGAAATTTTCATGAATTTGCAACTGCATTAAGAAATGTCTTCTCCGAATTATAGCGTGTTTTAGTTTTATTCTAAATAGAACTTGCCTAATCTTAAACTCCTATAAAGCTGATGTGTACTGGCTAATTCTCTTGCATATCCTTACACCACCTCATGTGCTACCTCATTAGTCCACTATGGAATATATTTATATCTCATCATCAGTCCACGATCGAGTATATTTATGATCAACTACCTTTTACAATCAAGTTGTAAGCAGCCAAAGAATCAAGGATCCAAACATTCAAGGAGAAGGGAGTTCACGAAGAGGCAGCCATGCTGATGAATTCGTATCCACCAAGCAGGCATTCAATTCCATGTGTGTCTGTGGAAATACGAAGAGTCGTCGTCATCGTGCTGCTCTACATCTCGCTACCCTGTCATCCATATATATCGATCATGACCCTGATGGTCTGACGCTGAAACAGGTCCATGAGACCATGACACATCAACCTACTACTTAAACTTTATCTAAAAAAAACCCTACTACTCAAAATGTCGTTTGAAGAGAATCAGATACAGCGAGCCCGAGACGCTGCTAGCCTGCTGCACATCAATGGAGGCATGGAGCCACGAGGAGGCGCGATCCATGCTACTCCAGCCTCCCGCCATGCACACCAGCAAAGAGGAACCGATGGAGCACACCATCATTAGCCTGCAGATGAGCGTCGAGCAAGATCAGTTCTTTTCATTTTTTTATTGCTTAATAAACTAAATTCTTTTACATCATCTTTTGTACTATTTGTTTCATCCTCCGCTGTTGTGCGGGCATATAAAGCTAAGGATCACTAAAGGCCTTCTTTTTATCTATCTACTGCTTTTGTTATCCTCTATGAATACTATCGGTGGTGACTATACCAATGCTCCAGGTCTCATTTTTGCAGTTAGAGGAGTCACTAAAATTTGTTGCCAAGCCTAACAACGAAGTACATGTTCCTCATTCTTCTAGAAGGATTTTATTTATTTTCTGTATCCCATAGGAGTAAACAGTGCTCCTTTGCTTTTTCACTTGGATGTTACTATCCTGTAAAATACAAGCTGGCTTGGCATGATGTAAATGATGTCAACACAGTTTCAAATTTTAATTGTAACCAAAGATGCTTGGCCTGCCCAATCTATGTAACAATTAAATTTTACTTTTGCTTGCTGAAGCCTACTAATGTTTCCTCTATGCAATTAAACAAAATTCTACTGCATACCTGCGGCATCGTGCGGAAAATCCACCTAATTTTAATATAATATCATGCGCGCACTCTAGAGAGTCAATCTTACTCTCTAGCTTTATGCAGAAAGAAATTCAAAATGGTGGACAACCCTATTTGGATGTCTAAAAAAACAATTTGTTGGAGAATGTTTTTCACCAAAATCTCTATTCCAATAAAATATTATATATAGGTTCTTGGAGTTGTTATTAGAATTTCTAAAACACGCGGTTAGATTATCAATCATAGTTCAACATGTTCCAACCATACTATCTAGGGTAGACACTTTTAGGTTACTATTATATTTTCAACAAACATGTCAGAAAGAGGAGTACATGTGATACAACATACTATCAGTTAAAATTGCAATTCTTTGTAGCGCCGCAATAGTATAATCTAATCTCTCTGTTCCAAATTATAAGTAATTTTAAAAATCTTAAAGAGCTAAAACACCTCTAGTTCGAGTCAAAATTATAGATGAAATTAGAAAAATTTATAACATTGTAGAATATGAAAATGAAATTAACGAGGAATCTAATAACATTTAATTTACAATACACATTTTATTATTTTGATAGGGTTCCATTCATCCACCCGGCCACATCTATCTCACGCCGCCACCCCGCCTGATGCCGGTGGACCTCCACTTCTACCGAACACCCCAGCCAAAAAATCTCAAATCCCTTCCCTCCGCCGTCGATCGGGCCTCCATGGCCGCCCAGCGCCGCGCCCGCCGGCCAAGATCCGACGATTCCACGGAGTTGGGCGGCAACGGTGGCAATGAGGGTTCCGACGAGGAGACCGCAATGTCCGCCGAGCCCAAGGAGATCCCGCTGAAGCAACAGCAACCCTCGCCATCTCCGGCGAGGAGCGCGCCGCGCGGTGGGGTCGCGCTGAAGACCAAGACGACCTCGAGGCATGCCAAGAAACCCCCTCCGGCGTCACAGACGGAGGAGGATGAGGATGGGGCGGGGGACTCTGGTGATGCGTCACCGGCGAGGGACCCGCTGCCCGACGCCGCCGCTGACGCCGGCAGGGCCGTGACTCCGAAGCGGGCCCCACTGCAGCAGCAGGGAGGGGAGCGCCCCGAGAAGCGTCCTGCGCATCTGATGGCGAGATCGCCGCCGCTTCGGCCCTACAACAGCTTAGAAAGGCGGCGTTGACCAAGCCGACGTCGCCGCCCTCCTCCTCGCTTGACATTGCCCAAGAAGAGGAGCACCATGGTAGGGACAGGGAGATGGCAGAGCAAGAGCAGAGCGGCACCTCACCGCCGCAGGACGAGCACAGAGCCCGTGAAGAGGAGCAGCAGGGGAAGCAGAAAATCATAGAACACGATCATGCCGGTGACACTTCGCCCCCACATGACAAGGACATGCACAGCGCCCATGGAGAGGAGCAGCAAGAGAAGGAGGTTGCAAACGAAGAGCATGTGGATGGCACCTCACCCCGATAGACAATCCCAGTGCTCCGTCAACCAAGCCACGCAGTTCAGAGACACAGAAAAAGCCAGCACTTGAGCGAGCATGGTCTTGTGATGACGAGCTCAAAGATTCTCAATGCTTTGGTTGTGCATGCCCAGTCCCATAACGGTGCTTTGCCTGACTCATCGCACCTTTTGGCCAATCTCACCTTTGACAAAATTGATGTCACCGAGGACAAGCTCACTGACAAGATCCGCAAGCTTAGGAGACGGTACAACAAGTTCCTTTTTCAAGGCTGCCCATCTGATGGCTTTAGTCGTCGGCTGTTTAAGGTGTCTCAAATCCTCTGGGGCCAAGTTGATGAAGATGAGCGGGTTGAGGTTGAGCCAACATCTAGAGACTTCAGTGTACTATGAAAATTGTATCCTCACTTGGCCAAAGAAGTCAAAGCTTACGCCGAAACGCACAGCTCGGGGGACTTAATCATGGCAATGTTCATGAGCATAGGCGATGAGAAGGCCCGTGATCTTGATGCTAAGTGCAAGAAGCAACATATTGAAGCATTCAGGTTGGAATTGGGCCAGGCAAGCCTAACCAACGAATTGCTCTCTGCTCTTTCAAGTGTGACCACCAAGATCACAGACCCCTATCAGGCCACACCATGCAAGAGGAGGGCCGAGAAGCCGAAAGAGCCCCTTGATGAGGAGTATCTAAGGCGAAGCAAGAGAGTTGTAGGGAAGACTGAAGGCTTCAAGGACAAGCCAAATGCAGATAAAGTCTTCAACCCGAAGCCACTGGCAATGGCCCCAGCTCCAAACTCTCCAGCCCCCCACCTGACCAAGGACATTATGGAGGGTATTGCCACTGGTTTTCTGCAGATTCATCCTAGGGACAAGGGACATCTGGAGCGCTATCAAGCTGGACACCGATGAAGGAAGAAAAGTTGGCAGAACCTTGCACTAATCCTAGGGGTAGTGCACTTTCAGTTTGAACACTTTTGGTTCATGTCACCTGTCTCTCTTTCCTGCGATCGAAAGAGAAACAGCAGCTTGTTGGCAAAGAGGCAGGTTCCAGGGTTTAGAAAAAAAAAGGGCTGTTCATATGGAATAGCCATGGCTGTTCATATGCTCAGTTATCCAATGAATGAAATTTCTAACTACTGGTCTATGCACAGTCATCATAAACAAAAAATGTCAGTTGTCTTGTTTGCCTTCCATTTTTTTTAAATTATGCATCTGATTTTCCTGTGGTGTGGTACCCCTCGTCTTCTTCATCAACCCTCTCACCTCAGAGCAATCATATTACTTCAACACACGAGGCACGACCATCTGGTGGACCTCCATCTCCAGGTTAGTGATTCTCAAGTCTGGAGATGCTACCAGAAAATTGTGCCTGTGCAATTGCTCACCTGTTAGTCTGTTACCACATTTCTGTGCTTAATTCCTTCCCAATCCGGAGTTAAACTTGTGTGACCTCCCTTTTTCACCCCCAGTCTCTCCTGTCTCCCTGCTAGATTCGCCCTGCTCCAGTCTGCTATGTAGCTTTTTAATGTTTTTAAAACTTCAGAGGCAATTTCAACCCCCTCTCGGCATGATCTGCAATCTCGGCCATTGTTTTGAAATGAAATCTCAGCCAAATTGTAGCCTGTATGATTTGTTTAGTTTTTTTATTATTATTGAGGGAACATGAGAGACGAGGCAGGTAAAATCTCCACGAAGTCAGACATATATAGCTTAGGCATTCTAATTATCATCATCAGCACTGGACTGAGAGAAGATCATCAATCGTGATGATACATCAAGTCCTGAATACAAACTTCTAGACAATGTAATACGACTTTACATTATGCTTTGATGAAGGTTGAGCAATCAATTTAAAAGCTTATTATGGTAAGCTCAGTATGTAAATTACCATCAAGGACCATAATTCAATTCGGCAGGTCGTCAGAATTGGACGAAAGAAGACTTAGCCATTTCCAAGTACCCAACATTATGTCCAAATGACCTCATGCAAGTGCAGGCATGCATTACTATTGGGTTAAGGTGTGTGGAGGTTTATCAGTACCTGAGGCCTTCCATAGTGGAGATTGTTGACAAGTTTTCACAAATCTAGATCTAGCGCAAGCAACAGGACGCCTATGCCATCTTAAATGCTGATTGCCACACAATTTATTTAGCGTAGTTTAGAATATAGTAGTTATATAATGTGTACAAAAAAATTCATAAGTAAATGATTTAAGTTCAGATTTCACATATCATCTAATGATATCTTAAACATCCAAATGGCTACTGTTACACATACCCAAAAACTATTTGGGTTTATACATTAGAGTTTTAAAAAAAATTCAGAATTTTCATAAACTAAATGTTCAAAGGCTACCATATATTTTCTTGAGATTTAATCTTAGTTTTTCTCTTTGCTTTTTTGAACAACTAGATTATATTAGAGCCAAAGAAGAACTACCTGCACAGAAATATCAGTTTTTCCCCAGTTTACTAAGCTCGTGATTTGCGTGTAATGGAACTCATAAACAGAGTTGGCCTATGGTCTTCGGCATAGTCTTGTTTCCATAGATTACTTATTCTTACCACATCTTTTTACAGTAATGGTCCAACATCTCCAATCATAGCTACTGTTCTGTGGTCCTGACAGGCTAGCTATTTGGAATTTCTTGACCAAGGCGATACTGATGTCCAAGATGATATAAAACATGCTCCATTATCAATAGAGCGCCATGAACTTTCTTTCCTAAATGGGACATATAAACATGCTCTGTATTATCAAAAAAATCCTGGTGCAGCTGGTACCAAGTATTTCTTTACTTGAAATCTACTTTTTGGAAATTAAGTTTGTGTGGAACGCTGCGATTTCATCAGTTTTACAAGCTTCATGAAGTTACAAGTTTGTTTCCACACCATATATCTCTATATCCCGACTAGATAACGAGCACGCAACTAATTTTCCACAAGCAACGTGAGAGCAACTGAACTACCAAGCACAAATTACAACCGAACTAAACATAGGTATTTTATATCAGCTATTTAAATGTCCAGCAAAAACGCAGAATATGAGCTCACATGTAGAAATACAAAATCCCACACAATCGATGTTATTGTCGGATAGCATTCAGAAAACGGACACACTGGGGAATACAATCATGAGACGAGACTGCAATTGCAAGCAACCAGGTAGCAAGCTAGCTAAGCATAGATGTCGACGCCCCAGAACTTGGCCGGCTGGTTTGTGCGGTGGTTCCTGTCGATGGCCTTCATCTCCTCCATGTCCTCCTCGGAGATGTCGAAGTCAAACACCTCCAGGTTCTCCTGCAGCCTGTCCACCTTGGACGTCTTGGGGATCACCGCAGCGTTCCTCTGCAGACCCCATCTAAGGACCAGCTGAGCAGGGGTCTTGCCGTACTTCTCCGCCAGGCCCTGCCATGGATTATTCACAGCTCAGCCATTTGGTTTGAGCAAGAATGCAAATTGGCATCACAAATGCAGGGTTACGCGGTGCTAGATATATACTCAAGCTGAATGTTTATGACCAAATGTACTAGCATAAAACTTTGATGGCAGTTGGCAGACAGTGTGATCGAAAACTGACGAGCAACCAACCTTGATGACAGGGTCGTCGAGGCATGAGAGCGAGCCGAACATCTTGGCGTTGGCAGTGCAGCCACCACCCAAGGGTGTGTGAGCGGTGATACAGATGCCGTGCTTCTGGCAGAACTTGACGAGGGAATCACGCTGGAAGTAGGGGTGCAGCTCTATCTGGTTCACGGCGGGCTTTATCCTGGCGTAGGCCATGCAGTCTCTGGTGAGCAAGACGCCGTAGTTGCTGCACAAAACAACTGTACTAGTTAGATCTTCTGAAGATGACTTTGTGTGCAAGACGTAATGCAGTTCTTCTGGGGTTGTTGTGAACCTGAATCATCTCAAGTAACTTACTACTAAGTCCAATGATTTCCATTATAGATTAGGCAGTAAATCAAACCATGACTGTCACCAGAAAATCACAATAAGAGTAATTATGCCGAGTTATCGACTGATTTTTGACATCAGCGGCCTAACAGAGCCACACTATATACAAGACAGATTAAACACACCAAGGTCAAATATCCCCAAGCTCCAAAAGTGAACAAAACAAACTAGCAAAAGGGGGAAACGGTGGCATTGTTCCAATCCTCACCTAATTCCGATGCTGCGAACGAGTCCCATAGAAACAAGATCTTCCATTGCATGCCATGTTGCCTCAAGCGAGATAGTGGTATCAATGTCTAGCACACCATCTTCACCAATAACGCTTACAGTTGTGCCAACTCCTGCAGATACATATATAGTGCAAAAGAAGATCGTGAGAAACCCAACGAAATGTTCTTGCTCCATGTTATTTATTACAAAATATAAAAAGCAAAAGGAGTTACCGGTGTGAGGAGTAGCCACTGGGAAGTGAATGAGATAGAGGTCAAGGTAATCGAGTTGTAGCTTCTTCAAGCTATCCTTGCAGGCTTCGACCACATGCCCATGGTCTGAGTTCCATAGCTACAATCATAATAACACACGCCCATCATTCTCATGAGCTGATTAAGAGCAGAGCAGGGTGTGATATTGGTTGAGTTGGAACGGATCGGGATTCCAGCGTCAAGATGAAAGTCTTTTATGGTTTGGTAAAAGCCAGCAGTGGTATTTTGTATGTCAGATAGTCTAGTGACTGAACAGATTTAAGACTCGTAACAATGCAGGGATCATACGATTGTACGTATAAAATTCATTGCAACTTGCAAGGCTGCAGATTTTTTTCTCAGGAGATTTATATGTACTATCATACTAGGTAAAACCCACAGTCCAATGCACATAGTAACTTCTAATGCTCCCTCCTGCCTGCATCCACCACCGCCACCAACAACCAAAAAAAAAAAAAAAGAATCCAATGCCATGGGAAACTTTGCAATAGAGTAAGAAAAGCATACTAGTAGGAATGGATTGCATTTTGTGATGTGGAGGATAAGTTAACCTTAGTTTTTTTATTATGTTTTTTTACGAATAAGTTAACCTTAGTTGTGATGAAGAGGTCCTCCCTCTTGACAAGGCCGGTCTGGAATGCCTCTGCAAGTGCGTCACCAACCTCAGCTTCGTTTCCGTATTTTGCTGCAGACAACGAAACAGAGCACGATCAGTAACCCGATGATACAGCCATTATCTTGAATATGTTCCTTCCATGAACACAGAAATTGGAAGACAGCAAGGCATTCATCAAACACCACGATGAATCCCTGAGAACCTGCAATTTCCTAGTCGATCCCACCAGAAAGGAAGGCAGGAAGTCCAATCCAGTTGGATGCAAAGGGCGGCGCGCGGCGTGCGGACTGCGGAGGAATAGTAAGGGTAGGGCGGTCGGCGGCGCTCTGGCCAGCGATTTGGCCGGCCAGCGGGGTCGCAGCTCACGGAGGCCAGTCCGCCGCTGTGACCCGTGGTCGCTCGCGCTCAATGGGCCGCAGGCCCGCAGAACGTCGGCTTCTGGGCCTAGGCCCTCCTAGCAGTTGACGGGCTGGGCTGCTTGAGGGATATGAGGGTCACTGGGCTGAAATGCCATCCTGTCATCCTGTGTTTCCTTACTTCAACTTCTAGCAATATTTCTCTCTACCTTCTAAAAAGACAATATTCCAACCAATCACAGTCAATATTTTTCTTAATTATTAACTAAGTGGTTTACTTCAACTGTTAGCTAGCTGGTGTATTTATTTTATTTGGATCCAGTACTAACGCTAATTTTAGCCGCTAACCATTAGGATCTCGCTCCAAATACCCCCATGAATAATGTTAGCGTTCAAAATTTCCTATCTTAATACAAGATAAAAGAATAAAATGACCTTAATTTAGAACTGAGTTATTAGTAGTAAGCTAGCTATAGCTATGGTGAAAGATAGGCACCGAGGCACGGGACGCATACCGGCGCAGTCGAAGTGGCGGTAACCCTTTCGGATGGCGGCGTGGATGAGGCCGCGCACGGCGTCCTTCTCCATCCGCCACACGCCCAGCCCCACAGCTGGCATCCGGTGCCCGCTGCTCAGCGTCACCGCCGGCACTGCCGCCACCGCCCTGAGGCTGTGCCCATTCATCACCGCCGGCAGTCCGGCATTGGCACCGCCGCCACCCTGGCTGTGCCCGTTCACCGCCGGCGTCACGTCCTTCGCCGCCATCGTCTAACAACGTAACACTTGCACGCACGCTACTACACAACTCTTTCTGTGCTTTACTCCGGCCGGTTGTGGTGTGGGGCTTGAATATGCAATGGGGCTTCACTCTTGATCCCATTTTATAGAGAGGATCGAGTAGCTGCAGTACGTACTACGTTACCTCACTTTCTCTCGACATTTATTTGGACATATATGTTTTATTTTAGGAATCGACATATCATATATATACGTACTACCACAGAATTAAATTTCTCAAATATAACAATAATAATGCTTCCACGTACACATAGTAGTATATTTTCTTTGGATAGAGAGTGAGTAGCTATACTAGCTAGCTAGGTTCTTCTTCTTTTAATTTTTGTTCACAGTGTTCTCCGTGTTTGTTTTGTGGCGGCATGTCCCTTTTTCGATCAGAAGAAGACCAATAATGCACTATCAAAACAACCGACAAGGCACGTGATGTTTGTTTCACCAAAAAAAGCATAAGTACATGATATAAATTTGTGATGCATTTTCCGGTTCAGAGAGGACAAGATAAAACGACATGTACCGTCAAAAAAAATTTACCGTCAAAAAAGATAAAATGACATGTATATAACAAGACCGAAAGTATTACCAATAGGCGAACCTATAAGTTATTGTGCTTCTTGATGGCCAAATGCATATCAGTGGTGGCTTCGTCAATCTTAAGAAACGGTGGTTCAGTCCTGGTCTTTCAAAAATACTTGTATGGGTAATAAAAATACTTATAAGAGTAGAGCACGTCCATGCTATCCTTAGGAGTGAGGGGCAACTCTACCATGATTCAAAGAAAGGCCAATAGAAAACATAAGGGGCTATTGCGTTTCTAGCCTTACTTTGAAGACTCGTTTTGATTTTATCCTCGCTTTTTGTCATATTGTATTTTTACCCACGCTCTGTTAAAATGAACTCTCAGTTTACCCTTGTTTTAACTTTGTTATATGTTTTGGTAAAAAAATAAAAATAAAAAGAAAAAAGGCTAAGGTGACGATATTTGGGACAAAAATGCCTGTCTCCTCTTCTCTTACTCGTCTTCGTTCTTGAACGGGAGAAGGAAAAAAATCGGCGACCATGGCGGGCGGCGCTGCGCCCAGGCCGGCAAGCAGGCTCCGCCGTCGGCTGCCCCAACTGGAGATCAGGTCCTGGCAAGTCCCGATCCGCCGCCTCCCCCAACCGGTCTCCCTTCGCGCGAACAGGCCATGCCCCGGCACCGGCCCGGCGGCGCTGCGGCCATGCTAGTCGCTCGCGCGCGGCCGGGGCTTGGCGGCCATGGTGTCGCGGCCCTCCCACCCAGCGGGGACGACGCGGCGGGACGACTGCCCCAGGCCGGCGCGGCCAGCCCACCACCCGTACCCCACCCACACACCAACCCCACCCCCCCCTCCCGGGGCCGGGATGAGGCAGGGACGGCGCGGCAAGCCCAGGGCGGCGGGGTAGCGCGGCCTGTAGGGATGAGTAGGGGCCGGGACGCGCGAGGCCTCGACGCCGTCGGCCGGGGGCCTGGGACACCGGCGACCGGCCGACCTCGACATCCTCTGTTCCGTGCCGACCGGGTGTAGACACAGAAGGGTGCCTCCGCAATTTGATTACTCTTTCTGGGTCCATACGTAAGATGGATAGAGAGAAAATATTTACATATATTGGCTTTGTTAATTTCTAGAAAATATAAGGCCCCTGATGCAAAGTGCTCGTCTTATATTATTTTCGCTGTTTATTTAAATAAATTTCTAGAAATATTGTTTAATCTTTTAAAATGCATATCTCGGTGAATATTGATCCGATTGAGGTGATTCAAATTTTGCAAGGTTCTTTGTGATATGTAAAAAGTTGTCCAATATAATTTTCACTTTTTCTAGAAATATATGGGTAAAATCACAATAAACTCAGAAAAGTAAGGGTGTTTTCGCAAGGGCAAAGTTGTCCTTACCAAGCCCATTTAACACCGTTAGTCGCTGTTAACAAGTAAAGGTAGACTGAGCGTTCATTTTTATAAAGCGAGGATAAAAATACAATATGACGAAAAATGAGGGTAAAATCAAAACGGCCTTCAAAATAAGGGTACAAACGCAATAGCCCCGAAACATAACAGGTCTCTTCCTCTTGTATTATCAACAGGCCAATGGTTTTGTAATATTTTGTTAAATATCTAAAGCAGCAATGGGTATTTAGTTTCTTATGATCAATACTGTTGGTATTTATTTCCCCTTATGAAAAACAGGGAGCATCACGTTCACCAAAAATGTTTTTAGTAATTTGTTAAACCTACCAGTAGAGATATGTACGGAATGTAAGAAAGACTGTAAATATAATCGTGGGCAAACATTGCGTAGTGTACGTGTTGTGATGAAGATGAGGATCCAAATCCTCGTTATTGATACGCCCCCCTGGGCGCAGCAGATGGAGCAATGATTCAGGAATAGTGTCCACACTGTACCACACATTCAAACAGGATTGACAAAGACTACTCAGGGCCCTTTTGGCTCAAAGGAAAATCAAAGGAAAAGGGTAGGAATGAAAAAGCACAGGATAGGAAGGGCAGGCTATTCCTCTGGATCGTTCCTTTGCTTTCGCGTACAGCCGCAAAACCATTTCCGCTCGGCTACTCGCGTCTCCCTCAGCGCGGCCGCCTCTGCCGCTCCGCCCCCGTCGTCGCCCTCCTCGGCCCCTCCATCGCGTCTCCTTCCTCCGGCGGCCGCGGCAGCTCGCGCCCCGGCGAGGCCGACCAGGCGGATCCGGCGTGCCCTGCGCGTGGCCTCGGCGGCGGATCGGTGAGTCGCTCAGCGCTGGTGGAGGGAGGCGGCCTCATCCGCGGCGGCGCGCTCGAGTCGCTCGGAGTGTGCGCTCAGCGTGGCGGCGCCCGCGAGGCTCGAGCGGAGAGAGGCAACCTCTTCCACGGCGGCGCGCTCGAGTCGCTCGGCGCGGGCGCGCAGCACGGCGGCGTCGGCAAGGCGTGCGTGGAGGGAGGCGGCCTTGTCCGCGGCGGCGGTGACGCGGGCTTGGAGGCGGCGCTCGGCCTCCATCCAGGCGCGCGGGGGACGTCGCCATGTCGATGCCGTCCACGACCAGATGGGGCCCAAGGCCCTCCCGTTCGACTTCAACGAGCCACCGTCGCCGCTTCCTACGTTTTTCATTAGCTCCAACCGGATTTTTCCTTTCTTGCACTACAGTGAGGGAATGACCATTCCTCTGGAATCGATCCTGTGGTTTTCCTCCGTGAACCAAAGGCAAGCTGACGTCAGCGATTCCAGAGGATTGATTCCTCTGTTTTTCCTTTGGTTCACCCGTGAACCAAAGGTGCCCTCAATGTCTGCAAACGAGGGATTAGAGCAAAATACAAACATGATAGTGGACTGCATAGCCGACACCAATTTTTACAGATCCCCTTGAAGACAGATATACAAGATCCAACACCCTAACAGAGTTTCCATCTAGGGATTAAGCAAATGTTAATAGAAGCTAACATTCTTTATGAGGCAACAACCTAAACTTTAGTTTAGCACGATTAATGCATTCATGATTTTGATTAAGCATGGACCAAGAAAAATTACAAGATAAGTAAGCATGCACTTTTCACTAGAAAAGGAATGAAGATAAAGTGGAGGGTGACAAAAGTAAGGAATGATGACTAAAGCAAGATCAAATTTATCTACTACTTTGTCAATGTAATGAATCATAATACAAAGGGAAGCTTGCCAAGACTTAAATATCTCAAATGCCAAACTGTTACCAACAAAAATAAAAAAATGTTGGTTTGGTTTATCTGATTCCAATGCTGCGCACCAATCCCATGGAAACAAGTTCTTCCATTACATGCCATGTTGTTTCCAATGATATAGTGGTATCAATGTCTAGCACACCATCTTCACCAAGGGCACTAAAAGTTGTGCCAACTCTTACTGAAATACACATTTCTGTGAGGTACCCACTAAATCTTTCTAAATATTATGCAGAGGGAAAGGAAATTACCTATATGCCTAGTACTACTGGCAAGTGAATAAGATAGAGATCGAGATCGAGATAACCTAGCTGCGGCTTCTTCAAGCTATCCTTGCAGGCTTCAAGCACATGGCCATGGTATGAGTTCCACAGCTACAACAAGAAGAAATGGCAAACTTTCAATCAGATGAAGATTATGGAATAGAGTGGGGCAAAGGAAAAACTGCATTACAATGGAACCTTAGAAGCATCCACTAATTAAAAGATCAAGTGGCATCCTGGTTGAGTGAAAATCAGGTATTCCAGTTTAAGAAAGACAACACTTTAATTTCATTTGAGTGATATCAGGGTTATGACGACAAGACAACTGTAGCAACCATTTAACCGATTCATAGGGCATAATTTTAAGGGAGAATTGGCTATGGGACATCGCCAATGCTGAAAATTGGCTCCCACACACCTCCACTTTTGATATTGGCCACTTTCGATATTGGTCCAGAGACACTACGGTATTGTTTCATTTGACCAGTAGACACCGTGCTCCTTATTTTATTAATTTCCACTGGATGAGGAGAGAGAAAGGTGAGAAAATACCATTCTTGTCCTTGTCTCTTTCTTCTTCCTCTCTCCCTTTCTTTTTTTCTCCCTCCTTTTCTTCTTCCCCATAATGAGAAGACAGAGCCACTACAGAACAGGGGAGAGGAGGGGCCGTGTCGATGCTGTTGCCGGGGTGCTGATGCCGACCCGGCGCACACCAGCCATGGCCGGCCAGTGAGTCACGTGAGGAGATGCCAGCACCCCACGTGCCCGTGGCTTGCACGCCCGCGCCACCGCACACAGCTGGACCACGCCGCCGCGCGCTATTCAGCGAACGCCGGTGGTTGAGCAGCTGCGGTCGGTGGTGGGGCAGGAGCTGGCGGGTCGTGGATGAGAGGGAGTAGGGGCACCGCCGAACCCCGTCGCTTGAACCAACGCCGCCGTGCGCCGCCATCACGCCCGCCACTGCTCCGGTGGCCGCCGCGCCGCCGTTGCTCGGGGCCGCGCACGTGGGGGAGGGCCGATGCCGCGCCGCCACCGCTCTGGGGTCTGTTGCGCCGCCGCCGCTCTAGGGGCCGTCGTGCCACCGCTTCTTTGGGGTTGCCGCTTCTCGGGGCTGCGTCGCTACTCTGGGGGCCGTCGCGCCATCGCTGCTCAGGGCCGTCGCTTCTTGGGGCTGCGCCGCTGCTTTGGGGGCCGCCACGCCGCCGCTGCTCGGCCCCCGCATGTGCCACCGTGCGTGTGGGGAGAGGTGGCCGGCGCCGGCTGGAGATGGAGCCACCGGGGAGGGTGGCGGCCGCCGTAGCTCGGACTCTGGTGGCGACCGGCTGCCCCTTGCCTGCTCACGACGTGGAATAAGAAAGGGAGAGAAAAAAATGAGAGGGAGAGGGAAGAAGAAAGAGACAATGGCAAGAATGAAATTTTTTCACCTTTCTTTCTCCTCATCCGGTAGAAATTAATAAAATAAGAAGCGTCGTGTCTACTGGCCAAATAAAACGAAACCGTAGTGTCTCTGGGCCAATATTGAAAGTGGAGGTGTGTGGGAGCTGATTTTCAGCTTTGGCGATGTCCCACAGCCAATTGACCCTAATTTTAGTGGTCACATCCATTTAGAAAGGGCTGTAATTCAAATAACCTTGGTTGTGATGAATAGATCCTCCCTCTTGACAAGTCTGGTCTGAAATGAACTCTGCCAGTGCACCACCAACTTCAGCTTCATTTTGGTAGTCAGCTGCTGCAGACCATGAAACCAAGCACACAGACAATAAATCACCAAGGCCTTGTTTAGATACATGCAAAATTTTAAGTTTTTTCACTCTCTCTCCATCACATCAATCTTTAGCCACTTGCATGGAGCATTAAATATAGGTAAAAAATTAACTAATTATACAGTTTGGTTATAAATTATGAGATGAATCTTTTAAACCTAATTAGACCATGATTGGACAATAATTACTAAATATAAACAAAAGTGCTATAGTGTCAGAATTGCAAAATGTTGCAATCTAAACAAGGCCCAAATAGAAAAGGAAAATTCATGTCCCGACACTAGTTTTTTTGAAGAAATTTGGAGGGGTTTGCACCCCTACAACATTTATCAAAACAAGGATAAAAACAAGTTCATACAAGAAAACTAACTAGGCAAGATAAAACTAAACACCCATTGGGGGCGGCTGGACAGAGCCACCTTACTGAATTAGGAAACAAAGGAGACTAGAAAAAGCAACAAAAGCACTGCCTTCACTCTTGCTATCCTAGATTTGCAATCCATATCTCAATTATTGGGAAATAGGTCCTCTTTGCTCTTAACAGCAGCAGCTTCATCTCTTCTTTGAAAGTAGCAGTCGTTTGACTTACACTTGGATGAACCTGCCTAAAAATGAAATCATTTCTTGATTTCCAGAATGCCCAAGCCATTAAAATGATTATCTCCCTGAAGAAGGGGACATTGAGCTGAACTCTAAAGCTCTGCAGTATCTGAAAGGGGTCTGTATTTTGATCCACCAGAACATTTAGAAACCCCCAGCATTGTATTGCATATTGGCATTCCTAGAGCAGGTGGGAGAGCGATTCTTCACTTGCTGAGTTGCATAGCACACAAGAGTAGTCTAGAAGATGCATCCTTTTCCTTCTTAACAACTCTCTTGTGCTGATCCTGTCCCTCAAGACTAACCAAAAGAAGACTATGCTTGGCCTGGCAGGATGACTTCCAGGTCCACTTGGAAGCTGGGTGTACTTGACTAGTACCTTTGAGATGCTTGTAGGCCCTTTTGACTGAGAATTTTGGTGAATTCCACATGTAAGACCATGTATCGGGGTTGTCATTTAGATATGTGAGCTGAAGAATTTTAGATAATTGTAGGAATTGGTCATGAGCTTGCTGTGACAAGGGTAGGCGAAACAGACTATGCAAAGGCGCCTGGCTCTGTCCTATCTTGAGAGATATGTTTTTGATTTTGGCAAATGAGTATAGGTGAGGGAGTTTTACATTCAGTGGTTCATCACCCCATAGGTCCTCCCATAATAGACAGGATCTGCCATCACTGGCGTGAGCCCTTGCCATCCCCTTGAATTTTCCTAGCAACTTCAGTATACTCCTCCACCAAAAGGACCCTTTCTTTTGGTTGCTTGGCAATTTATCATTGTCATAATATTTCTCCCAAACCAGGGATACCCAGGGGGTTCTATCACTGTTGAAGAATTTATGTAAATGCTTGATCAGCAAGGCCTCATTCTGAGCTTTAAGGTCAATTACTCCTAGTCCACCCTCTTCTTTCTCCTTGCATACTAGTGTCCAGTCCACCTTTGGTTTCTGCTTTGCATTAATGTCAGCCCCTCTCCATAGACATAATTTTCTGAATTTATCGATTTGGTCAAGCACACCCTATTGGATGGAGAAGGTGCTCATACAGAACATTGGCATTGATGTTAGGATCAAGTTTGTCACTTCCAGCCTTCCTACCTGATTGAGAAAAATGGAAGTGGCTGTTAGTCTTCTTTCACATTTGGTTACCAGTGGAGAAAAATCAATGGCCTTTGGTTTATTTAGGCTTAAGGGGAGCCCCAGGTAAGTGAATGACAGTTTTCCCACAGAGCAATTAAAGGTCCTTGCTAGTTGTTGTAACTTTTCTGGGTTTCTGTTGATTGGCACCATTAGGGTCTTCTGGTAATTGACTTTGAGGCCAGTGGATTCCCCAAAGGAGTGCAGTAGTGCTTTCAATGCAATCAACTGTCTGCCACAAGCTTCCATTATCAGTATTGTGTCATCTGCATACTGGATTACTGGAAAGTCTTGAGTGTACTGAATAGGGATTGGTGGCTAAGAACTCCTCTTTCCCTTGCCTTGTTTACTATTGATTGCAATAGGTCAGCAGCTAGGACAAAGAGGAGAGGTGAGAGGGGATCCCCTTGTCTAACACCTCTTTTGCAGTGAAATACTTTTCCCTCAACCCCATTGAGCAACACTGATGAGGTCCCTGAGGACAAGATATTTGAGATCCACCTGATCCAATTCTGTCCAAAACCTTTTGCCCTCATTATCTGAATTATTGCATTGTGCTCTATTTTGTCAAATGCCTTCTCAAAGTCCAGCTTTAAGATGATTATATCTCTCCTTGATTTGTGACAATTGTAAATATACTCCAAGGTCCATGCTAGGTAGTCTTGAATTGTTCTGGACTTGATGAAACCATACTGGTTCTAGTGCACTAATTCCTTGATTGGTTCTTGTAGTCTGTTTGCCAGCAGTTTGGTTATAATCTTCACCGATGAATTTAGCAGGGATATGGGTCTATAGTCATTGATAGTTAGGGGACTGTCTTTCTTGGGAATAAGGGTGATGAGGGAGGTATTGATGCTCCTGATACATATGTCCCTTCTCTAGAATTCTTTGCACATTGAAATGAAATCATTTTCTATTAGGGGCCAGCATTCCTTTATGAACTCATTGGTGAACCCATCTGGGCCAGGTGACTTGTTGTTTGGCAGGTTTTTGACCACAGCCTTGACTTCCTCCTTAGTGAAAGGCTGCTCAAGATCAGATAAGTTGGATTCCTACTAGAGTAGTTGAGGCAAATCGAAGAGGACCTGTGAGTAATCAGATGTTCCCAATCTTTGTTTGAAAGATTCCCATAGTAGCTCTGCCTTCTGCTCATGACCACATAAATTGTTTCCATATTCATCTTGCAGAGAGGTGATCTTGTTGTTTCTATGTCTGATGGTTGCATGTGCATGGAAGAATTTTGTGGCAGCATCTCCTTCTTTAACCCATCTAACCTTTCCTCTTTGTCTCCAGTAAATTTTTTGTTGCTTTAGCATCTGAATGACAAGCAAGTTTTTGAAATTCCATTCTGCTAGAGATACGTCTCTGACCATTTCAATTGTTTCTAGAAAGTGCAATACACATTTGATCTTTTCAATTGCAATTGCAAGCTTTGGCAGGGTTTTATTCCATTCTTTTTTATCTCTCCTTAGGTTCTTCATCTTGGCTGTTATCAACTTTGCTAGGTCAGTGATATGCTCAGGGCTATGCCAACCTCCTACTGCCACCTTATGAATTCATCAATGTTTAGCCAGTGATGTTCAAATCTGAACAACTTGCCTTAGGGAATGTAGGTTGAAATCTCAATCACACATGGCCAGTGATCAGATGTCTCCATAATCAGTGTCTTGACAATGGTATCTAGATACTTGCTAGTCCAAGAGTTGGAAGTGAAAAACCAATCAAGCCTCTCTAACAGTGGTGGGAACTATTTATTGGTCCAGGTAAATCTTCTTCCATGAAGAGGCAACTCAATCAGGTTTAGCTTGTTAATGGCTTCATTGAAGAGGAAAATTTCATTTAGGTCAGCTCCATCTTTGTTTCTGTCTTCAGGTTTCCTGAGTAGGTTGAAGTCACCTACAAAAATCCATTCTTGCTCCCCTAACACATCTATACTCCTGAACCAATCTAAGAACTCCCTCTTTCCTGCAGGTGTACATGGTGCATAAACACAGGTCAGTCTCCAGCAGTCATTATTGAGCTTCAAGGTGAAGTCCAGAGTGACGGCATATCTGCAACATGACACCAGGTTTGCACTGAAAGAAGACCCTTTCTAGGTGACCGGTATTCCTCATGAAGCCCCAACCGAAGGTAGGAAGTTGTAGCTGTCAAAATCTGCAGGGCAGATGTTCTTCATAAAGCTCTAATCAAAGCTGTCTTTCTTGGTTTCTTGCAAGCAAACTATTTCAAATTTGCTTTCTATCACTTTGTTTCTGATGGAGTTCCACTTGGTGTCAGAGTTAATCCCTCTAACATTCCAACTAAGCACCTTCCATGATCTATGCATATTCATATTTATATTTTCATTGTTGAAGTAACTAGGGACCTAAGCTCAGGTCTCCACAGCTTGTGGCAGAAAAAGAAAGGCCAGAACAGAACAGGTAAAATAAAACACAGCAGTAATAGGCATAAAGTTCAAAAGCCAAAACCAAACAGTAAGGTTCATACATCCAGATAGACCAGCTGGAACAGGCATCACAGTCCCGGCAAACCCTGAAAGGAGAAACACAACTAGACCAGAGAAAAACATAAAAGAAAGCACAAGCAAAAGCAACAGCTTGCAGTTCCCAGTTCAAATGCATTTCAAGTTCACTTGTCATCATCAGCATCGCTTCCCCTTGCTCCCTCTTCCTCTTCCTTCTTTTCCCTTGCTTCTAAGCTCTTCTTGCTCTTCTTGCCCACTGGTTCTGGCCTGGTCTTCCCCATTAAGGTTTCCTCATTCAGTTCCTTTGTCGGCGTTAGGAACCCAGGGGCGTCCCAAGCCAACGAGTGATCGTGTGTGTGTAACCCGTCCGGATGGGTGATGCAAGAAGAACACAGCGATTTATCCTGGTTCGGGCAAAGAAGGGCCCTACGTCCAGCGGGGGGAGAAGATTTGTATTATCTTGCACCTAAGTGCTTGTACAGGGGCGAATACAAGCGAAGGAGAGGATTCGAGGGGGGGTCGAGTACAGAGCGAAGGAGTTATTCGGAGTCTAGGAGTCTGCCTAGGCGTATGTTCGGTTGTCGTGAGATCGTTGTCTAGAGTCGGTTCTCCTCCCCCCCCATTGGGTCTCCTGGCGTCCCCTTTTATAGGCCAAGGGGAGGCACAGGGGTACAAATATCCTGGTTCGATGACGCGGTGATGACGTCGTGGGTCATGGAGGTCAACCCGAGGTCTCTGCAGGGATGTGCGCTGAGCATGGCTCGTTCTGTAGCGGCGTGGCTCGGAGTTGACAGCCGTCCTTCGGAGTCATGGTTGCTGACCGGCGAAAGATGTGATCCCCTGTAGAGGACGTGCGAGTTCCTGTTGGGGTCGTGTCGGGAGTTGTTGGCGCAGCTTTCGAAGTCGATGAAGGTTGACCGGAGGGCGTCGATGCGTACTCGAGGCCCAGTCGAGGGGTAGCCTCGAGCGTAGTGGTTGAGCGGATAAGATCGAATTGAGGGAATCCGACGTCGGTCGTTTGTCACGTAGCGTGTCGAAGGGGGCCTCGAGCTGTCTAACAGCGCTGGGTATGGCGTAATAGTGCCGTGCAGACCGATGCACGTCCTCAGTATGGGCAGTAAAGCGAGATTTGACCGTCGTACGGACCACTGTGCGAACACTGTGGCCATACGATTTGACGAGGTTAGGTAGTTTTGTATTAAATGCGCTACCGGACGCACCGGGAGTTGGTCGATCGAGGAGGGGCTCGATCCTCGAAGTACTGAGACGCCCGTCCCGTCGGGGGCCTCGACACTTAACGCGGGATGCTCCCATCTCGAGCGATCATCAGCCGGTGACATCAGCGTCTTGTCGAGGGTCAGATGGTGACGCCAGTGATTCTGTCGAGGGTTGCGGCTGTACTCTGTTGTGGGCCGGCCCAGTGTGTATTTGCCGATGGGCCCGGTGGGTCGAGGGGGTATGGTCTGGTTGCGTGAGACTAATCTGAGGGCAAACTCGGGGTTCAACCAAAAATAAGGAAGGTTTAGGGTATCCCTTCTCTCGGTAACCGACAGTAGCCCCCGAGGCTTCGTGTAAGTTTTGATACTTACACGGAGCCTCAATCAAATGGACTCGGAGTGTTGGTCATTTTCTGAAGGGTGCGCGCGAGCGCACCCTTTGGGTGTAGCCCCCGAGGCCTCAGGTGAGTAGAATACTCGCCCGAGGTCTTTTTTATTTTGCGTTTGGTCGACGCGTACTCGAATGATCGATCCCTCGGGTGGTTGGACCCTCTTTCGTCGAGGCCACCCGGTTGCGAGCCCGCTCCTTAGCTTCTTCCGTCGAAGCCGGTCAGGTGCGAACTCGACTTTTTCGTTCAACCCTCACGAACCCTTTCGATCGGGTAGAGGGGGAGAAGCGTTGTGCTACCCATGCTTGTAACACTCTGGTGTTAAGCAAGCATAATCATTTGCATTCTTAAGCATAAGCATCATTATGCATAGCATTGATGAAAAGATCGATCGTCATTTCATGTTCATGCTTGTTTATTTCAAATTATGCCTGCCTTTTTCATGAAGTGCATATGTGATATGAGTGTTTGGTGTTGGATGACCTCTAGGGTAACCTGGACATGTTTAGGACACCAAATGAACCTAGGTTTATGTTCATGGTTTTGGTTAATTAAGCTTTGTTGTCATGGTTGACCAAGGTGGACCATTAGAGTAGTTTTGTTTGACTGAATTGGAAGTGGTAGCTAGAGTGCTTGCATGTGTGTGTGCCCTAAATGAAGTTTGTAGAGACTTTTATAAGGAACAAAAGTTGTTTTTACCACTTTTCATGAAAATGCTTGGAAGGTGTTCAAAAATGTTGAAAAAGGGCAAAATTGGGGGCTGATTTTCTATTTTGGGGATTTTTAAAAGGTATTTTATTTGGATTTTTGTAATTCAAAATCTAGGTAGAATCTGGTAAAACTTCTTTAAGATGAAATGTTCTACTCTTCAAAAGCTACATTTCTTCTATTTTGAGTTTTTGCTAATTCGGCTTAGTTTGAAAGTTATTAAGCAGCAAAGTTTGTTCTGAGTTCATGGAAATAACATTTTGGTGACGGCTGTACCCTGGCCGTCAGGAAAATGTTCGGCCACCGCCCATGTCGCCCAGCCCGCGCGCTCCGCGTGGCGCGCGTCGACCGGCCGTCCGAGGCGGCAGCGGCCGTTCGGACAGGCCAAAACGAGGCGCCCGCTCTCCCTCTCGCGGTCCCCTCCTTCATTTTTCCCCTCCCTTCTCCTTCCCGCAGCGCTGCACGCTCTCGGCCGCCGCCGCGCAGCACCGAGCTCGCCTCGCCGCCGTTCAAAATTCGCCGTCGCCGGCCGCGCATTTTCTCGCCAAGCCCCGCCATCAAGCACGCCTAAGCCCGCTCCGTCTTCCTCTCCCTTCATCTCGGTCAGTTGCCGTAAGTTTCGCCCGAATCGCTCCATTTTCTCCCCGGCCGCCATTGCCGCACCTCGGCTTCGCCGTGGTCCCGCCGCTTCGGTCGTCCTCCCTCGCCATTAGGATGCGCAGCAACCGCGTCGTGGTCCGTAGCAGCTAGGACGGTAGTCAGTGAGGTCGATTAGGGTTTCGAGCGGCCGAATTTCGCCGAGCCGCCACGCGGAGTGTCGCCGCCCCGCCGCGCGTGCGTGGCCGAGCCGCTGTAGTCGAGCTCCCGCTGCTCTGAGTAGCCAGTGAGATGCGCTAGGGTCCCCTCGAGCCAAAGCCGTGGTTAATGCGGTTGGTCGAGTCCCCTATCGCCGGGATTAGGGTTCGCCGGAGTCGGGGTGAGTCGCCGTTCCGCCGCGTCCGTGCTCCGACCGCCCTGAGCCGCTCCCTCCCGTCTTTGGTCCCATAGATCGGTGCGTGTTGTTCCCCTCTCCCTTTCCCGCCGGTCGGTGAAGCCCGAGCGCCGCCAGGATGGCCGGCCGAGCGCCGCCGCCGTCGAGGATCTGCGAGTTAGAATAAGAGAAACCCTAGGGTCCTTCGTGCATATCAGCCAGACTCAGTAATTTACCGGTTAGGGCTCAGTTAGTTTTTGGAAATGTCAGGGTCCCCGGTGTAAAGTGGTTTTTCCTTTTTCTTTTTCAGAATAGATTTCAGATTTGGTTTAAAGCTTTGAAAATTCATAACTTGCTCATTTTTCATCCAAATGAGTTGGTTCAACTTGCAGTATTTTTCTTATGAGATGATCTATGCATGAAAAATATGAAATGTGGAATTTGTGAAACTTTTCTGTATAGCTTTATTTATCCCTATTAATTGTATTTATCTTTGGAAATGCATAACTAATTCTCTGTTGCTCAGAAAAATGTGAGACCAAGTTTGTTGGTTTTCTTATGTCATGCTCTATCTGTGAAAAATGTTGTTGGGCTATGTCATATGTAAATTTTTCTATGTCTAGTTATGGTGCCTATTTTCATGTGAGGATAAATAATTCATAATAAATAATGTATAAGGAATTTGTGCATGAAACTTTTTGGAGAGTGTTTTTATGTCAATCT
>CM041645.1:4957819-5006980 GCA_023333625.1 Bothriochloa decipiens | reverse complement strand
ATTATTACCATGCTTGTTTAGTACAGGTGCTAATGTAGCATGATAAGGATAATCAGATTAAAATACATTGCTAGAAGGTTCTTATTAATTGTTCTTAATGCAAGCTTTTCCGCAAATTTTAAATGAGTCAGCTATCCTACTTATACAGCCTTGCATACTCCTTGGAGTCACTTTATTTTTAGTTTATGACGGGTAAGTCTAGCTGAGTACATCCTCGTACTCAGGATTTTATTTCCCATGTTTTTGCAGATGGTGAGATGCTTTATGGTTATTGTCAGAACTGTTTCTATCCCGCCTTGGGCGATGACTAGACCTTGGGCATGGTCACTCTTCTCTACTTGATGCTTTTGCTGGATGTGAACCAAGGACCTGGCACTATATTTCAAATGTGTGTGTGTGGTATTTGAACTTAAATCGCTTCCGCTTTTATTTGAAACTGGACTTGGTTTGTAATAACTCTATTTCGTACTCCGATGATGTTTTAAAACTATGTGCGAACTGTGTACTTGTGAATGGAACCGCTAAACTATTACGATCTTGGTCGTGCCGAAAAAGTTTTGAAATCCTTCGAGATTTCACGGACTACCGGGTTTATTAGGTCTCAATCATATGATTTGCTGAATTAATGGCGGATTATGTGCTTGTGCTCTAATAAATTGGTCGGTTCTGTTACATGCTCGAGCGAGCGTCAACGTCTCAGGTGAGCTACTATCGGGAAATTCAAGTAAGAGCTCGTGCCCCGTTCGATAGGGGTCGACTAGTGGCCCTGAGGCGCTCCTATTCGAGCAAGACAGTGGGTCCCGCGGATGCCAAACCCTTTTGATCGGGTCTGGTGGCTCGATGCCTCCCCTCGAGAGGATTCCGTCGTGGTCCCTTAGTTTTGCCTTGAATGTGTCCGAGGAGGCCTCGAGAATTCGTTTCTCGAGCAAGGGACTCGTATCGGCCCCCCTCGGACACCCCTAACTCCGGTACTCGAGGGCGGCTGTCGAACCCTTTCCGAGGGCCAGCCTTCGCTCCCTGGAGATTTCGAGGGCCTGGGCCCGCATCCCGTGTCGTGGGAAGATCCATCTGTGGATAACTCCTCCTGTCCATCACGCGTGCCTTTTTGCGCAGAAGCCGGAGCGACGCGGTAGTGGGTGAGTCCTATACTTGACACGTATTTCGAGGAGGATAATTGTCAGTTCTTGTTTTTCAAGAAAAGATTCGAAGCGGCGTGGCCGTAATATCACGGGAGTCAGAACGGTGCGGTCGTGGTGGGGCCGGCATGACGCCTGATTCGCGGACGCTTGACGTGTGTCCATGGTCGACGGGAGTCGAAGGGGTGAATGCGAAACGGCCCTGTCTATGATGCACAGGAATCGAGAGGAGAGTGCTTTGGGTGCATTTAATGCGGGGACTTACCGGTCAGGTAAGCGTCGGCCGTCTGTCCGTCTTCTGCCCCAATAAAAGGAGGCACCCTTCGTAGCATTGCTCTTCACTTGCTTTCCTGCCGTTTTCGCGTTCGCCTTCCTGCGCTTGTTCGCTTTCCTTGCGCTCGCCTCCCTGCGCTTTCCTTGCGCTCGCCTCCCTGCGCTTTCCTTCCTCGCGTTCACCTCCCTACGGAGATAGGAAATCTTCCGGGCCGCCCGTCCAGCGAAGAGCTCCGTGCCCTTGCCATGGCGCCGCCAGAGATTCTTCAGCCCGCGGTGTGGGTTCCCTCGGAAGTGACGAGGAAGGAGCTGGAGGGGTTGGAGAGCAAGAAGAGGCGGATGCATAGCCTCGATCTCTCTGTGGGCGAGCAGTGCTCGGCTAAGCAGAGACGAGAGGCAAGGCCCGTCGGAAGGTCCCCCTCTGAGGAATCAGGGGAGGAGTGGAGCGGAGAAGAGGAGCATCCTCGACCCGGAGGGTCGCGACTGACGCCCCTCCGACGCAGGGCATCGCTGGTTCTGAGGGGTCCACGGAGGGGCCCCGTGAAAGTCACTTGGCCCTCGAAGCCGGGACGGTGGCGCTGGCCTTGGCCGCATCGGCGGCGGCCTCTGCTCGTGGGGCTGCGGGGCCTCACGGCGTGACGCCGCCGGCAGCGACTTCGAGCCTTCCGGGTGCCGGGACGCGGCCGTCGACGGGGACCTCACGAACATCGGGAAGGTTCCCAGTGGGGTAAGTTCTTTATCCTGGGGCATTTTTATATTTCGCGTCTCGATTCCACGCGTCTAATTTTTCTTTCCTCACAGGATCAAGCGCGGGCGGACACCAGCGGGGCCCGCTCTGGCCAAACGCCTTCGGACGGGGGCTGCGACAGAGGCAACGGCGGTCGCGGCGGGTCCTGCCATGGGCCCGGTTCTTTTGGCGGCGAGCGCCGCCTCGACTCCCCCGTCGATTTCGAACGAGGGGGTCGTCGCTTGGGTCAAGGCCACACGTGCGGCATTGGCCCGGGGTGTCGATTCGGTTATCGGCGAAGCGGCCACCGAGCCTGCGGTGGTTGTGGTGTCAAGCCCCCGAGCCGGGATGGACGTCGACGCGCCGGGCAGCATGCCGGAGCGCCCCTCGGATGACTCGCGGCCGGGGTTTTCGCAGGCGGCGCCCATCGTCCTTGAGGCCGAGGAGGGCGAGGCCTCCGTCGACGGAGGGAAGGAGAAGGACGCCGCGCCCCCCCTGTTGCCACCGAGGTCGGGGGTCGTCGAGTCCGGGGGTGCCGAGGCGGCCCTGTCAGGCGGGGAGGCGAGTGTCGCCGTGCCTGCCCCGGCGGATCCTTTTGTCGAGCGGGAGGAGATGTAGGCCGGTTTGCTGGCTCTCGTGCCGTGGGAGGGTCCGTCTCCCCCCGTGGTTCCCGAACACCGTCCGGCGGTGGGCGTGGCCGTCGATGCGGAGGGTGCCGGCGCCGAGGCGGTGCGACGGTACTCCGAGGCGGAGACTTCGGGATGGGGCTCGAAGCCTATCCGCGTCCACGATCCCATGAGTCACGACGCTCCCTCGCGGGAGGTGGATGACCCCGCCGAGCTCGAGTGCTGGAGGGCCATCGAAAAGGAGCGATCTTGCCTTCAGAGCTCGCTAAAGGCAATGTTCGGTCTTGTCAGCAACAACCTCCACCAGCGCCTCGGGGTAAGCGTCCTTTGAAATTATGGAACTCGGGGTGCGTTTTCTTTATCGATGATGTCCTTTGTCCTTCTTGCTCTTAGGATCTGAGAAAGCGCTCGAGCATCAAGTCCCATATTATCCACAGCGCCAAGGATAAGTGGAACTAGATCCCCGAGCTCGAAGCGGCGCTCGAGTCCGCTCGGAGTGAGCTTGAGAAGGCAAGGTCCGAGACCGCCTCGGCCCAAAAAGTGGCCGCCCAAGCCAAGGAGGCCGAGGCCAAGGCGAAGGAGGAAGCGGGGAGGGCCCTTGAACGGGCGAGGTCCGAGGCCAGTGACGAGCTGGCAAGGGTTAGTTCGGCCCTCGAGGCAGTGCGGAAGGAGCTCGAGGTCGCGGTCTCCGAAAACGCCAGGCTTTCCGAAGCCTGGCGAGAGCAAAGGCGGAATGCCATTTCGGCAGGCGAGGCCCTCGAGAAGCTCGAGGAGGAGAAGGCGTCGATGGTCCGTGCTGGTGAGGCGTTTGCGAACGAGTATCTCGTTCTGCAAGACACCCACACGAAGCTCGAGACCCACGTCGTCGGTGAGTCTTCCTTCTTCTCTCGAGGGGTTTTTTGCCTTAGTCCTCTTTCTTAAGCGTTACTGACTCCGTTTGTTTGTTTTCAGCCTTGGAGGAGGAGCTGGATCGGGCTTATCACGACCTCGGCCTGCTTCAAAAGTCATACACGGCCGAGGTGAAGCTGACCGGCGAGCTCGGCGGTATGCTCGACATGGTCTGTGATAGCCTCGGCGTCCCTCGTCCCGAATCAGCCACGGACGACGTCCATGGGGCCCCTCTCCTTGACCGGCTGTTCGAGCTCGGCCGCATGGTTAAGGAGAAGGTGCGGAGTGCCCTTCATGTCGGCGTGAAGCGGGCGATGGTGGTCATCGGCTCCGGCTACATCTACGACATGGAGGTCGTATCCCACGGCTTCGTCAGCGACCCTTCGAATACTGATGATTAGAATGAGGCCGTCTTCATGGGGTTGGTCGAGGCTGCCGAGGAGCCTGGCGGTCGCCTTGCGAGCCTCTTCGAGCATGAGGTCCTTCCGCCTCCTGAGGATGATGGCCTGTGAGCCAAATCTGGGCAAAGAGGCCTTTGTAAGAAATTTTGTGAACTTCTGTTCTCGAGGTCGTGATGCCTCGAGCCAATGTACATTTATATTCATTCGTATATGCCTAAGTGTGCTCTAAGTCTTTTCTGTCTCCACTGCCTGATCGGGTCTTTACTTTTATCGATTTCGTCACACGATCGCGTCCTTCGAAGGGGGGAGTGAGTGGAGGTGCCGTAGCCCTGGGGCGTTGGCGGTCTCCCGACCTGACATCCCTCGACCTTTCGGACCATCTCATGTCGACTTCGACCTAGTATTAACCTATGTCGAGGCATATCGAGGCAGAGTGGACCTCGAGACTTTAAGTCCTTTTCTTTCTCGCGTTCCTGATGCCGTTTCTTACTTAGTGAATTCGACGCATGTTCGTGCCCCCCGTATGGCAGCGAGTGGAGGTACCGTAGCCCTGGGGCATAGGCGGTCTCCTGGCTCGACAGCCCTCGACGCTTAGGACATTCGCATGGTGTTTTTGACTAAGTATTAGAACGTATCGAGGTGCGTGGGAGAAAATAGACTTTTTGAGTTTTGAAAAATCGAGTTTTTTGGGGACTCCGGGGGGTTCCCTCCCTTTATAGCCCCCGAGGGAGGTTCGACTCTGAGGAAGCAAAGTCGAGGCTACCTCTTGCATGTATAAGGAAATTAAGCTTGTGATCGGAAGCATTTCGTTATGCGAAAATGTGAGGAGAAGGCATCGACTAGGGATAGAAGCGATGTAGCTGGTCGATGTTCCATGCGTTGTTGAAAATTTCGCCTTTGTCGTTAGCGAGCTTGTAGGTTCCGGGCTTTAGCACCTCAGCTACGGCGTATGGACCTTCCCATGGCGGCGTCAGCTTGTGGCGTCCTTTGTTGCTCTATCGTCGACGTAGGACGAGGTCTCCAACTTGGAGGTCCCTCGGGCGCACGTGCTTGTCGTGGTAGCGTCGAAGTTTTTGCTGATACCTCACGGAGTGAAGTAGCGCCATGTCTCGAGCCTCCTCGACCTGGTCGACGGCGTTTGCGCGGGCTTCTTCGTTGGTTTGCTCATTGTACGCCTTTAGTCGAGGGGAACCATACTCAAGGTCAGTGGGGAGGACGGCCTCGAACCCATAGACCAAGAAGAATGGTGTGAACCCCGTGGCTCGACTAGGTGTTGTTCTTAAGCTCCATAGGACCGATGCCAACTCCGCGGCCCATTTTTTTTCCATGCTTGCCGAGGCGTTTGAGGATCCTTGGCTTGAGGCCCTGCAAAATCATGCCATTGGCGCGCTCAACCTGGCCGTTAGTTCGAGGATGAGCAACCGCGGACCAGTTCACGCGAATGTGATGGCGATCGCAGAAATCCAAAAACTTCTTGCCAGTGAACTGTGTGCCGTTGTCAGTGATGATGACGTTTGGGACACCGAAGCGATAGATGATGTCGGTGAAGAACTCGACCGCCCGCTCGGAGCGGATATTCCCGATGGGCCGGGCCTCGATCCACTTGGTAAACTTGTTGACGGCAACGAGCAGGTGGGTGAAGCCTCCAGTTGTCCTTTTGAGGGGACCAACGAGGTTGAGCCCCCATACGGCGAATGGCCATGTGAGGGGGATCGTTTGCAAAGCATACGCAGGGAGGTGCGTCTGCTTGGCATAGAATTGGCACCCCTCACATGATCGGACGAGGCTGATGGCGTCAGAGACAGCGGTCGGCCAGTAAAAGCCTTGTCGGAAAGCGTTCCCGACGAGGGTCCTGGGCGCAGCATGATGACCGCAAGCCCCCGAGTATAGGTCGTTGAGTAACCTTTTGCCTTCCTCAACGGTGATGCAACGCTGCAAAACTCCGGTCGGGCTCCGTTGGTAGAGCTCCTTGTCCGGACCGAAGAGGACGTAGGTTTTGGCCCTTCGCGCAATGCGTCGAGCCTCGTTCCGGTCGTCCGGCAGCTCTCCTTGAGTAAGGTACTCGAGGAAGGGCTTACGCCAATCGGCTTCGTCGCTTGCTCGAGGGGATGAGACCTCGAGGTCCATGACCTCGGCCCCGGTCGAGAGGGCCGGGGTTGGTTGAGGCTCGATCCCCTTGAGCGGATGTTCATGTTCACCCGTGAAGTCAACTGACGGCTTGTAGAGATCTTTTACGAAGACGTCGGGAGGCACGGTGCCTCGGGTTGACGCGATCTTTGCGAGCTCGTCGGCGGCCTCGTTGTAGCGTCGAGCAATGTGGGTTAATTCGAGGCCGTGGAATTTGTCTTTCAGTTTGCTTACCTCTTGATAGTACGCTTCCATTTTAGGTTCGCGGCAGCTCGATGCCTTCATGACTTGATCGATGACTAACTGCGAGTCGCCCAGAGCTTGGAGGCGTCGAACCCCGAGCTCGATATCGATGCGTAGTCCGGTCACGAGGGCTTCGTACTCCGTGACGTTATTCGAGGCTGCAAAGTGGAGTCGAATCACGTAACGCATGTGAACCCCAAGGGGCGAGATGAAGAGCAGGCCCGCGCCCGCTCCTGTTTTCATCATCGACCCATCAAAGTACATGGTCCACAGCTCGGCCTGGATTTGTACGGGTGGCAGTTGAGCGTCGGTCCATTCGGCCACGAAATCTGCCAGCACCTATGACTTAATGGCCTTTCGTGGTGCGAAAGTGAGGGTCTCGCCCATGAGCTCGACTGCCCACTTAGCGATTCTCCCTGTGACCTCCCGATTCTGGATTATCTCCCCGAGGGGGAAGGACGAGACCACGGTTATCGGGTGGCTTTGGAAGTAATGTTGGAGTTTTTGCCGTGTAAGGATTAGAGCGTACAACAGCTTCTGAATCTGAGGGTAGCGGGCCTTAGTCTCTGAGAGCACTTCGCTGACAAAGTAGACTGGCCTTTGAACTGGCAGGGTGTGCCCTTCTTCTGCCCTCTCGACCACTATGGCTGCACTGACCACCTGGGTGGTTGCGGCGACATAGAGGAGGAGGGGCTCGGCTGGATGAGGAGGTACGAGGATCGGGGGCGAGGCTAGCATAGACTTGAGTTTTGAGAGGGCCTCCTCAGCTTTGAGGGTCCATTCGAAGTGCTTCGATTTCTTCAAAAGGCGGTAGAGGGGCAACGCCTTTTCCCCGAGACGGGAGATAAAGCGGCTCAGGGCCGCCAGGCATCCTGTGACCCTCTGAACGCCTTTGAGGTCTTGAATGGGCCCCATCTTGATGATCACCGAGATCTTCTCTGGGTTGGCCTTGATTCCGCGCTGAGAGACTATGTACCCTAAGAGCATGCCTCGGGGGACGCCGAAGACACACTTCTCGGGGTTCAGCTTGATGCTCTTCGCCCGGAGGCATTTGAACGCGGCATCGAGGTCAGAGATGAGACCCTTGACTTTTTTGGTCTTGACCACGATGTCGTCCACATGCCTCGACCGTCGAGCCGATGTGTTCTCCAAAAACGTGGAGCATGCATCGCTGGTACGTTGCCCCGGCGTTTCGAAGGCCGAAGGGCATAGTAATGTAGCAGTACATGCCGAAGGGGGTGATAAACGTAGTCGCGAGCTGGTCGGACTCCTTCATCTGGATCTGATGGTAGCCAGAATAGGCATCGAGAAAGGAGAGGGTCTCGCATCCCGCCGTCGAGTCAACGATTTGATCGATGCATGGCAAAGGAAATGGGACTTTAGGACATGCTTTATTCAAGCCGGTGTAATCTACACACATCCTATATTTCCCATTTTTTTTTGACTATTACAGGGTTAGCTAACCACTCGGGATGGTGGACCTCCTTGATAAATCCGGCCGCCAAGAGCTTGTTGACTTCTTCCCCGATGATCCTGCACTTCTCCTTGTCGAAGCAGCACAGGCGCTGCTTCACCGGCTTAGACCCGGGGCGGATCTCCAAGGCATGCTCGGCGACTTCCCTCGGTATGCCCGGCATATCCGAGGGACTCCACGCAAACATGTCGGCGTTTGCGCAGAGAAAGTCGACGAGCACTGCTTCCTATTTGGCGTCAAGGGAGGCGCTGATGAGCAGCACCTTCCCCTCGGAGCAACTCGGGTGGAGGGGGATCTTCTTCGTGTCCTCGGCAGGCTCGAAGCTGCCAGCATGTCGCTTGGGTTCGGGGATCTCATCGGCGAGGGCCTCGAGAGTGGCTGCAAGCATTGCCGTCTCCTCGAGGGCTTCCGCGTGTTCGACGCATTCGACGTCGCAGTCGTATGCGTGCTCGAAGGAGGGGCCGACGGTGATGACGCCGTTGGGGCCCGGCATCTTGAGCTTGAGGTAGGTGTAGTTGGGAACTGCCATGAACTTGGCATAGCCCGGTCGCCCAATGATCGCATGGTATGTGCCTCGGAACGGGACTACCTCGAACATGAGGGTCTCCTTTCGGAAGTTCGAGGGAGTACCGAAATACACCGGTAAGTCAATGCACCCGATGGGAATAGCCTTCTTGCCTGGCACAACACTGTGGAAGCCCCCAGCGCTGAGCTTCAGCTTTTCCCTTGGGATTCTGAGGAGGTCGAGGGTCTCGGAGTAGATGATGTTGAGGCTGCTGCCTCCGTCCATCAAGACTTTGGAGAAGCGAGTGTTGACGATGACAGGGTCAACAACAAGCGGGTAGAGCCCCGGGTTCGGGAAATGGTTCAGATGGTCATCACGGTCGAACGTGATAGCCATCTCGGACCAGTCCAAGAACCGAGGGGTGGCGACTTGAGTGGAAAATACCTCCCGACGCTCCCTCTTGCGCTGTCGAGGTGTGAGCCGGGCGGTAGGTCCCCCGTAGATCATGAAGCAGTCCTGAACCTCAGGGAACCCATCATTCTTGTCGTCATTCTTGTCGTCGGGCTCTTCCTTTTCCTCTTCCTTCCCTCAAACCACACCCCCGAAATGCCTTTTGATCATCCGGCAATTTTCGAGGGTGTGGTTGGCCTGGCCCTTGTGATACGGGCACGGTTTCTTGAGCATCTCATCGAAGAGACCCTTTTCGGGAGGGCCTCGAGGCTTCTTGCGCTCGACAGCCGCCACGAGGTCGTCGTCGGGGGCGTCTTCGCGCTTGCCTCGCGGGTTCTTCTTCTTCTTCTTGCCCCCTTTCTTGCCGCCCTAGTTCGAACCCTCGGGGTTGGCCGCTTTGGCCTGCGTCTGGCCTTTGCTACCGTCGAAGAAGGCACCGAAGGCCTCTTCTCCGGCGGCAAAGTTGGCCACGATGTCCATCAATTCGTCGGCGATCTTTGGGGAGGTGCGCCCGAGCTCCCGGACCAGTTCCTTGCAGGTGGTCCTGGCAATGAAAGCCAGGATCACCTCTTCGTCGGTGACGTGGGGAAGCTCGGTGCGTTGCTTGGAGAAACGTCGAGTGAAGTCGCGGAGAGATTCCCCGGGCTTCTGTTTGCAGCCTTGGAGTTCCCACCTGTTGCCCGAACGCACATAGATGCCCTTGAAGTTCCCCTCGAAAACCCTGACCAGGTCGGACCAGTCACAGATTTGGTTAGGGGGAAGCTCCTCGAGCCACCTTCGTGCGGTGTCGGAGAGAAAGAGTGGGAGTTGTCGAATGATGGCGCTATCATCGCGGGCCCCACCAAGCTGGCACGCCAGTTTGAAATCGGCAAGCCAGAGCTCAGGCTTTGTCTCGCCGTCGTATTTGACGAGACTTGTCGGGGGTCTGAAGGGGCTAGGCAGCGGCGTGCTGCGAATCGCACGGGTGAAGACTCGAGGTCCCGACGGATTCGGGGATCGACGTTGGTCCTCGTCGCTGTCGTAGCGTCCGCCCCGATGAGCGCTGTAGCCTCGTGCCTCGGCGTCACCGCACTTGCGCCTGCGGTGTTCGTGGATGTCGTCATGCGTGTCGTGGGGCTCACGGTTGTCGCGAACGCGATTGTGGTCTGGGACTCCCCCCTTCGAGCGGGGGGAGTCTACCGGCTGGGTTGAAGCCTGCCTCTCATGCCGCAAGGGTTCGTGGTGTTGCCCTGAGGCCGCACCTCGATGCCTCGAGGCAGAACTTTCGGCCTGCTGAATGGCGGCCACCTCGAGAAGGCCCTTGATCTCCTGTTGGACTCGCTGGGCTTCGGGATTCGAGGGGGCCGGCATGTTGCGAAGGAGCATGGTTGCTGCGACGACATTCTGGCTGGCTCGATTGAAGGCGGGACGTGCAACCGTATCCGCGCCCACAATCTGCCGCTGCACTTGCCGCGCTCGAGCCCGAGCTCCTCCGCGTGGGGGGTTGCGATTGTCCTGCTCAAGGGTACGCTCGAGCTGGCGTAGTCGCTCGTTGTCTTCGTCGAGCTTGGCTCGAAGCTCCCGAAGCTGCGCGAGCTGGGCGACGCGAGTGCCCTGCGAATTGCCCGGGTCATTGATCGTGGCAGGGGGTCCTTCCTCCTGTCCCGCCAGGAGGAGGGGCCACCTGTTGCGACCGGTGGTGTGGACGCCTCTGCGGGACCGGCGTCGTCGTTGTCCGACGCGGCGACTATGTCGACGTGGAAACACTCTCGCGTGGGGTCGTAGTAGCTGGAGTCGTAGTCGGAGTCGGAGTAGAGCGGGCAAGGCACGATGGTCCACCCAAATTATTCCACCTTCAGCCACCTTCGAAGCGCGCGAGGGCATGCGCCGCGTGGGCGAGGGTTAATCGGGCGTTCGGGGGCCAGTACCGGTTCCTCTCGGCGCGCTGCTGCTCGTGGGGGGGTCCGGTGCGTTCCCTGTCCGCTCCGAAACCCGAGCGCACGATAGCGGGGTATGTCGAAGCGGCACTGTCGAGCCCAAATGGCAGCGTCGGTCGAGAGGCAAACTGCTCATGGGGCAAGAGAGCCGTAGACATGCAAGGAGCGTTCGCCTGGGGAGAAGCGTTCAACCCTGGCGAGCGCTGCCCCACGTTGGGCCTTACGCGCAGTCGCGGGAGCCTCTGGGCCAGAGAGCTCAAGTCATCCACCGAAGACGAAGATGATGTGACGACCGTGGTCGTACGGTGGCGCCGCCCGCCCTGCGATCCACGTCTCCTTCTTGATTGGGAAGCGTGGTGGTGAGGACGACGCGGGGCTCCTCGCGGAGTCCCTGACGCGCCCCCGCTCGGGTGCCCGATTGAGAGCAGGACCATGTCAAGGCTTGTGCCAAGTGACATAAACTCTAGACTCCCAAACCAGATCACCAAGCCGAAAGGGAGCGATGGTACAAGGTCCGCCATCCGAACGAAACGGCTTGACACACAGGCCCCCTACCTGGCGCGCCAACTGTCGGCGTTAGGAACCCGGGGGCGTCCCAAGCCAACGAGTGATCGTGTGTGTGTAACCCGTCCGGATGGGTGATGCAAGAAGAACACAGCGATTTATCCTGGTTCGGGCAAAGAAGGGCCCTACGTCCAGCGGGGGGAGAAGATTTGTATTATCTTGCACCTAAGTGCTTGTACAGGGGCGAATACAAGCAAAGGAGAGGATTCGAGAGGGTGTCGAGTACAGAGCGAAGGAGTTATTCGGAGTCTAGGAGTCTGCCTAGGCGTATGTTTAGTTGTCGTGAGATCGTTGTCTGGAGTCGGTTCTCCTCCCCCCCATTGGGTCTCCTGGCGTCCCCTTTTATAGGCCAAGGGGAGGCACAGGGGTACAAATATCCTGGTTCGATGACGCGGTGATGACGTCGCGGGTCGTGGAGGTCAACCCGAGGTCTCTGCAGGGACGTGCGCTGAGCATGGCTCGTTCTGTAGTGGCGTGGCTCGGAGTTGACAGCCGTCCTTTGGAGTCATGGTTGCTGACCGACGAAAGACGTGATCCCCTGTAGAGGACGTGCGAGTTCCTGTTGGGGTCGTGTCGGGAGTTGTTGGCGCAGCTTTCGAAGTCGATGAAGGTTGACCGGAGGGCATCGATGCGTACTCGAGGCCCGGTCGAGGGGTAGCCTCGAGCGTAGTGGTTGAGCGGATAAGATCGAATTGAGGGAATCCGACGTTGGTCGTTTGTTGCGTAGCGTGTCGAAGGGGGCCTCGAGCTGTCTAACAGCGCTGGGTATGGCGTAATAGTGCTGTGCAGACCGATGCACGTCCTCAGTATGGGCAGTAAAGCGGGATTCGACCGTCGTACGGACCACTGTGCAAACACTGTGGCCATACGATTTGACGAGGTTAGGTAGTTTTGTATTAAATGCGCTACCGGACGCACTGGGAGTTGGTCGATCGAGGGGGGGGGGCTCGATCCTCGAAGTACCGAGACGCCCGTCCCGTCGGGGGCCTCGACACTTAACGCGGGATGCTCCCATCTCGAGCGATCATCAGCCGGTGACGTCAGCGTCTTGTCGAGGGTCAGATGGTGACGCCAGTGATTCTGTCGAGGGTTGCGGCTGTACTCTGTTGTGGGCCGGCCCAGTGTGTATTTGCCGATGGGCCCGGTGGGTCGAGGGGGTATGGTCTGGTTGCGTGAGACTAATCTGAGGGCAAACTCGGGGTTCAACCGAAAACAAGGAAGGTTTAGGGTATCCCTTCTCTCGGTAACCGACATCCTTCTTCTTGAGCCCACGTATCTCCTCTCCCATTTTGGTGAGGGAGGCATTGGAGAGGGTGGGGATGCTGGCAGAACAGGCAGGGCAGTTTTTCTGACATGAAGTTTTGAAACCCTTTGCATTCTCTTTTACCCTGTTGCTCCTTCTGAGGACCGAGTCCTCAATCTGGATAGCAGATTTCCCTTTTCTTTCTCTTTTCTTGGTGGCAGGAGTTGTGTTCTGGTCCCCAGCTGAAATGGCCTCTTCAATCTCCTTGACCGTTTGGGTTTCATCAGCAAGCATCAGGCAGGTGTGTTGAGGTGCTTCTCTGCTGAGAGAAATTGGGCACAAGCCATCCTGGCCCATGGGCAAACAAAGAGGTAGGCCGGACGAAATAAGGCTTTTGGCCCAAGAGTGATGGGCTGGCGCGTTGATCAGGGTATTTAGGAAAGGAGCCCACTCCTTTAGGATAGCAACCAACTCAGTCTGATTGGGCCCAGCAGCCATATTGCAGTTTGAATTCTCTGGCGCCAAAATCGACCAGGACTTGGGACTTGGTGCAGCTGGGGCACTGAAGAAGAAGGTCTTGACCATCCCTAGCTGAATGTTTGCATTTTATGGGGCAGATTCAGACACCTGAGCCAGCTGAAAGTCATCATTCTAAATCTGCATCTCAACCATGCTGCTTGATCCCTGCTCATTATCCTGATTAATAGGTCCTTGCCCACTGCCTTGCTCCATAATCATCAGTTGTTTATCTCCCCCAGCAGGCACCAATTGGTCTTTCACCAATCTGTTCCTCAGCTCCCCTTCCTGACTCTGCACATTTCATTAACCCCTCTTGTTGATTTGCCTGCAGTTGCTGATTTTCTGTATTGACAGATGGCTCTGTATCAGTCCCTATTGCAATCTGTATCAAGGCAGGAACAGGGTCAGGCAGTGGGAGGTATTCATTGTTCTACAGAGCAATCTGTTCTCTATCTCAGCGTCATTCATCATGATCTCCTCTTCTACCTGCATGACCGGGAAGTGCTGAGGCATCTGGATCTCTTGCTCCTCCATCTGCAATTGAATCTATAGGTGCTGGTCCTGAGGCTACTGATCCTGAACTGATGGTGCAATCTGCATGACAAACTCCTGATTAGGGCCCTCAGCCGGGTCAATGATCATCTCCATGGGGTCCTCAATAGGTGGCATCTCATTTAGGTCCTGGGCAATTGCAGGTTGAGGTGGTGGCGCAAGGTTGAGGTCAAGCTGCTCCTCAGGCCAAGCAACCCAGCCCGGCATCTACTACTGCTGCTGCTCGTCTGCTTCCCCCTGGTTGTTCTACTGCTGGTTATACCCTCCCTGTGGAGGTTGTTCCCCCTATTGAGGCTGCATCTGATTGTTGAGGATGTTACCATTCTGTGCTTCTGGTGCCAAGACATGCTGCCCCAACACGAAGAAGTCAAACATCATCGGTCCCCCATCTACAGGCAGCTGTGGAATAGGTTCCTCATCAGGAGCAATCAGGCCAAGATACTCCTATTGTAGGATCTCACATTGCACAGACCATGATTGACCCTGGTGCCCTGGTGTGTTAGAAAAAATAGAGAAATGTGGGATGTCCTCAAGATCCACAACTCTGGCTTTAACAATCAGCCTGGTTACCAAAACTGTGTCAATCACAATGGTTTCCTTATACCAGGAAATCATCCTAGCAAAGGGCCCAAGTACCGCATCCACAAACTCATCCTCATAATAATCCTCTGTCAAGCCAAGCATCATAATCCAGCACTCATGATTGAAAGCAACACTCCTCCAGTTTCTACCCTGATTATGCTTGACAAATGTGAAATACGACCCCCAAATGGATGCGGACTATTCGAGACAAACTTATCCTGATCATAATCATGCTGGAATTGAACAAAAGCCTGCCCCATGTGACACCTCTGAACCTCTATGATTTCTACCCTTTACTTTCACAGAAATCTCTGATAACTTCCTCCATAGCTAGGAAATGCAGAGGGTTACCCGGAATCAGATAGATGGTGACAATGGCGAGGTTCTCATTCCACGCTCTTGGCCACCGGGGCGCCATCGTCCTCACCATGACGGGTCAATTGGGGATGTTCAGGAAGTTCATCCCCCTCGGCTTGAAAGGATTAGGATCGGCGCGCTGGTAGGCCATGGTGGCTCCTTGCTCCTGGGATGAAGCTCGAGCTTGCAGCAATGGCGAGTGGGTTTGGGGTGTTCTTGCAGGCTCACTGTGTTGAGCGGCGGTGGAAGGAAATGAAGACAGTTGAGTGACAACAGTAAGTATTGGTGCCTGCCTGCTCTGTTTACCAGCTACTGAATTTTCTACCGTGGCATTGCCCACTGAATTGTGGGGCGCTAGGGTGCTTGGCCCACTTGTCATTCGCAGATCAAAGTCGACCGGATTTACCATTGGTTCTACCCGCGGTGGAAGCTGAGAGGTCGAGGCTTCTAGATTGGCACGAGCTCCGGCGATCCACTGGTGGCCGGGCCATCTAGCCGGCCCATGAGACGATTCCCCTTCAGCCCATTCTCCCATCTGTACCCCATTTAAATCAGGCAGAGCCACTTTTCCCTTGCCCAGTCCCAGCTTTTCTTTTTCCCTCCAAAACCGGCCACCCCTGCAATTAGCTGCAACATGACCCTTCCCCAAGCCAGAGTAGCATCTGATGGAGGATTTGCACGTCTCCCTAGTGTGACCCTTGGTCAGACATTGGGCGCAAATCCTGGGTATCATGCATTTTGAAAGATTTTGTGTAGAGCCCCCTTGACCAGACCTGTTAGCCCCTCCTAAATTCAAATCAAGATTCAAAATTTCTGCCCCACCGCCCAACCGATGATCCTGACCAATAGGAGGGCTGCGTTCCTGGAAGCTTGAACTATGAACATTTTGGACAGAACGCAAAGGAGCTCGGCGATTACCAATCGGGATGGAATTTGCGGCAGTTAAGGGAGGTGTTTTGACAACCTCCGCAAAGGAAAGATCCGGCGTGACCACACTTTTGGCTGCAGCTGCTGGCCTGCGCACTGTGGACCAGGAATCCTCTTCCTCCTTACCAAAAAGCCTCCATTCATAAGCCCAGTTCGGACCACCCCGGCCCCAAAGATGGAAGAAAATTTTGAATTAGGAGCGAGCGAAAGACTGCAATTTAACCAAATGAAAACCAACCCATTTCGAAGAAACCGGAAAGCGAAAAACACGATCAGCAAGCTGAGAAACATCGAAATCACCGGTGATTCCACCGATCATCGCTTGGAGAATAACGGCGACCGAAGAAGGGGAAATCTTGATCTTGGAGCGGCCGAAGGAGGCCACCATGAAGAAAGCATGCCCCTTGGAGATTGGGGAGACGGTCACCCCAAACTTGCTTCTCACCACCTTCTGGATGCTGAGCCCAGGCTGGATGTTGAGGCCTGGGCTCTCCATGCCGCGCCGGCGCCCGGCCGGGGGGCGGGGGTGGGGTGGGAGGGGGAAGGTTGCTTCACCTGAGCGGGAGGAGGGCGGTGGCGCCGATGATCTCTAGGGCCAGCGGCGCCTAGGCGCTGCCCGCCGCTGGTGGGGGTGGAGGGAGAGCCTCATCGTCGTCCCGACACTAGTAGTTGGGACCATATTAAAATACTCCAGGATTGACAAAGAAATCTAAGTCACGGACAGCACAGTGCAGTGTCTAAGCATGCCTGTACCATTCGTACTATGAATCATGTGTTTATCAAGACAAACATGACAGTGATTGTCTAATTGACACACAGACACTCTTGAACATTCAATAATTTGATTATTTACAGTACAACAGACTAGGATTGCAAACAAATCTCTTAGCACTATTCAGACATGACAAGCATATGAATGTAGTCTTTGACACACAAACAGCCAAGAGGTATCAAAAGAATTCACACTCATCTCATCAGAACAGCAACGTAGGGCACTGTTAAGCACGACTGGATCATTGGCAGCCCCAGACAAGTATTTGCTAGGAAAAGAGCACCAAAAGAAACATTCAATAATTTGATTGTTACAGTACTATGGACAAGGATTGCAAAAGAAATCTCACTAATCCACAGCAGAGCGCATTCCAAGCGTGCCTGCGCCCCATTGGCATTGATAGTACAAGATACCTAAACAAATATATTAGCAAATTTCAGGACACAACAGCTTTGCTTCATATCTGGATATTCCATGACTGCCAAAGAAATTTGAGTAACGTACATTATACTCAAATTTGAGCAACAAACCAATATATTGGCAAAGAAATCTTGCTCGTCTAATGTCAGTCAGTCTCTCGGACAGCTATGTATAAATCTGCTAGAATTTCAGGACCAAAAGGGGCAATGCTGACAGAAGTACCAAACTAATTTCAGGACCAAAAGGGGCAATGACTGACAGAACTACCAAACTAATTTAGGCAGGCAATCAGCTGCTGGCCCCGGTAGACGCACCCAACCAAGCAGTGACTGCCGAATGGACACACTAACACACACTCATTGTGACAGTGAAAGAAACACTCAATAATTTGATCGTTATGGTGCAACCTGCCATGGATTCACGTGCTAGTTAGCATTATTGGCAAAGGAATCCCAGTCATGCATGTGATGTAGGACACGAAAAGCCTGGTGTCTTAAAGCATGACCGCATCATTCAGGCGGCAGGACAAGGATATCATATACGGGTGTGGTGTTTGACTTGTCAAGATCCCCCAAAAAAACCGAGCAGTGCTCGACACATGGTGTCGAAAGAAACACTCATCATACTGTTAAGCAGGCTTGCATCATCGGGATCCCCCGACAAGGATTTGCCACTTGCCAGGACAAGAGCGCCCAAGTGACCGCGTCGAACGAAACACGGGGCATCGACGTCGATCTCGACCTATAGGTATCTGTCAGATCCGCGGTCGCGGTGGGTGGGCGGTTGGGTTCCGGCCTCCGGGGGATTTCGCAGGCACTCTGCAGACCCATCGGAGGACCAGCTGCGCGGGGGTCTTACTATACTTCTCCGCCAGCTGCGCGGGGGTCTTACTATACTTCTCCGCTACCTCCTGCCATGGATCACTCGCAGCTCTATCCTTGTGAGTGTCGTCTCTCCTCAATAAAGAGAGAGAGATAGATAGAGAGAGAGAATTTCGCAGAGAGAGAGAGAACAAAACGTATCTCTTCCTCTTGTTTTTTCCCAACTAGCCAATGATTATGTAGTATTTTGTTGAATTTCTACCACAACAATGGGTAATCAATTTCTTATGGTTAATGTCAGTATTTATTTCCTCTTAATGGAAAACATGCAGCGGCACCGTCATAAATAAATGCTGTTGTTAAACCTACCAGTAAAGATATGTAAATGCTGTTGTTAAACCTACCAGTAAAGATATGTACGGAACTGTAAGAAAAAACTGTACATAATCATCGTCAAACACTGTGTAGTCTACATGGTAATGAAGTTCGTGATGGAAGATGATGAGGATCGGAGATCCTCCTTATTGATGCTGCCTGGGATGAGATACATACGGGGGGCTGAGATGCGTGCAACTGAACAAAGCTAAGCATACAGGTCGATGCCCCAGAATTTGGCAGGCTGGTTAGTCCGGTAGTTCCTGTCGACGGCCTTCATCTTCTCCATGTCCTCGTCAGAGAAGTTGAAATCGAAGACCTCAAAGTTCTCCTGCAGCCTCTCCACCTTGGACGTCTTGGGGATCACCACCGTGTTCCGCTGCAGACCCCACCGGAGGACAAGCTGCGCCGGCGTCTTGCTGTACTTCTCAGCCAAGCTCTGCAAATTGTATTGTAGCCGCAATGCCAAGTTAGCAGACCACATTGGCACCAGAATTGATGATATTGCAAGGTACCCAAACAGAATGTACTCCTAGTATTTGTTAAACAAGGATGATGATGTACTGGAGATTTGAAATGATAACCACCTTGATGACAGGGTCGTCGAGGCATGAGACAGATCCAAACCACTCCGTGTTGGCAGTGGAGCCACCCAAGGGGGTATGCGCGGTGACACAGATCCCATGTTTCTGGCAGAACTTGACAAGAGAATCACGCTGGAAGTAGGGGTGCGTCTCGATTTGGTTCACTGCAGGCTTTATCTTGGCATAGGCCAAGCAGTCTCTAGTGAGGAAGATGTCGTAGTTGCTGCACCAATAACCCGGTAATTGTTAGTATTGTTATTACTGTACAAACAGTGACTTCCTCCAACATGAAAAAGTACACTGAAAATCTCCAAGCATGGCAAAAGTGGCAACACGAAAATTTTAGTGTAAGATCTATTATAATATTCCAATTCAGGATATTTTGAAACTAAACTACTCTTTCAAGACCAGCAATATTCCTAGTACAAAAGGACTGACAAAGACTACTCAATGTCTGAAAACAAGGGATTAGGGCAAAACAACAAACATGATATTGGACTGTATAACCGACACCCATTCTTACAGGTTCTTTTTTTTTTGAGCGAAATTTTTACAGGTCCTTGAAGACAGACATACAAGATCCAACACCATAACAGAGTTCACATTTCCCCCAAAGAAATAACCGTGTGTTTGGTTGGAGAGCGGAGCGAGCCATAGCGGGTTCAACCCATTCCCACCAGCGTTTGGGTTAGGTAGGGATGGGTTCGACCTAGAGGGAATATTCCCACAATATGCGGGTTGGCTCCATGCTCCAAAATTTGAGGGACAGAGCGAAGCCGTCTGGGTTCCGTCCGTGCCGTCGTCTCATCCGTCGTCCTCGTCCCCGACCCTAGGCGCGACCTCCCGTCCCCGTCCCCGTCCCCGACCCCGCGCGTTGTCGCGTCGTCCGTCCCCGACCCGTCCGCGTCGTCGTCGTCTCGACCGTCCCCGACCCCGCGCATCGTCGTCTCGGCCAAGCGGAGCTCAACCGCGGCGGAGCTCGCGCCGGCGGCGGCTCGCGCCCGCGGCGGAGCTCGCGCCGGCGGCGGCTCGCGCCCGCGGCGGAGCTCGCCCAGGCTAACCTCGCCCATGCCAGAGCTCGTCCCGACGACAGCGCGGTGTGAGGAAGAAGATAATATGGAAAAAATAAAAAAATGAGAAGGGTGAGAGTTTGACAGGTGGGGTCCATTGATGACAGGTGGGGTCCTCACTAACGCTGTTATCTTGCCATCCAATCCGTATTCCCAATTCCTTCAACCAAACATGAGATGGGTTCACTCCGTCCTCAAAATCAGATGTGCAACCAAACAGAGGATGGGTTCGCTCCGTTCCTAAAATGAGGGTTGGATCCAACCCAACCCATTGATCCCGCAACCAAACAGACGGTAACTGGGGATCAATGCAAGAACATAGGAGATGTTAATAGAAATTGAAATTTGATTCACACACACACACACACACAAAAAACTGAAATTTGTAATGGAGGCAGCAACCTAATCTCTAGCTTAACATGATTAATTAATATGTTCATGATTCTGGGACCAAGACAAATCACAAGAAAAGTAAGCATGCACTTTTCACTAGAAAAGGGATGAGGATAAAGTGGACGGTGACAAGAGCAAGCAATGAATTTGCACGCAACCATATGCAATGAAGCTGAAGAGATCTGGAAGAACAAAACCATTCTACACTTTCTGCTGGAAAATCGATGGGAATATATGGACTCAATGTTCCAGTATGTGCAAAACTACAACTACAGCAAGTTCATACTTATCTACTTCTTTGTCAATGTAATGAATCATAATACAAAGGGAAGCTTGCCAAGACTAAAATATCTCAAATGTCAAACTGTTGCCAACAAAACCAAAAGAAAATGTTGGTTCGGTTTACCTGATTCCAATGCTGCGCACCAGTCCCATGGAAACAAGTTCTTCCATTGCATGCCAAGTTGTTTCCAATGAGATAGTGGTATCGATGTCTAGCACGCCATCATCACCGATAGCACTAGAAGTTGTGCCAACTCCTGCAGACATACACCATTTCTGTGAGGTACCCATTGGATCTTTCTAAATATATTATGTAAAGGGCAAGGAACTTACCTGTATGCCTAGTAGCTACTGGAAAGTGAATAAGATAGAGATCTAGATAATCCAGCTGCAACTTCTTCAAGCTATCCTTGCAGGCTTCAAGCACATGGCCATGATCTGAGTTCCACAGCTGCAATGAGAACATAAGCCAAACTTTCAATCACATGAAGATTATGGAGCAGAATGGGGCAAAAAAGAAAAAGCCTTTAGTAGTGTAGTAGAATGGAAACTCAGAAACATTGCCTAATTAAAAGATCGAGCGACATCCTGGTTGAGTCAAAATCAGGTGTTCCAGTTTAAGACAAGACAACTTTAGTTTCATTGAGTGATATCAGAATTCTGATGATACCACATGCTGGCCATAACAGTTCCAAATATGCTAAAATGCAGGGTAAAGATTGGAATTAAGTATTATGGACTACCAACTGCTGCAATCCTTTTAACCAATTCATGGGGCATGATTTAATGGTCACATTCATCTGCAAAAAGCATTTTTTCCCCAGAATACAGAAGGTAGCATTCTGTAATTCAGATAACCTTGGTTGTGATGAACAGATCCTCCCTCTTGACAAGTCCAGTCTGAAATGCCTCTGCGAGTGCATCACCGACTTCAGCTTCATTTTTGTAGTCAGCTGCAGAGCAAGTTACCAAACACACAGGCAATAAATCACCAAGTAGAGAAGGAAAACTCCTGTGCCGACACTAGTAGTTGGGACCACGTTAGCATAGTCCATGATTGACAAAGAAATCTTAGTCATGGACAGCACAGTGCGGTATCTAAGCATACCTGTATCATTCGTACGTACTATGAATCAAGTGTGTATCAAGACAAATGGAACAGCGATTGTCTAATTGACAGACAGACACTCACATGTCACTGAAAGAAACATTCAATAATTTGATTGTAACATTCAGACAAGCACACAAACCTAGTGTTTGTCAAGACTAAGGAAGATTGATGGACATACAAACACTCAACATCCATCAATTTGATCGGTACAGTACAACAAACCAAGAGTGACATAAAGAAACCATGCTCGTCTATCTAATCAGCAACGCAGCACACTGTATAACCATGCCAGACCATGGATAATGTCAGTCAGTTTCTCAGACAACCATGTATCTATTTGTACATAGTTGTCTGACAGATTCACCAAATTCATTTGTGTAATCAGCTGGAGACCACGGTAGACACACCCAAACCAACAGCGACCGCCTGATCGACACACAAACACACTCATGTGGCAGTGAAAGAAGCACTCAATAGTCTGATCATTACAGTAGAACACACAAAGATCGCAGTTCCTGCGCTGTTGATAGTTAGCATTATTGGCAAAGGAGTTGAAATGTAATGCACGACATGAAAGCGTGCTGTCTTAATTAAGCACATACGAGTATAATGTGCCACTTGTCAATCAAAAGGAAAAAAGAAAACCAAAGAGCGCTCGACACACAGACACAAATAGTCAGAGGTTTGGATCGGTAGAGTACAACAGACGAACATCGCCAAATAAATCAGCAACGATTGGGTACTGTTAAGCACGCCTGCATCATTGGCAGCCCAAGACAAGGATTTGCCACTTGCCTGGACAAGAGCGCACAAGTGGCTGACAGACGCAAACCCCTACGGCGTCGAACGAAACACGGGGCCTCGACCTCGACCCAGGTATCCGTATTCCGTCCGATCCGCGGTCGCGGTGGGTGTGCGGTCGGGTTCCGGGGGCGATTTCGCTTACTTACCGGCGCAGTCGAGGTGGCGGTAGCCGATGCGGAGCGCGTCGTGGATAAGGCCGCGGACGTCCGGCTTGTCCATCCGCCACACGCCCAGACCCACCGCCGGCATCCGGTGCCCGCTGCTCAGCGCCACCGCCGCGTCCTTCGCCGCCGCCGCCATGGCGCCCCTCGGCTCTCCCCTCGCCTCCCTGCGCTGCGCCTCCGCGGATGCTGCTGGATTCGCCGGCCGCTTCGCTCGTTGGCAGTGGCAGTGGGACTTTTTTTTTTACTTTTTCTTTTGGATTTTTGTGTGTGGTTTTTATTCATTGTTTGGCTTTTTGATTGATACTTGGATGGATATTCCCGCCTGACGTGGCGTGTTCTGAACCATTTATAGTGGGCCGTACAGGGCCGGGCGGTAGCAGTTTCATTGGGTCGGCGGCAGGGTGTACACTATTCTCATTTGGGCCAGGTTATGAAAGGCCTGCTCCGGGCCCAATTTGCTAACAACGGAACTTAATAAACACAGATTAACATTGATCGTTTAGTACCATATCGGTACCCTAAACCATACTTGCACCTAGGAGGAGCTACAAAACAAACCACGAGCGCAACCTTTGGTCCATGCTTACCTGGACAGGGTTAATGGTTGATCAATAAGGGTTATGATCTAGGTTAGGAGAGTGGACGTCGTAATTTGTGAAAGAGGGGTACGCGTTGGCGGCCCCTGCCAATTATTAAGTCAACTATTTGAAATAGGAAACTAATTATTTTCTTACTAATAATACTGAAGAAAATGATGTTAGAGTCGAAGGAAATGGTGAATTTCTCTGGGCTGCATGTGATGGCCCCTCCAAAGTTCTGGGCCAAAATTCCTTGAAGTAAAAATATATTGTGGGCTGCAACTGAATTCCCTCTGCTGCTGGGTGGGCGCTCCCGTGATCTCGGCTCGCTCCTGCTCCCGCATTCCACGGAGCTGCCGCCCGTGAGTTGGGCCCGGAAGCAATGCAAATGAAAGCCGCTCCGTTGGAAGGGAACGGGACGGAACGGCGGCTAGCCAATTAATCTCACAACAAGCAAAATAATTATAGTGAGCCAGAAATTAAATTAATTAATTAAGCCGCATATTCTCCGCCTGGCGATCCTTTTGCTTGCTTGCTGCTACACGTATGTTTCCGGCCGGCAGGCAGCGGTAATCCCGGCGGCCGTGCCTGGCCGCCGGCGCCGGACGCGGGTGAGCCCGAATTCGCGCGCGCCGCCGGCCGGTACCTAATAACTGCGCGCGCCGGATTACCGGAATTACCTGCCTCTGACTTGATCGATCGACCCGCGTTGTACATACACGTATGCGTGTGAAGCAGTTTTGTTCAGTCGTAGCACTGAATAACTGGTACTCCCTCCGTCTCACGTTTTTAATTTTTAAATTTCATGTTTAATCATTCGTCTTATTTAAAATATTTATATAAATAAAAATAAATTAATCAATATTTAAATATCTTTATTGATAAAATAAGTCATAATAAAATAAATTATATTTATATAAAAAATTTGAATAAGACGAATGATTAAATAAGATGGCACGGAATCTAGAGTGACAAACTCAATAGGATAGAGGGAGCATATGTTACATACCGATCGATCTGCACTCCGGCCGGGGTGGTCCCATTCTTGGACCGTGGTAACAGTACGGTACTCCACTCAAGATTTTAGTTGGTCTCTAGTAAAAAATATTATTTAAAGTTTGACCAATTCTAATGTATAATAATAGATATACTACGATAATACTCCCTCCGTTCTAATTTATAAGTTATTTTGACTTTTCTATATTTATTCATTTTGACATGTACTTGAACATATTGTATGTCTAGATGCATAGTAAAATATATGAATCTAAAAAAATCAAAACGACTTATAAATAAGAATGGATTAGTACTTTTCAAGGTAAACTATGTAGTGATCGACACTCGATATTACGTACTAGATACTTTTTTTTTAAAAAGGTTCATTTTCAAGGTAGTAGAAGCTCCAAAAGGCGAATTAGGAATTTATCTGGTAGGAGATGATAGTCTTTTCCCATGGAGATAGAAAAATCGTTCACCGGGTTTTATTAATTTGTAAATTCTTCCTCAGCTAGTTAAAAAAGTTAAATTGGCTAATATCGTGACAATACTAGGTAGTATAGATATCATTATGGGGGAAGTTGATCGTTGAAATGATAATAGATAGGGTAGAGGTAGAAACAATCAATTCTTTTTTGAAATCGGAATTATGAAAAGAAATCTAAAAAGAAATCTACGGACTCATATGGATTCTACCCATTTTATAAGTCATTTTGTTTTTTCTAGGTACATATGTTTTACTATGTCACGTAACATATGTACATGCAATATGCATAGCAAAAGATCTATATATGCCTAAAAACTAAAATGACTCACATTATTGGGAAGAAAGCTATATATCCTTAGCTCAGAATGGCAAACTGCTTATAGCTAGCTTACTTCTCAAAATGCTAATGATACAGAAAAATGAATAAGGCAATACGTCTCTAGTCGATCAGATCTTAACAAACTCATATGCAGGATTTCTTCTTCCCTTGTTGGCTTCAATTGGCAAATTCATATCTGGCTTATATAGTTGCTTGAAATGCTAAAGATATAGGAGTACTCCAAACTCCAAGATGAAATAAGCAATAGTACGTCTAACTAGACTTTAACAAACTCAACACCAGAGCTTATTGTTGCTCTAACTAAATGCAGATGCTATATATACGTACTCCGCCAAAACAAATAAGGCAATACGACGTTAAACAGATGGTATAACGAACTTTATAGTATATGTAGGATTCCTCTCTAAAAGGAATAACAAACTCATCGCTTATTTGATCGCTTTGCATAGTTGTTCGAAATGCTAAAAGTGTGCACGTAACGAATTAGACAATACGTACGTCTAACGTGAGCCAAACAACTGCGTGCTTTCTTGTAGCTACAAGCTAGCCTCTTGTGAGTCCTCGAAACTCGTCTCGGGTTCACGACTCGTCGTAGCAGTAGCATAGCATAGCAGCGAGTTCGTCGTGGTCCATGTATATATGCATGGCTACAAGCCCGGAGTCGATCCCTGTTGGTGTTTCGACCCCGAGGATCAACACCAACGAGTAAATTCGTAATTACGTGCTCTCTTAATTCGGTGGGTGATGCAAGAAGGACACGATGATTTATCCTGGTTCGGATAAAAAAGGCCCTACGTCCAGGGGGGAGATAATTTGTGTTATCTTGCACCAAAGTGCTAGTATAGGGGTAAATACAAGCGGGTGTAAGAAGCGTGAGCTGGAGTTCGAGCGTTTCGGACGCTTAGCTCTCTACTTCACACTGTCTTACGGTGTTAGTCTGTGATCTAAAGCCTTAGCATATGATGGCCTCCCTCCTCCCGTCAGCTAAAGTCCTGGCGCCTCCTTTTATAGGCGAAGGAGGGGCACATGAGTACATGTTTTTAGGGCTAACATGGTCGGTGACGTATGGTGTCAATGCCGCTGTAGAGGTGTACGTCGGCATGGGAGGCCCTGCAGCCGTCGTGTCGGGAGTTGTTGAAGTGTTGACCGGAGTTGTTGAAGTCCCGCTCGAGGGTCAGCATGACGGAATCGAGGGGCGACGGTCGAGGCCTTAAGTCAAGTCGAGGGGTCGAGTCGAGGGGGTCGAGGCCCATCGGATAAGGCCAAATCCCGGAAGATGCCGGGAATGTGTTGATTTTCGTGTCTCGAGGGGGTGCCGGACGGGACAAAGTGCTCGGTATGGCGTGACAGGAAAGTACGATCCGCGGGATTCTTGGGTATGGGCGGTAAGAGCAGGATTCGACCGCCATACTCGCAATTGTTACTGTAACTGTGACCATACGGTTAGGCAGGAGCAGGTAAAATGCATTGAATGCGCTTGGATCCGTACGGGGAGTAGGTAGCCGAGGAGTATACTGTGCTCGAGGGCTGCCTATTCGCATGAGCGAAGTTCCATCCTCGAGGGCGGGCTCGTTTGCTCGGGCGAAGCTCCGTCCTCGAGGGTTAGCTCATTCGTTGGGCAAAGTTCCGTCTTCGAGGCCGGCCCGTTCGCTCGAGCGAAGTTCCATCCTCGAGGGGTCGCCCGAATCGTACCCTCGAGCGTACAGTCTCAGTCCGCGTGGTAGCCCATCGACCAGGCTGTGGCTCTTGTGCTGTCGACGCCCGTTCGTGGGCCAGCCAAGTATGCCTTAGCCTGTGGGTTTTTGAGCGATAGTGAAGGATGTCGTTGGAGGGTTTGCATTTGCTGATTTTGAGGATTAGTCCGGTTAATCGAGGGTTTGGGGTACCCCTTTCCCAGGTACTCGACAGTAGCCCCCGAGCCCCTGCGTGAGTGGTGGCACTCGGCAGGGGGTCAGGAGTCGGGAGCGAGGTGTGACTCAGATTTTTCTGTGGGGGGCGCGCGAGCATCCCCCGCGGGGGTAGCCCCCGAGGCCTTGGAGGAGTCGGAAGACTCCTTCAAGGGCTTTATTTGTCTTTGGTCGAGGGGTGCTCTTCCAGTCAGGTATGGACCTGAACTGGAGTCGTGGCGCTTTTCCGGAGAGTATGTGAGAACGTCGAACCTCCGGTGGCTTTTTGACCCTCTTTCATCGAGGGGTGCCGGCACGGTCGAGCCCCCGAGCCTCGCGGCTGGGGTGTTGCCGGCCCCGGCGTTCATCTCACGAGTCCTTTTGATCGGACGTGAGGCGAGAAGCATCAGACTACCCTCGGTAGGGCAAGCCTCGAAGTTCTCAGTGAGCTGGTAACGGGAAAATCCAAGTGAGAGCCCGTTCCTCGTTCGATAGAGGTCGGCTGGTGGCCCGGAGGCAGTCTCATTAAAGCAAAACGCATGGACCTACGGATACCAATTCCATTCGATAGGTCTCGGCGGCTCGATGCCTCCCTTCGGGAGGATTCCATAAAAGTCCATAGTGTTTTGCCTTGGATATGTCCAAAGGGGTCTCGAGAGTTCGTTCTCGAGCGGGGCCTCATGTTGGCTCCCCCTTGGTCACCCCTAACTTAGGTGCTCGAGGGCGGCTGTTGAACCGTGGTCGAGGGCCAGCCTTAGCTCCCTCGAGGCTTGTTTGTGGGGCCGGAGCCCATTTGCCTTCACCTGGAGGAATCCGTCGGTAAGTAACATTTATTTTTCTTGCCGTTGGACGCGTCTTTTGAGGAGGAGGCTTAAACGGTGCAATGGAGGAGATCGTGGTGAATGGCCTATTGCCTGAGGCGTAACGCATGTATCTGGCCAAGAATCGAGGGGGAACGGTTAGGTAAACGCATTAATTGCGGGAGTTACCTTTTTCTGCTACTGGATTCCGCCCGTTGCTCTTCCTGGGTATAAAACCTGGGGGCAAGCACTGTTCGCCCCTACCTCTATCATCCTGCCTTCACCACTGCTAGTGCTCCCGAGTTTTTGCTTTCCTGCGTGCGAGGGTAGGAACTTTGAGCAAGAAATCGCGATTGGGAACCTTCCTAGTCACCCGTCCGTCGAGGAGATTCGCGTTGTTGCCGCCAACGCCACATCCACCGAACAGATCTGTGCCACCGCCGCTGCCATGGCCCCCATCCTCCAGCCTACTGAACCCTGGCTCCTGTCGACCGTAACACGGCAGAGGTTGACCGAGCTGGTGGGAGGACTTCTCTGCCCCGTCACCGATCTGACTCGACCGGAGTGGATCGTGGCGCCGAGGAGCCACCTGGAGCCAAACCCGCTGGAGGGCTACGTGGTGAGCTTCCTCAAGTACCACCGACACAGGCTCGGAGCGCCCCCGAGCGAGTTTATGCAGGGCTAATGAACTTCTACGGCGTCGAGCTCTAACACTTCTCCCCCAACGCCATCTCCAATGCTGCCTTCTTCGTGGCCGTCTACGAGGGCTACTTAGGGATGGCGCCACATTGGGAGCTGTGGCTCCATCTCTACAAGGGGGAGTGGTTCACCTCTCCGGTGGAACCAGGCGTGAGGCGGATCGTCAGAGCGGGCTGTCTCAACTTCGTGTTGAAGACAGGCAAGTTAGTGGTGCCGCGCGAGTACATCCCCACCGGGTTGATGTCCAACCACTCTCGGTGGGACGAGCAATGGTTCTACCTCCGCAATGACGGAGGCTACTTCCCGCCGTACACCGGGTGGCTCATCACCGAGCGGCCATTCAACTAGCCGCACGGTGTGACGGGGGATCTTCAACGTTGACTTCGACCCCTCACCGCCGCGATGAGGACCCTTTGAGAGGCGGGCCTGATGGCAGGTGTGGTGGTCTCGGCTTTCCACAGTCGACGGGTGCTCCCCTTGATGGAGCGCCCGCTGCGGTTGGACGAGATGCTCCCCGCGGTGGCGCCCGAGGTGCTCGAGAGGTGCCAGATGTCCAGCAAGGAGATGTACGCCACGGAGATTGTCGCGCGGGTGAAGAGGATGGTTGCAGGTTTGTTCAGGGCAGAGGACATCAACCGCCTCCCCCTGCGGCCGAAGGAGGGGTACCTCAACCTGGTGAGTGCCTCGACCCATGCCTTTCGCATTTACGTTTTGTCCCTTTTTTCCTTACTCTTGTCCTTGCGACTGAGTGCTTTCATGCAGGGAGAAATTGACTACCAGAGATCGAGGCCCCCGTTGAGGAAGGATGCTCCTGATCATCAGGTGAGACACTTCAATGCCCAGCAGGAAAAAAGGAGCAAGGATGAGGAGAAGAAGAAAAAGGACAAGAAGCTCCGGGAGCACGAAAAGCGCGAGAAGCGCCGTGCGCTGCAGAGGTGCAACTGGCTCCCAGAGGAGCTGTCTCCCTCAGAGGATGAGGGAGACAAGGATGATGATGATGATGTCAATGTCGAAGGGGTGGCGGGATGTCTCGAGCTCCTTCTGTCTGGTCCTTCCCGTGCTGACCATCTTCCGGTGCAGGCGGATGCACCAGAGCAGCGTGTCCCTCAGCCAGCGACGTTGGCCTCGGAGCACCAGCGAGGGAAAAGGTCAGCCAACCCCTCGACTCGGGGGGTTCGTCCTCCTCCCGTCGTACTCATGGTGGGACCCTGCCCACTTCGACCCGGGAGACCCGGTCCTGGTCATCGGCGCGGGAAGAGCAGAGTCGTTGCCAGGAGACCTCATCGGAGCAGGGAGGCACGGCGACCCCACCGATAGCCTCTAGCAGCCCTAGCCCTGGGAAGAGCTTGGCCTCAGGTGGGGCCTTGAGGTCTGCTGGCATCTCAAGGGGGACCCGAAAGGCCTCTATCCCCTTCGGGTAAGTGTTGTCGATTTAAATTTTTCCTTGTTGCTTCCCCATTCTGCGGTTCATTAAGTTCTCTGCTAACCCGCTTTCCGTCTAGGCCAAAGCGCCGTATCGAGGAGGCGACCCTTGCATCGGCTAAGCGGCTCAGGGTGGACGCGACCACAAAGATGAGGGCCTTGGTCACAGGTGCGACGTCGAGGCCCTTGGCACCGTGGGAGGCGAAGTGGCTGTCCTTAGCCCTTGGGGCTATGGCTCGTGGTGGGCTGATGGGTTCTACTCTTGCTGCAGGGTTGAGCGACTCGTGGACCATGACGGGTGGTGACTCTGAGCCAGGAAAGGCACAGGAGGAAGGGAGTGCCTCCTTGGTGTCTATGTCCGTGGTCCCCGAGCTCGGGCCAGCACCAGGGAGCCGAGCCCCGATGTTGGGAACTCCTGACCTAGGCCAACCTGAGGCCTCTGTTTCCATGCTAGAGGCGGGAGCCCCTGAGGGCTATGAGCCGGGAGCAGAGGAAGCCCTCATCAACCTCGAGGGTGAGGAGGCCATTGTCCCTCCCTCCTCAACGAGAGAGCGAAAGTTGTGGCCGACGGGGCTACACGAGCTGGAGGCCCAGCGAAAGCAGGAGCAGGAGGCTCTGCAGGAAGAGGAGCTGCTGCGAATGCAGCAGGAGGAGAAGAAGAAGCCACAGGAGTGGCAGGAAGAGGAGGAGCTAAACGAGGGCTGGCCCCAGCATTAGCAGGTGCAGCACACGCTGCCGGGGGATGCGACGCTGCTAGACCTGTCGGTGCAGCATCCGCCTAAGCCATTAGAGGGGGAGGAAACCTCAGGACTCCCAAAACAGTGGGTGTCCGTGATCACCCTTGATGAGCTGCTGATGGAGCAAGAAGCATTTTTGAAGGCGTGGACGGTTCTACGGCTACCGGGGGCGCAGCTCGAGGAGGATACCTCAGCATCGAGCCCATCGAGAAACGTGTCGATGGTGGATCTGCCGGCGCCACAAGATGTGGCATTGGAGGAAGCGACGGCCTCGACCCCTTCGCCGCCTCTGGAGGCACTTGAGCCAGCATTGAGCCAGCCATCGCAACCGTTGATCGCGCCGTCAGAGGAGCCAGCGATTTCTGGTCCGTAGGAGGAGCGGCCGGAGGAGACGACGGCCAAGAGTCCTTCTGCTTTTCGACATCAGAAGGAAAGAGAGGACTCCCCGCATGCCGAAGTAGTCATCGCGTTGGGGGCTCCTGGCCCATTGAGGAGGTTGGCCTCCGACCCCGGGCTAGGAGATACCAGCACCGCGTTGGAGTTCCCCACCTCGGCCGAGTTGGAGGAGCACCACGGCGCCCCACGTGGCGTGGCAGATGAGATCGAGTCCCTGGCGCGAACCAAGGTCAAGATGACCCTCCCACATTGGGGCAAGGAACGCGTCATGCTCCAGGAGCTCGGCGACTCCAGCGCTCCCGGGATCATGATGGATGACTCGGCGGAGGTCAAGCACTGGGAGGATGTGGAGCGGTCCCGGGCGTGGCTGCAACACTCCCTGAAGCTGGCCGTCGAGCTTGTTGGAGGTCTCGACCAGAGTCTCATGGTAAGTCCCTGTTTAGATCACATACGGTTTTTGGCTTTTTCCGTATGGTTCGCCTTAAGCCTCAATTTCCTGTTTCTAGGATGTGCGGAGGTGTTCTCACTCCAAGTCATACTTCCTCCACGAAACGCATAACAGCCGGGAGGAAGTGCTTCACCAACTCGAGGCCTGCCGTTCTACACAGAGCAAGGTGGCCGAGCTCGAGGAGGAGGTGAATCAGGCCAGGGAGGAGGCCGCTAAGGACAAGGAGGGAGGCCGCCCGGGCAAAGGAGGACATCGTGGCTGCTCGAGGAGAAGCCGCCCAAGTTAAGGAGGAGCTCTGCCCAAGAGCACGTCAAGCTACTCGTGGAGGAAGATCGAGACTCTGTGGAGCATATCCGCTTGCTTGAAGCTAGTCTAGCTAGAATCTCCACGGCGCGCGATACCCTCTCCACCTTGGTCAAGGAGGAGAAGGGTCGAGCAGATAGCCTGGAGGCCAAGCTCGAGGCGATGAAGGCTACCCTTTGAGAGAAGGAGCAAGCCATCATCTTGGCTGGTGGCACCCTCGAGACCGTCTGGTGCGAGAAGACGGACGTGACCCGGGCTTTCAAGGAGGCCCAGCGGGAGTGAGACGAGGCTCGGGAGGAGCGCGATGCCGTGCTGGAGGACCGCAGCGCCCTCAGGACCCGCTGTGCCAGTAAGTTCCTTGGTGGGCTTTGACCTTTTCCTTTCTGTATGACTTGTTTAACTCTTGTTTTGTCTTTCAGGCCTTAAGACCGAGCTGCTTTCCACTCAGACCGCCGCCAAGGCGCTGTAGGAGAACCTCATGGTGGAGGGGGCGCTTCTCGGCAGGTTTCGGGTCGCCATCAATAGGCTCTGCACCTCCTAGGAGGTTGAGCCCGTCGAGGAGGCTGGAGAAGAAATCCTAGGGGCTACGCTCGTCGACCGGTTCTACCACCTCGACGTGAAATGGGCACTGGCGTGAAGTGGGCACTGGCGTGCGGGAGGCGCTTCACACTGGCGTGAAGTGGGCACTGGCGGTGGTTTCCTCCGGCTTCGTCTTTGACATGGACATCGTCGCCCAAGGCTTCGTCCCTGACATCTTGAAGACCGATGCCGAGAATGAGGAGTGATGCCGAGGGCTGATCCAGGATGCTGAAAGGCTGGGGGAAGCGCTGGTGAAGCTGTTCGAGGATGAAGTCCTCCCCCGCGAAGATGAAGGGTACACCGTCGAGGAGGGCGATGATGGAGACGGCGGGCTGGCCTGTAGGGCAAAACTGGGCGAAGGTGCCCGTGTAAATAAGTTAGTTTTTGTAACTTATATTCAGTGTGGCTTCGAGGGCCTTTAAAACATCTACGCATCTATCGTAATGCATTTGGATATTTTAAGCTCGAGCCTTCTTTGTTTTCTTTCTCCTAGATTTTGCTTTTTTGACTAAGTGTTCAACGCGTGCTCTATCCCTCGAGGGGGGAGCGAGTGGAGGTACCATAGCCCTTGGGCGTAGGAGAGCTCCTGGCTCAACAGCCCTGACCCTTAGGGAGTTTGAGGCATTTTCTACATAGTTGTGAAGCATATCGAGGCGTAGAAAAGAGAAGACGCTCGAGTTTCGATCATATGACCTTTGCTTTTTGACTAAGTGTTCGACGCATGCTCGTATCCCTCGACAGGGGAGCGAGTGGGGGTACCATAGCCCTGAGGCGTAGGAGAGCCCTAGGCTCGACAACCCTCGACCCTTAGGGAGTTTGAGGTGTTTTCTACTTAGTTGCGAAGTAAAAGGAGACGCTCAAATTTTGAAAAATCGTTCGTATTTTTTAGGAACTTAAGTGGTTCCCCCCGTTAGTCCCCGAGGGAGGCTCGACTCTGGCGAGATAGGGTCGAGGCTACCTCTTGCATGTACAATAATAAGTTTGAACTTATAATCGAAAGTAATTCTTATATTTGTCATGCGAAAATGTACAAAACATGCGAGAATGTAGAAGGGCATCGATGCCCTAGGGGTAGAAAGGACGTAGCTATTCGATGTTCCTTGCATTGGTGAAGGTTTCACCCTTGTTGTTCGCTAGCTTGTATGTTCCGGGCTTCAGCACCTCAGCTACGGTGTATGGGCCTTCCCATGGTGGAGTCAGCTTGTGACGCCCCTTGTTGCTCTGTCGTCGACGTAGGACGAGGTCTCCAACTTGGAAGTCCCTCGAGCGCACGTGCTTGTCGTGGTAGCGTCAAAGTTTCTGCTGATACCTTGTGGAGTGAATTAGCGTCATGTCTCGAGCCTCCTCGAGCTGGTCGATGGCGTTTGCGAGGGCTTCTTCGTTGGTTTGCTCGTTGTAGGCCTTTAGTCGAGGGGAACCATACTCGAGATCAATGGGAAGGACGACCTCGGACCCATAGACCAAGAAGAATGGGGTGAACCCTGTGGCTCGACTAGGTGTTGTCCTTAAGCTCCATAGGACCGAAGGCAGCTCCGCGGCCCATTTCTTTCCATGCTTGTTAAGGCGGTTGAAGATTCTCGGCTTGAGGCCCTGTAAAATCATGCCATTGACGCGCTCGACCTAGCCGTTAGTTCGAGGATGAGTAAGCGTGAACCAATTTACACAGATGTGATGGTGATCGCAGAACTGTGTGCCATTGTCAGTGATGATGACGTTCGGGACCCCGAAGCGATGGATGATGTCAGTGAAGAACTCGACCGCCCGCTCGGAGCGGATATTGCCGATGGGCCGGGCCTCGATCCACTTGGTAAACTTGTCGACAGCAACGAGTAGGTGCGTGTACCCCTTGGTTGTCCTTTTGAGGGGCCCCATGATATCGAGCCCCCAGACCGTGAACAGCCAGGTGATGGGGATCATCTGTAGGGCATGAGCTGGGAGGCGCGTCCGCTTGGCGTAGAATTGACACCCCTTGCACGAGTGGACAATGTTGATGGTGTTGAAAACAGCGGTTGGCTAGTAGAAACCCTGTCGGAAGGCATTGCCGACGAGGGTCCTTGGCACTGCGTGGTGGCCGCAAGCCCCTGAGTGTATGTCCTCGAGGAGCCTCCTGCCTTCTTCGATAGTGATGCAGCACTAAAGGATACCTGATGGGCTTTGCCTGTAAGGTTCCTTGCCATCACCGTAGATGACATAGGACTTGGCCCGTCGCACAATCCGGCGAGCCTCGGTCCGGTCTTTCGGGAATTCCCCTCGAATGAGGCAGTCGAGGAAAGGGACTCGCCATCTGGAGGTGGGCTCGACGGAGGAGGTGTCCCCTCGATCTCCATGACCTCGGCCCTGGTCGAGGGGGCCTCGGTCGAGGCCATGGGTTTGAGTGTCGAGGGGGTGGTGCCAGCCCTCGAGCCCAAGTCCAGGAGGGCTCGAAGAGGTCTCTCGAGAATACATCCGGAGGGACAGTACCTCGTGTTGATGCGATCTTTGTGAGCTCATCCGTAGCTTCGTTATAGCGTCGAGCAATATGATTGAGCTCAAGGTCCTAGAACTTGTCTTCCAGTTTGCGCACTTCATTGCAGTAGGCTTCCATCTTGGCGTCGTGGCAGCTCGAGGCCTTCATCACTTGGTCGATGATGAGTTGCGAGTCACCTCAAACATCAAGGCCTCGGACCCCTAGTTCGAGGCCAATACACAACCCGTTGACAAGAGCCTCGTACTCCGCAACGTTATTGGAAGCGGCAAAGTGGATGCGAATGACGTAGCGCACATGGACTCGGAGGGGTGAGATGAAGAGCAAGCCTGCGCCTGCTCCTATCCTCATGAGCCCGTCGAAGTACATTGTCCACAGCTCGGCTTGGATTTGAACTGGAGGTGACTAGGTGTCGGTCCACTTAGTGATGAAATCCGCCAGCACCTAAGATTTGATGGCGTTCCTCAGCGCGTAGGTGATGGTCTCACCCATGAGCTCGACCAACCACTTAGCAATCCATCCAGCAGCCTCCCGGTTTTGGATGATCTCCCCCAAGGGGAAAGAAGACACCACGGTAACTGGGTGGCTGAGGAAGTAATGCTGGAGCTTACGACGCGTAAGGACGATGGCGTAGAGCAGCTTTTGCACCTGTGGGTAGCAGATCTTGGTTTCTGAAAGCACTTCTCTAATGAAGTAAACCAGCCGTTGGACAGGCAAGGCGTGACCTTCCTCTTGCCTCTAGACCACTATGGCCGTACTGGCCACCTGAGTAATCGCGGCAACATAGAGGAGGAGGGGCTCAGGGGGTTCGGTCAACGTCATTGGTCGAGGAGGGACAAGGATCGGGGCAGAGGTCAGCGCACTCTTGAGTTTGTTGAGGGCCACCTCAGCCTCCGTGGTCCATGCGAAGCATTTAGATTTTTTCAACAGGCGGTACAGGGGCAGGGCCTTTTCCCCCAAACGTGAGATGAAACGGCTGAGAGCCACGAGGCAGCCTGTGACCTTCTGTACGCCCTTGAGATCTCAAATTGGCCCCATTCGTGAGATGGCTGTGACCTTCTCGGGGTTGGCCTCGATCCTGCGCTGGGAGATGATGTATCCGAGGAGCATGCCCCGAGGCACTCCAAAGACACATTTCTCAGGGTTGAGTTTTATATTCTTGGCTCGAAGGCACCCGAATGCGATTTTGAGGTCATGGATGAGGTTGTCAACTTTTTTGGATTTGACCACAATGTCATCGACATAGGCCTCAACCGTGTTGCCTATGTGTCCGCCGAAGACATGGAGCATGCATCACTGATATGTTGCCCCGGTGTTTCGATGGCCGAAGGGTATGGTGATGTAGCAATACATGCCAAAAAGTGTGATGAAGGAAGTCATGAGCTGGTCGAACTCTTTCATCTTGATTTGGTGGTAGCCGGAATAAGCATCAAGGAATGAGAGGGTTTCACATCCCGCGGTAGAGTCAACAATTTGATCAATGCGCGGTAAAGGAAATGGAACTTTGGGACATGCTTTGTTTAAACTAGTATAGTCAACACACATCTGCATTTTTCCATTCTTTTTCTTAACTAACACAGGATTAGCTAACCATTCGGGGTGATGAACCTCCTTGATGAATCCAGCCGCCAAAAGCTGGTGTACTTTCTTGCCGATCATCCTGCGCTTCTCCTTGTCGAAGCGGCGCAGGCGTTGCTTCACCGGTCTGGACCCGGCTCGGATCTCCAAGGCGTGCTCGGTGACTTCCCTCGGTATGCCTGGCATATCCGAAGGACTCCACGCAAACATATCAGCGTTTGCATGGAGAAAGTCGACGAGCACTACTTCCTATTTGCTCTCGAGGTCGGCACTGATCGACAGCATCTTCTCGCTAGAGCAGCTCAGGTCGAGGGGGACTTTCTTGGTGTCTTGCGTTGGCTCGAAGCTACCGGTGCGACACTTGGGGTTGGGCACCTCGTCGGCGAGGCGCTCAAGGGTCAAGGCCATCATCACGTTTTGCTCGACGGCCTCTCCGTACTCGACGCATTCGATGTCATAGTCGTACGTGTGCTCGTAGGAGGTGCCAATGGTGATGACGCCTCTGGGTCCTGGCATCTTGAGCTTGAGGTAGGTGTAGTTCAGGATCGCCATGAATTGCGCGTAGCCCGGTTGGCCGATGATGGCGTGATAAGTTCCATGAAACCCGACCACCTCGAAGGTGAGGGTCTCTTTCCTAAAGTTGGCGGGGGTGCCAAAGCAGATGGGAAGGTCGATGCAGCCGACGGGAAGGGCCTTCTTCCCTGGTACGACGCCATGGAAGCCCCTGGCGCTGGGTTGGAGTTGGCACCTCTTGACCCCCAGGAGGTCGAGGGTCTCGAGGTAGATGATGTTCAGGCTACTGCCACCGTCCATGAGGACCTTCGAGAGGCGGGTGTTGACGATGATCGGGTCGACGATGAGCTGATAGGCCCCGGGGTTGGGGACGCGACCCGGATGGTCATCGCGGTCGAACGTGATGGGCGCATCGGACCAGTCAAGGTAGTGGGGTGTCGTGACTCAGACGGAGAAGACTTCTCGACGCTCCCTCTTGCGCTGTCTCAAGAGCTGGGTCAAGGGGCCTCCGTAGATCATGTAGCAGTCGTAGACTTCGGGGAATTTTCCGTCTTCCCCGTTGTCTCCCTCATTGCCGCCCTGGTCTTTCTTATCATCACCCTTCTTGATACCTAGTTGCTCGAAGTGCCTTTGAAGCATGCGGCCATCCCTGAGCTTGTGTTTTGCCTCATCCTTGTGATAAGGGAAAGGCTCCTCGAGCATCTTGTCGAAGATGGCCCCCTCGGGGGGACCTCGAGGTTTTTTGCGCTCAGCTGCTCCGACGAATTCGCTGTCTGCAGCCTCACGCTTGCCTTGCCAATTCTTCTTCTTCTTGTTGTTGTTCTTCTTCGATCCTTTGCTCGAGCCTCCGACGTCGCCTGCTGGTGCCTTTCCCTTATCCTTCTCGTCGCCGAAGAAGGCTCCGACCGCCTCCTCGCCGGCTGCGTAGTGCGACCACATCCATGAGCTCATCGATGGTGTTGGGGCGGTTACGCCCTAACTCGCGAACTAGGTCCTTGCAGGTCGTACCCGCAATGAACGCTAGAATGACATCGAGATCAGAGATGTGGGGAAGTTCAGTTCAGAGCTTGGAGAAACATCGAGCGAAGTCACAAAGAGACTCCCCTAGTTTCCGCTTGCAGTTGCGTAGTTCCTAGGAGTTTCCAGGACGTACCTAGGCACCCTTGAAGTTCCCCTCGAAGATCCAGACCAGGTCAACCCAGTCGCGAATCTGGTCAGGGGGAAGCTCCTCGAGCCACCTACGCGCGGTGTCGGATAGGAACAGGGAAAGGTGACGTATGATCACGCGATCGTCACGTGCCCCGCCCGCCTGACAAGCCAATTGAAAATCAGCTAGCCAGAGCTCGGGTTTGGTTTCGCCGTTGTACTTGACGACACTTGTGGGGGGTCAAAACTTGTCGGGCAGCTGGGCATTGCGGATCGTCCTGCTAAAGAATCGGGGACCCGGTAGCTCCGAGGCCCGTCGGTCTTCATCGCTGTCGTAAGGCCCCCCATGATGGGCATTGTACCCTTGATCCTCGGTGTCCCCGTGTTTGCGCTTGCGGTTCTCGATGATATCAAGGCGGGCGTCACGCGGGACGTGGTTGTCAATGATACGATCTTGGGCTGGTGTCTTCTTTGCTCAGGGGGCCACCTCTTGATCGACGGAACCCTCCCTTTCGGGCCGGGAGGGCTCGTCCTGCGGTTCAAAAGCCGCCCCTCGACGCCTCGAGGCTGAGCTCACAGCTTGTTGAATAGCAGCAACTTGGAGAAGACCTTCGATCTCGTGTTGTATTCGTCGAGCTTGCGAGTTGGATGGCGCGGGCATATTGTGAAGAAGCATGGCCACCGCGATAATGTTCTGGCTTGCTCGAGGGTAACGGTTGACGGGATGTCCGGGTGCCCCGCCCTCGTTGATCTGCCGGTTGACCTCCCGGGCCCTAGCTCGGGCTCTACCGCCGGATGGCAGTCGCTCCTGCTCGAGGGTTCGCTCGAGCTGGCGTAGTCGTTCCTGGTCATCGGCGAATTTAGCCTGCAACTCGCAAATTTGTGCCAACTATGCGTCCTGCTCGTCAGGATGGGGGTATGCCTCTTGGGGTGCTACTGGTCGTCGATCCTCTGTTCTGGGGAGAGCCCCTCCCGCTGCAGCGGCAGCCACATCGGCCATCGGATCGACGGTGTCCTGATTGGATGCGTTGTCACCTTCGATGTGGAGACACTTGCGGGTAGGGTCCCAATGGTCAGAGCCGGAGTTAGGGTCGCCGCAGTAGTAGACGGGGAATTATCCCCGCGCCTCCTCCTGCAGCTGTTGTCGGAGTGTGCCGACGGCGTACCTCCGGGGGCCGGGCGCTCTCGCGAAGTCCAAATCCTCGGAGGCCGGCATGACCGTCCCCACGTCTGTCATTGCATGAAGGAGGGCACCTGAGTGGTCCCCTATCGTGCTCATGTTGGTGTGGGTCGAGGTCGAGAACGTCTTTGCGGCATTGTTGAGACCGAACGGGAACCGTCGACGATGCTCGAACAGCCCGTGCGGAAGTAGGCTCGTTGGAGTGGGGGTTGTACGCATCGGGGAAGCTTTGGGCCCCCTCGACGTGCGTATTGTGAAAGTGAAGTTGGGGTTGCCGTGGAGCCCTGCCAGTCCGCCCTCTGCTTCTGAACTCGGGTCAGATAATCCCCCAACAAGGGGCTCCTCATCACCGGTCAGGTGCGAGGGGAATTCGACGGACGCCAACCTCGACGCGGGTGGATGATGATGACGACGTCGATCGCGCCTCCTTCTGGTGACGGTGGCATGGTGGCGAGACCGGCGAGTGGCCCCTCCTGAGCGTGGGGGCACACTGCGACCTCTGCTTGGGTCACTAATCGAGAGTAGGGTCATGTCATAGCCCTGACCGAGGAACATGAACTCCAGGCTCCCGAACCAGATCACCGTAGCGCGCAGAAGTGGTGAAACAAAGTCGCCCATCCTGAAAAAATGGCGGGAAATCATTGGTAACACGCAGCTCCCCTTCCTGGCGCGCCAACTGTCGGTGTTTCGACCCCGGGGATCAACACCAATGAGTAAATTCGTAATTGCGTGATCCCTTAATCCGGTGGGTGACAAGAAGGAAACGGCGATTTATCGTGGTTCGGGCAAAGAAGGCCCTACGTCCAGCGGGAGGGGGGATAGTTTGTGTTATCTTGCACCGAAGTGCTAGTACAGGGGCGAATACAAGCGTGTATGAAAAGCGTGAGCTGGAGCTCGAGGTTTTCGGGCGCTTAGCTCTCTACTTCACACCGTCTCATGGTGTTATTCTGTGATCTAAAGCCTTAGCATATGATGGCCTCCCTCCTCCCGTCAGCTAAAGTCCTGGCGCCTCCTTTTATAGGCGAAGGAGGGGCACAGGAGTACATGTTTTTAGGGCTAACGTGGTCGGTGACATATGATGTCAGTGCCGCTGTAGAGGTGTACGTCGGCATGGGAGGCCCTGTAGCCGTCGTGTCGGGAGTTGTTGAAGTGTTGACCGGAGTTGTTGAAGTTTCGCTCGAGGGTCAGCATGACGGAATCGTGGGGCGACGGTCGAGGCCTTAAGTCGAGTCGAGGGGTCGAGTCGAGGGGGTCGAGGCCCAGCGGATAAGGCCGAATCCCGGGAGATGTCGGGAATGTGTTGATTTTCGCGTCTCGAGGGGGTGCCGGACGGGACACAGTGCTCGGTATGGCATGACAGGGAGGTACGATCCGCGAGATTCCGGGGTATGGGCGGTAAGAGCAGGATTCGACCGCCATACTCGCAACTGTTACTATAACTGTGATCATATGGTTAGACGAGAGCAGGTGAAATGCATTGAATGCGCCTGGATCCGTATGGGGAGTAGGTAGCCGAGGGGTATACTGTGCTCGAGGGCTGCCTATTCGCACGAGCGAAGTTCCATCCTCGAGGGCGGGCTCGTTTGCTTGGGCGAAGCTCCATCCTCGAGGGTTAGCTCATTCGCTGGGCAAAGTTCCGTCTTCGAGGCCGGTCCGTTCGCTCGAGCGAAGTTCCGTCCTCGAGGGGTCGCCCGAATCGTACCCTCGAGCGTACAGTCTCGGTCCACGTGGTAGCCTGTCGAGCAGGCTGTGGCTCTTGTGCTGTCGACGCCCGTTCGTGGGCCGGCCTAGTATTCCTTAGCCTGTGGGTTTTCGAGCGATAGTGAAGGATGTCGTTAGAGGGTTTGCATTTGCTGATTTCGGGGATTAGTCCGGTTAATCGAAGGTTTAGGGTACCCCTTTACTAGGTACCCGACAATCCCGGACTGCCTGCCTGCACCGCAAAGTCGCCGCCGGACGGTCGCCCCGTGACCCGGCCTGGACTCACACACAGGCCTTGTTTATTTCGCTAAATTGGCGCTGGAATTCCTGTAGCGGAATTCCTGTAGCATTTCGTTTGTATTTGGTAAAATTATCTAAACTTTGACTAATTAGGCTTAAGATATTCAACTCGTAAAGTACAATAAAACTATATAATTAGTTTTTTATTTTATCTATATTTAGTATTCTATACATGCGCCGGCGTTTTGATGTGACGAAGAATAGGAATTCTACGTGATGAATTTGGTGGTTAAATTCGATGAACTAAACAAGAAGGCCACGGTTACAGGCAGCACAGCAGTTTGACTACTCGGCATGCAGCATGCCATGCACTACACTGCACTCAACTGCCCGCAACAGACGCCACCTTTTCAGTTCAGTTGCTTCCAACGAACAACTACCATACCTGTCGTCGTCTGCTTGCGTGTGTCACACTATTATTGCTCCACCGCTAGCCTATATATACTCCACCTGGTTACCACCCTGAAACCATGCAGTCCTAGCTCTCTAGTAGCTGCAGTTACACATCGAGCTAGCAAGCTAGCCAATGGCGCCGCCCATGAGGAGGACCACCTCTTCCACTGCCACGGCCACCCAGCTGGCCCTCGCCGCCGCCGTCCTCTGCCTCACGGCGTGCGGCCACACCGTGGCGGCGTTCAACTACGCGGACGCGCTCGACAAGTCGCTGCTCTTCTTCGAGGCGCAGCGGTCCGGGAAGCTCCCGCCGCCGCCGCGTCAGCGCGTGACGTGGCGCGGCGACTCCGCCCTGTCCGACGGCTCCGTGGCCGGGGCGGACCTCGCCGGAGGCTACTACGACGCCGGAGACAACGTCAAGTTCGGCCTGCCCATGGCCTTCACCGTCACCATGCTCTCCTGGAGCGTCCTCGAGTTCATGCCCGGTGACGCCGCCGGCAGGGCCGCCGTGCGCTGGGGCGCCGACTACCTGCTCAAGGCGGCCGCGGCGGCGCCCGAAGCGCTGTACGTGCAGGTGGCCGACCCCAATCGTGACCACCAGTGCTGGGAGAGGCCCGAGGACATGGACACGCCGCGGGATGTGTACAAGGTCACCCCGGATAAGCCGGGCTCCGACGTCGCCGGCGAGACCGCCGCCGCGCTCGCCGCCGCGTCGCTCGTGTTCCGGTCCTGTGACCCCGGTTACTCCGCCAAGCTGCTCCAGGCTGCGCAGAAGGTACACCATGCATCATGAACTCACTCACGTGCCTTGCTCTTGGGCGGCGGGTCGGCGTGCCGCTCGTGACGCGACGTGCTCTGATCCACTGTCGTGGCGTGGCGTGCGGTTGCAGGTGTTCGACTTCGCGGACCGGTACAGGGGCTCCTACAGCGACTCGCTCAGCTCCGTCGCCTGCCCATTCTACTGCTCCTACTCTGGCTACCAAGTAAGCTTTTTGTTTTAACTGGCCTTATCCACAACAACCAACAATGCATATGCAATATATGCAGGACGAGCTGCTGTGGGCGGCGGCGTGGCTGCACATGGCGACGGCGGCGACCGGCAACTCGTCGGACATGTACCTGTCGTACATCTACAACAACGGGCACAACCTGGGCGCTGAGCAGGACGACTTCACCTTCAGCTGGGACGACAAGCGCGTGGGCACCAAGGTCCTCCTCGCCAAGGCCTTCCTGCAGGGCAAAGGCAACCCCGACGCGCTGCGGCTCTACAAGGCGCACGCCGACGTCTACGCCTGCTCGCTCGTGCCGGGCGCCGCCGGCTTCCAGCAGTCGCAGTTCACGCCGGGGGGACTCCTGTTCAAGTCAGGCGACGCCAACATGCAGTACGTCACCTCCACGGCGTTCCTCCTCCTCGCCTACGCCAAGTCCCTCTCCTCCGCCGGTGCTGGCGGCGTAGTCTCCTGCGGCGGCAGCGGTCCGCTGCCGGCGTCCGCGCTGGTGGCCGTCGCGAAGCGGCAGGTGGACTACATCCTGGGCGCCAACCCGGCGGCGATGTCCTACATGGTGGGCTTCGGCGCGCGGTACCCGCGGCACGTGCACCACCGCGGCGCGTCCATGCCGTCGGTGCGCGACCACCCCACGCGCATCGCCTGCGACGAGGGGTTCCGGTACCTGCACTCGTCGGACACCGACGCCAACGTGCTCGTCGGCGCCGTCGTCGGCGGGCCCGACGGCGGCGACGCGTTCACCGACAGCCGCGACAACTTCGCGCAGACGGAGCCTTCCACCTACACCAACGCGCCGCTCGTCGGCGCACTCGCCTTCTTCGCCGCCGGCCGCCACCGCTGAAGTAAATTGAAGCTAGCACGTGACAATGAGACCGATTTATATTGTATGATTATTAGCGCCAGCTGCTGCAATGCACATAAGCAAGTGGCATGTGCATCAAATCAGTGCATGCAGGTTATTTGGTATTGTGTACCGGGTCCGGGTGTGTCGTTTTCGTGTGAAGCGTGTAGTGTATATGCATCGGTCTCAAAGAGTAAAGGTCGCGTCCCTTACTGTATGAAAACCCTGGGCTTTTTTTTATAAACTAAAAAATATTAATAAAATATCAGAATTACTCTTTTAGAGTAGCCTGGATTTTTGCAATTACATTAGTCACCGAGATTAGCTCAGCCCAAACAGAGCAGACAAATTCATTGGCCCAGTACATATCAGCTCAGCTCTTCTGCCCAATGGGCCAATGGCAAGACCGCAGACCTAAGCAAAAGCAGCCAGCCCAAACCTCTCTTCCCTTGTACAGAATCGTGTGATCGCGAAATAAGTATTTATCACAGTACGTGATGCGTGCATGCATGCGTACTGCGTAGAGAGTAGAGTGTGCAAAATAATGCTGTACCCCCACGGGTGTGTTGATTCAGTCGTGTCATCATCGCTATATATATTATATTATATATATACAAAGATATATACGTGCCCATTTTGTGCTCACTCTATACCTTGCCACTGTAGCTGTTTATTAAGTTCGACGATCTCCTACCGCTTAGAAATGACAAGCGCATTTTGGCTAAGAAAAAATCAAACAAAATATATTTTTTCCTTAATTGTTTTTTTGCAAAGGTAAGTGTGATTATAATAAAACTTGGCACAGTACAACCTCAAATTACATGAAAAAAAAAATCTAAAATAAGAACACAGAATATTCTATCCAGATTCTTCCATCTTCTTCTTCCCCGTCCCCCGAACGACAGAGCCAAAGTGTTGTCCTTATGCCGAAACCAGCGACCAACCGCAAGATATCCGATGCTTCGGAACTAGTAAAAACACATAGGAGTCGATGAAAGAATATTGACAGTTGAATGGCCAGCATAGGATGCAGATGTATCACCTTTAAAGTTTAAACCTTGATTTGCTCTCTATGACCAACGACGATGAGATCGATGACCCAGAATAGTTGTCTTCGTTGTGGTGCTCAGAAGTACCCCTCCTCTTGCTGATGATAACGACTACAACTTGGCCCGCCTGCAAACACTACGGGAACTGTGTCTTTGCTACGTGTCCGTCTCTTTGCCGAGTGGCAAAGTAAGGACACTCGGCACTCTTTGCCGAGTGCCAGATGACGCACTCGGTAAAGATATCTTTGCCGAGTGTCTGGCTCTCGGCGAATTCGGGCATTCGGCAAAGAGTGTCTGGAGGTAAATGGCGTCCGTCGCCATCCCCTTTGCCGAGTGGCTTTCCGTCGGGCACTCGGCAGAGATAGCGTCTTTGCCGAGTGCCTCGCTATGCACTCGGCAAAGATCCACGTGGCGTGGACTAGGCCCAGGCCGGCCCTCTTTGCCGACTGCCAGCTATGGCACTCGGTAAAGAGGGCTTCTTCGTCGAGTGCGACGTCAAAGACACTCGGCAATGAGACTATTTGCTGAGTGCTAGCTTTGGCACTCGGCAAAGTATTTATTTTTTTGAATTTTGAGTTCAAACTTTTTTGTAGCTCAAGCATATTGTTTACAAGCACATGTTCGAGTTTGGGACCTTTTTATAACATTTTAATATATTTCTTTCATTTATTTTATTTACTTGAATTTTTTCGCATAATCTAAATTTGAACTGCAGGTGCATGAAATAATAAAAGGTAGCCATTCAAAAAATAATATTCATATTGGATAGTGTATTTTGAGGCCGTTTCCATAAACTCACCCAAAAGTTTAAACGTCGCCTTGTCCATGAAACATGACCATCCACGTGCGACAGAAGTGTTTTTTAATTATATAAAATCCAAACGAAGTCTGAAAATCACGAAACTTGTCGATGTATCATATTATCGCATGTAGAGGCTACGATAAAAAATTGGGAATGTTTGAAGCAAGTTGCGATGTCGGATGCCTAAAACCTAGACATCTCCACATGTGATCACAATTGATACACTACCATGTCAGCACTCGGCAAAGAAGCCGCCAGACGACGGTGGCCGCTTCCTTTGCTGAGTGGTGGTTTGGCACTCGGCAAAGTCTTTGCCGAGTGCCCGTCGCGTGGCAGTCAGCAAAGAGGTTTTTGCCGAGGCATTCTTTGCCGACTGTCGACGTGAAAAGCATTCGGCAAAGCCTTCGCCGAGTGCATAGCAGACTTTCGACACTCGGCAAAGCCGGTGGATCCGGTAGTAAAATGGCGTTCTGGTCGTGGCAATCGTTGAAGTCATCTCGCAGGAAACACAATATGGATCGAAAATCATCTGACTTCGCCAAAAGATCAATATATTTGTACCATATATATACCACACGAAACTATTGTTTGATAGTATAAGTTTGCTTGCACCAAGCATTTCATTGGAAGGTCTTGTTTCGATCCTGAGTCTAAAGTTTAGCCAGTAAAATTTATATGACCTCAGCTCTTGAGGCTCCAAACGGTAGGTTTAGTGTAATCTAAAGTTTAGCCAACTCTTTAAAAAGTTTAGACCATACAAGTGAGCTAAAGTGATTTGCACATATGGCCAAACTGTGAGCAACTCCAAGACAGCAAAGCACTTACTCTCCTAGGCTGTAAGAGGCATGGGCTAAGGCCGCTCGCAGCAGTCTGGTCCATCGGCTTCTCCGCTAATGATAAATGTGAGTAACCGGCCCAAGATCCTCTCTTATCTTCTCCCTAGATCACACATAACACAGTCGCTTTACTGTCTTGCATCCTCACTATCAGTGTAGCATCATGGACGACGAAGGCAAAAATAATATAAATAAAAGTAAAGAGAACACAACACTAAAATTCGGACTCTGTACATCGTTATCTTGTTTGGCTGCATATACAGTTGTAAACTGTGTGCAAAGATTTTGATGTGTGCAAAGATTTTGATATCCTAGATAGGATCGTCTGGATCACAAATGCTTTTTCCCCACAAAATGTGTAAGTTTACATAAGATTTATAATGTCCAACAAAGATAGACATAGGATAGGTGATGGGATCTAATACGTACTAATGCATGTATAGAGCAATCAAACAGTTTCTGATGAAACGAGAGGCGTACGCATTCGTACTATTACCTAGCTATGACCGGGCGCTAAGTTTATATTAGCAGCTCTACCCTTTTTTAGGATTGTCGTCAGCTGTGAAGGCGTGAGCTCTTGTGCTAGTAGTATATAAATACATGTGTCTTAGGTACGGGATCTGAGTATCTACAAGTCTACAACACATCCACACTGAGCTAAGTTATAGCGTTCTCGTGGTTATGGGACGTATGGGCAAGATGATCCAGCCGATCCCCGGGAAGTCGTCGTGGCCGGAGCTGGTGGGCGTGCAGGCGACGCTGGCGGCAACGGCGATCGCTCACGACAGGCCGGACGTGTCCATCGAGGTGCTCCCGCCGGGGTCGCCGGTCATCCCGGACTACAACAGTGGATGTGATCAAATCAAATTAGGAAACAAAACAGGAGACAAGAAGAGCAACAAGTTACAAGAGTGTGGACGTGATCAAATCAAATTAGGAAACAAAAAAGGAGACAAGAAGAGCAACAAGAGCACTATCGGTGCAGCTTTGCCTCCTCTTTCCTTGGTTCTCTGAACGAAGGTATCCCTATAAGCAAATGCCGAAAAAAACATTAGTGAAATAGTACCTCCTCTTTGGTAAAAGACTCATAGAGAATATCACTCTCCTTGAGGGATATCCTCTCTATTCGATTCCATAATGGTGAAATTATTCTCCTCAGAGGCACCAAAGAGGCCTTTATAATAGTGAGTGATGATGTAATGTTTTAAGTTTTCATCACCTTCTATGAGCCCCAACACTTATTCTTCCTATAGTTCCTATGGTTACCACTTGCCAGCAGTTGGAAATATTCGGTATTTCAATCGCTTTGTTACAGCTTAGTTATCTTGGTTCTTTGATACCATTTTATCTCCTCCTCTTGTAGTTGTAGCAGCAACTATGCTAACCGTTATTTTAAACAATGTTTGAAATAATTTTCTGTAGTATGCAGATGATCCTCTACACGCGTACTATACAGCGACGACAAAGCTACTCGCTCGGTTGCTACACGTCGCCGTGCAAGTACGTAAAAGATAGGAAAAAACAAGGTGGATGAAGTATATCCACTGAATATGAGGCAGGGCCATGGGTGAAACCGTCAAACCGATGCTCCGTCACTACATTGCTAACCCTATAAATAATGGCCAACCCTTGACCAGCTGCTTCATCATATCCATTGCCCATATTGGTATCACGCAAAGCGCGCGCAGCTAGCTAGATCAACCAAAAGCTATGGGCAGGGGCTTGCCGGCGGGGGCGGTGGGTGGCGCTGTCGACGACGACGACCATGGGGGCAAGCAGCTGAAGTCGTCGTGGCCGGAGATGGTCGGGAAGCACATGGTGGAGGCGGCCTTCACCATCAAGTTGGAGAGGCAGGACGTCGTCTTGGAGTTCCACACCGCCGACGACCCCCAGCCGCCGGACTTCGAGGCCCACCGCGTCTGCGTCTTCGTCGACGCCGGCTTGATCGTCGTCAGGACGCCCGTCGTCGGCTAGGGCTTGGCCGACGACGTACGGCTTCAATTTACGGGTACACGCGCAAGGATATAGATTCATGAATATGCATGTTTGGACGTACTGTACGTGTGACGGTGTGATGAGATTGCATTGTGTGATCGATTCGTAATAAGTCTTTACCGTGTACTTGATGTGTGCGTAGACATTTAGAGTGTGCGAAATAATGCTGTACCTGTTGTACCCGACTGGGGTGTTGATCAGTGGTCATCTATACATACATACATTTTAATTTGTGTTTACTCTAGTTGCCTGCAGGCTGTAGCTACTAATTTCTGTTTTTTTATTAAAATCTGAATGATACTCCGATCCACTGTGTTCGTGAGTATACAATAATATAGAGAAACAAGAAGCGGAACATACTTTAATTATTCATATTTAATGAAAATACAAATCACTACCGAAAATGCCAACTTTGCCGACGGCTTAAACATTTGCCGACGGTCAAGGAACAAGCCGTCGGCAAGACACCTCTTTGCCGACGGCCAGGTCACGCCATCGGCAAAGAAGTCTATGCCCAAGGCCGAGTCGTCGACAAAGAAAAGCCGTCGGCAAAGACAATCTATGCCGACAGCCGGGCCGTCGGCAAAACCTAGCCGTCGGCAAAAGAAACATTTGCCGACCGCCAGGCCGTCGACAAATACAACCGTCGGCAAAGGCCACTTTGCCGAGAGTTGTACCGTTAGGCTGTCGACAAAGGCCAAGCCGTCGGCAAAGAGCAGCCACGTGGCAGCCGCACAGCCTGCCACGGCCACCGCCTTAGCCGACGGCCGCGTGGCCAGGCCGTCGGCAAAGGAGCTTTGCCGAGGGCCATTCCTAAGCCCTCGGCAAAGAATTTTTTTTGGTTTTTTCTTTCCATTTTTTTCCTGGTGCCTTCCTACATCAAATACAACCCAACTTCAAAAGTTGGGCAAATTTTCAGTTTTTTGCTATATTTCGTTATTTATTTTTGTTTCTTTGAATTTTCTCAGTAACTTCAAGTTTGAACTGCAGGTACATGAAATAATAGAATTTGTTGATTCTAAATAGTATATTCATGATGTTCGGAGTATGTAGAGACCGTCTCCAGGGCCTCGCATCAAATTATGACCATATTGGGTCGTAACATGACGAGTTACGTGCGTGAAAAGTATTTTTTTATTATATAAAATCCAAACGAAGTCCGAAAATCACGAAACTTAACGAGGTGTCATGTTATCGCATGTGGAGTCTATGATAAAAATTAGAAAATATTTGGAGCAAGTTACGATGCCGGATATCTAAAATTCAGACATCTCACATGTGATCACACCCCGCCCGCGCCGCCTCGCCGCACCCCGCCCGCGCCGGCGCCGCCCCTGCCCGCACCGCCGCCCGCTCGTGCCGCTCCGGCGCCGCCCCCC
>CM041645.1:4874678-4942819 GCA_023333625.1 Bothriochloa decipiens | reverse complement strand
GTTGGGAAACTTCTAGAGTTTGTTGTAAACTAACGTGATCTTGTATATGTTGTTGCTATCCCAACTATCTAGGATCAGGTGGTTACATTGCTGTAATCTGTTGCACATTGGTGCTATATTAACATGCAGCCTTCCTGTGGCGAGAACGGTCAAGGAAGTTCACGCTAGCTGCCTCTGAATTCTACAGCTTGGCTGTGGGCGGCGGCGGCGGCTCGGAAGCACGCCCGCACCAGCAGCGGCTGCTTCGACACGTATGTTCGGAGGCCACCTCCGCCGGTGCTTTGACCACCTACTAGTGCGCGCGGATACATGGGTGCTTAAGCGCCACTGCTAGTCATCGATGGACGCTCCTCTCGGCCGGAATCAGCCCCACCACCAGTTTGCTCTGCTCTGATTTAGAAGGACCGCATAGTTGAGGAAGAGAAATTGGGAGGGCATTTATAGAAGATAGCATGTCCACATCATCTAGCTGCCACTGTAGCACCCGCCATGTCGGAAGCTGGTGCTAGCATGACGAGTTTTGGACTACGGTTGCACGACGACATTAGTTTTCAAGGACCTAGATAGTCACTTTGATATATAGTTTGAAGACATAAATGAAAAGATTCTAAAAGTTTGAGGACTCTTAGTGCATTTTACTCAAAGATTTTGATATGCTAGATAGGATCGTCTAGATCACAAATGTATTTTGCCCACAAAATGTGTGATTTATAATGTCTAACAAAGATAGACAGGATACGTGATGTGATCTAATACGTACTAATGCATGTATAGAGCAATCAAAAAGTTTCTCATGAAACGAGAGGCGTACGTATTCGTACTATTACCTAGCTATGACTGTGCGCTAAATTTATATTAGCAGCTCTAACTTTTTTAGGAGAATATCTTGTCGTCACCTAAGACGTGGAGCTCTCGTGCTACAAGTATATAAATACACACGTGTCTTGGTAAAGATCCGGGATCTGACTATCTGAGTATATACAACATCGTCACACTGAGCTATGCTATCGGGTTCGCGTGGTAGTGGGACATGCATGGGCAAGATGATCCAGCCGATCCCCGGGAAGTTGTCGTGGCCGGAGCTGGTGGGCGTGCAGGTGACGCTGGCGGCGATCGCGATCGCCAACGACAGGCCGGACGTGTCCGTCGAGGTGCTCCCGCCGGGTCGCCGGTCATCCCGGACTACAATCCAATAGCATAGCGTAGCGGCGGGGTTCCCCTTTCTGCTTGCCCTCTCTTTCTTCTTCATGGTGGCAACTCTGCGGTGGTGGTTGGAGTGTTTGCTGGCGTTGGGGGGGGAGCAGTCCTCGTCTTTACCATCCCTCCTATTTGGCCTTGGCTGCCGTCGTGAGGTAGTTTGTTGTGAGGCCGGAGGCCTCGGCGTCATTAGGGGCACTGGTTTGAGGCTCTATTCCAGATCCGGCATCCTTAGGGCAGGTCGGCGACGGCTTCGGCGGACGGGAGCGGCGGTGGGTGGTGCAGCTGGTGGAGGTGCACGGTGACGGGAGTCCGGTCTTCGCATTTTGTCTGATTGGCGTGGTGCCGGCGCAGCTTTGCGGCTACTTGCGTGGCTGGCGCGTTGACCTCTCCGGTGAGACTTCTGCAAGTCTGGCAACGCCGACTTTGGTGTCTGGCGGGGACCCAACATCTTGGCCGATGTTCGTGCTATGGGTACCTATTTGGGCGAAAGCCTAGCGATGGCGATATTTGCGGTGCCATTCTCCCTGTTGAGGGTGTCGCGTCCCCGGCACTATCCACGGGTGAAAACCCAGTCCTTCTCGGACGAGCGACGGTGGCGCTTGGACGTCGTATTCCTCTTGAGGGCGTCCTTGTGGATTTGGACTCAGTCGAGAAGTCTCGTGGCAGGGCCTGTTTCATCATTTCCGTTGTTGTGCCGTAAGGGTTGTGCTAGTGGTGGAGTAGGAGTAGATTTGTTCTTTTTGGAGTTCTATGGAGTGGTTGTGCCGCGTTGATGTCCCAATCTAACCGGTAGTTGTTGTTTCGAGTTGTTTAGTAGTATCTTTTTACGACCAAGAGTTGAGTGGACGTCGACCAGCTACAAGTGGTGGCGTGAGTTGGTGCTGAATTTGATGTATCTAAGTTGTGTAGGATGAGCGGGGCTCTCAGTTTTATTGTTTTTGCCCAGTTTCCATTCAAAAACTGGGCGGGGCATTTTCTTTTTTTTATTCTTCGTCTAATAAAAATCACGACAAAGCCTTTGCCGTCCTTTCTAAGAAACAACCCAACGCGTGTCCACGTCTTCATCGACAACAGCGGCATTGTCAGCAGCTGACAACTCCGCTCGTGAAATATGTGTTTAGCCAGGCGGTTGGTATAAAACACCGCCTGTGGAAACTGGCTGCGCCACGTTTTCTTTTTGCGTGCTGCAGAGCGCCGCATTTTCTTTCGCCTGTTCTTTCACTCTGACCCATCTGACCTGTGTAGTTGCATGCGCCTGCTGCGCTCTACTATCACACTACTGTCACACGGCTCCCACTCTCCCTATACTGTCACACTCACCCTTCCCCCTCACTCTAGCCAACTCGCGCTCTCACAACTCTAGCCTCCTCGCGCTCTCACTCTAGCCTCCTCGCCGCGCGCTCGCTCTCACTCTCCCCATCCTCGTTCCTTGCTCTCTAGCGTGGCTCCGGTGCTGCTCCGCCGGACGTACTCTTTCTCCTCCCCGTGATGGCTGGCTTTGGCGACGGCTCCGGTCTTGGCTTCGCCACCTTAGGCTACCACACCCCCGACGACGGCTACATCGCCGCAGGGACCTACCGTCGGCCAGCCGCTGCTGCCGATTTTGTTTGGAGTCGTCATGTGTGTGTTGTCGTCGTTTGATTGTCAATCACTCTGGCTCGCCTCATACCAGGTGCAGCAGATACATGGAAGTGGTGGGGCCAGCGTGGCGAGAGCACACGTGTAAATCGGAGTGACCCCTCCTCACAGGCTTCCTCGCAGGCTAGTTTTCTGTCACAAGATGCAAAGCGTGAGAGAGCAAAGCATGAGAGACGAGCAAGGCCGGTCCTGTATTCTTTGGTACCCATGCTTACCCAAGGATGTTTTTTTACCGGGGGCTGTTTTTTACCAGGAGGCTAAGCCTTCCTCGCGAAGGCGACGCAGGCACGCCATGCTGCTACGGCTAGTACTCCTACTTCAGCCGGCCTGGCTAGCTGGTTGCCGTTCGGTCGTGTGACAAATTTTTTTCACGACGGTTGATATAAAACTCCGCTTGTGAAATATGTTTATAGCTAGGCGGTTGGTATAAAACACCGCCCAGAAACTGGCCGCGCCACGTTTTCTTTTTGTGTGTTGCAAAGTGCCGTATTTTCTTTCACCCGTTCTTTCACTCTGACCCATTTAACCTGTGTAGCTGCATGCGCCCGCTGCGCTCTAGTGTCACATGCCTCCCACTCTCCCTATACTGTCACACTCACCCTTCCCCCTCACTCTAGCCTCCTCGCGCTCTCACTACTCTTGCCTCATTGCACTCTCACTCTAGCCTCCTCGCCGCACGCTCGCTCTCACTCTCCCCAGCCTCGTTCCTGCACTCTAGCATGCTCTCCCCCGCTCTGATTTGCCGGTACTCTTTCTCCTCCTCGTGATGGCCGGCTTTGGCGATGGCCCCGGTCTTGGCTTCGCCGCCTTAGGCTACCACACCCCCGACAGCGGCTACATTGCCGCAGGGGCCTACCGTCGGACAGCCGCTGCGACTGGTTTTGTTTGGAGTTGTCATGTGTGTGTCGTTGTCGTCTGATCGTCAGTCACTCTGGCTCGCCTCATACCAAGTGCCACAGATACATGGAAGTGGTGGGGCCAGCGAGGCGAGAGCATACGTGTAAATCTGAGTGACCCCTCCTCGCAGGCTTCTTCGCAAGCTAGTCTTCTGTCAGAAGACGCAGAGTGTGAGAGAGCAGAGCGTGAGAGAGCAAAGCGTGAGAGACGAGCAAGGCCGGCCCTGTATTCTTTGGTACCCATGCTTACCCAAGGATGTTTGGTGATTTGATTTTATAAGCTGTTTGTAGAGTTAGTCTGATTTCGGTTTGGTGATTTCTGCTTATTTAATTCTTTCTCGGTTCCAATTTGGAAAATACTCACTATAGATTTGGGAACCAGACTTAGATTTGATTTGTATATATATACGGATTGCAAGTTTGGGCGGTCAGGAAGAGGAAGACGTATAGTATAGGGACTGCAAAATTTAATTTTGGATGGAAGAAATCTTACTATATTTGGTATATCTATGACCGCGGAAGAAAAATATAGTTTGCTGAAGAGGCACCGGCGGAAGAAAAATAGTTTGCGGAAGAGGCAGATAGAAATTTCCACGACGATTTTATATTAGGTAGAGATATCTTGTCGTCACCTAAGACGTGGAGCTCTAGTGCTAGAAGTATATAAATACACACGTGTGTCTTCGTAAATATCCGGGATCTGACTATCTGAGTATATACAACATCGTCACACTGAGCTATGCTATCGGGTTCGCGTGGTAGTGGGACACGCACGGGCAAGATGATCTAGCCGATCCCCGGGAAGTCGTCGTGGCCTGAGCTGGTGGGCGTGCAGGCGACGCTGGAGGCGACCGCAATCGCCCACGACATGCCGGACATGTCCGTCGAGGTGCTCCCGCCGGGGTCGCCAGTCATCCCGGACTACAACCCCACGCGTGTCAGCGTCTACATCGACAACAGCGGCATTGTCTACCAGGTCCCCGTCATCGGCTAGTGGCATTGTCATCGGCTTAGCTGGCGCCTCCACCGTTGGCCAGCCGCTGCTGCCGGTTTTGTTTGGAGTCGTGATGTGTGTGTCGTCGTGGTCTTCGTCGTTTGATCGTCAGTCATCACATGGTGGCGTGATCGACCTTTGAACTTCTCTGTGTGGTGTGTAATGGAATAAATACCTGCTGCTGTTGCCTGTTGTATGTCCTCGCTTTCTGCTGGGACACTGTACTAATCCTTCCTACGTGTGTGGGATGAAGAATGAACTACTGGTGTTCTGTTACCATGAGGTAACAAATCTCCACCTGCATATGCTATTACATAAGTTAAAGGATGGTCGCCACAGTGACTTTCGCTGCATCTCACCGCTGGCACATAAGCTGAGGGGACGCAGAAGGGTGACTTACCGGCAGTGATGAATATATCGGCTGCCAAAATGTAAATAAAACTCTTCGGTGGGGAATCCATTTGGTCTCGGAGCCTATATATTGGGTAAGCTTACTCACACTAAGATCACATAGCAAAAAAACTCAACTGGGTATTTGTTTCATTGCACAAGAGAAAAATGCATACATGGAAGAAGGAATACTATCTCATACTGAGATTGTATTCGTACTAAGACTCACCCCCAAGACAGTTATGTTATGTGCAATCTTGTTACAAGATTGTGTAATGTGAACAAGATTGCCAGAGCTAAAATTACAAGCAACAGGCTACCTTCACTACACTACACTAGTGATGATGCTACGACAAGAATCCATAGGATTCCAATTCCCCTTCCCTCTCCCCTGGCTCGAAACAAGTGACATTCTAGCAACATCGGCAGCCATTGGCTAAGCTCGGCCGTGCCGTGGGCACAGAGGACAGAGGAGAGGAGTAAGAGAAAGAGAGAGGCAACTGACATGTGGGCCATTGTCACGTCCTCATCCATGTAAACAACTTTAGGGTTATTTGACCCGTTTTGAAAAGTTCATCGGTAAAATATCTAGTTTTGTAGTTTGAGGGGCTGATATAGTCGACCCTAAACAGTTGGGTGCTTTTTCCTAGGTTCATTAGAATTCAAGGGACATTCACTGTGGCAACTGGCGAGCTGTAAAACCTCTAATGCATGCAACTTTTTTTTTTTGAAAGGATAATGCATGCAACTGTTAGTTTTAAACCGCTTGGGAGTTATTTTGACAGGATAGAATATCAAGTTTTATAGTTTGAGGGGGTGAAGCAGCTAGTCAATCACGAATAGTTGGGTGCGTTATGCACACTTTTTCCTATGTTCATTAAAATACAAGGGACATTCGCCTTGGCAACTGGCGTGCTCTAAAACCACTAATGCATGCATATAGCAAACATAAAGTTCCTGACGAAACGAGGCATACACATTCGTACTATTACCTGTCTATGACCGGGTGCTAAATTTCTAGTAGCAGCTCTAAGTATTTTAGCAGAACTTTATCGTCAATGAAGGCGTGGCGCTCTCGTGCTAGTGTATAAATACACACGCGTGTAGTAAAGGTAGGTTATCTAAAAGTATCTACTATCTCATCACACCGATGAGCTAATAAGCTAGAGGAAATGATCTATGGTCGTGAGCGATGCGGCGGCGGGGAGGAAGAGTGCGGCGGTATGGTCGGACTCACGGTTGGAACTCCGGTTTCCTTTATATACGTAAAGGTGTAACTAGGCTAGATTGGGTTTTACATGAACACTTAGAATTGGGTTGTATTTACCATGGCTGGCCTTATAGGATGTCCATCTCTTAAAATCGATTCTCTGAGACGAGCACCTTAAAATACCTGCCTCGAAAAATAGATATTAACCATGGCGAGCATTTTAAGGTCCCCGTCTTGGTAAATCAATTTTAGAGGCGAGCAAAAGAGTCCATCTTAGAAAATAAAAAATGTCCGCCTTAGAAAATCAAAGGTAACCGGGACGGGCAAAAAAATGTGTCCACCTCGGAGTGGTCCGAAAGGGTGTCTTTCCAATTCATGTGACTGACATGTGGGCCATCGCTATGTCCTCCTCCATGTCAGCCGCCATAGTGGCCAAACCATCATGGAGGAGTTGTTTTTCTAGGTTTTAAAAGTTAAGGGGCATAATGTCAAGTTTTATATTTGAGTGGGTGAAGCAATAATCCCACGGAATTTTTTTTCGACGAAATATCATCGAAATTTCCAAAATATCGCTTTTTTCGTTGAGGGCCGAAATTTTTTTATATCGGTATTATCGCGGATGGACGTATTACCATGGCTTTACTTGTGTGAGATATTGTGCTATTTCATCGATGTTATACATATTTGTGATGGATTAAAGAGTTTTTCTTGTGAAATAATGCCAAAACTTTTAAAAATCAATTTAAATTTATTTAAATTTGACCTGATATTTCTAAAATATCTGAAATTTCGCATTTATCGTCAGGGACTGAAATTTTTTTCTTATGATATAAAAAACCTACTCGATCCCCTGGACAGTTGGGCAGAATTTTTTCCTATGCTTATTTGAACACAAGGGACATTCGCTGTGGCAACTGGCGAGCTCTAAAACCACTAATGCATGCATAGAGCAAATAAAAAGTTCCTGACGAAACGAGGCATACGCATCCGTACTATTACCTGGCTATGACCGGGCGCTAAATTTATATTTGCAGTTCGAAATTTCTTCGCAAAACCTTTTATATTATCGTCAGTGAAGGCGTGGCGCTTTCGTGCTATAGTATATATATACACACGCATGTACATTGGTAAGGTAGGGTATCTGAGAGTATCTACCATTATCTCATCATACTGAGCTAATAAGCTCATAGCGAGCTATAGCTAGTGGCCGGGCAAGATGGACGCTGGCGGAAAGTTGAGGTGGCCGGAGCTGCTGGGCGTGCCAGCAACGCCGGCGGTGGCGGCGATCGCCTACAACAGGCCGGACGTGGCCATCGAGGTGTAGCCGCCGGGGTCGACGGTCATCCCAGGCCACTACAACGCCGACCGCGTCCGTGTCTTCATCGACGACACAGCATTGTCAACCAGGTCCCTGAAGTCGGCTAGCTAGCTAGCTAATGCCGCCGCCTGCCAAGCCGCTGCTGGTTTTGTTTGGAGTCGCTATGTGTGTCGTCGTGGTCGTCATCGTCTGATGCTGCTCGTCTCGGTCATAACACGGTGGTGCGATCTACATATGTGGCTGTGTGTGGTGTTTAATCTCTATTATAATTAAAAATTTCTCTATATAATTTTTTTCTTTAAAATCAATAATTTATAATATGCCAAATACGAATGCAATGGCTAAAATTAAAAGTGTAGTTCAGCTTTCTCTCCCCTCACCTCGCACGCGCAGCACGCGACTTTCTGGCGGCCAGCGTTCGATTCCCACCCCTGTCACCCGTGCCCCCATTTTCTTTTGTTTTGCGATAGAGAAACGTCGGGACTCCTCCGTTGATGCCGTCGGTATCACCTCGCGCGTTGTCCCTGTCCACCACAGCCGCCGGCATCCACAGCCTCATCGGCCACCTCCGTGGGCGCGTCTGCCAGCGGGCCGCCTACGGCGGCTGGCCGCAGGGCCAGCAACCACGTCGGCGGCGACGCCCGGCTCCCGCGGTGCCCGCCCCACGTGCGAGGGCCGCAGGGCTAGGGTTGCGCACGGCGGCGGTGATGCCCGGCTCCCGCGGTGGCCACCCTCCAACGTGGTCTGGCCCCGGCGGTCGCAATCCCCGCCGCCGCGACGTCCGGGACGCCGTCCTCACCGTCCCTGATCCCGGGGCTTCTTCCTCTACCCGTTCTGCTCTCCCCTGCGCGCTGGGACCACTCCAGCATCGTCGGCGTAGGCGCCAGCAACCGCCGCGCGCTAACCGTTCGACGGAACGCCTCCGCGGAGACGGTGGTTCCCTACGCAGCACGGTTCACTCGATCACAAATCATTCTGGGCCTCGGCAGATGGCAGTCGGCTGAGCGGTGATTTGCATTGTTCATGGTTGCATTGCAGAGGAAGGTGTCGGCCGACGAGGTGCACAGGAAGGTGCCGCTCATCGTTGACTTCTACGCGACCTGGTGCAGGCCCTGTGTTAAGATGGCGCGGGACATCGAGATGGTGAGCCACGCTCCTGCCGGTTTTCCATCCTTTGTTTCTGTTTGTTGCTGTGTGACTGTTGATTTCTTGGCCAACAGAATGCCTGTCTGTGAAGTTGCGAGCAATGAGACCGGTTCTATGTGCCCGTCACTGGCACCTTCAGTGCAAACTATGCGGTGAAATGGAAAGGAATGTGGTACGCAGCTATGCTGAGCACAGGTTCGGCTGGATTAAGCAATATGTGGAGCTTCTAACATTTAAATACCTCCTCCATTGGACAATTGAGTCTAGATTAGTATCAGACTGTATATCATTTGAGAGGAATTTAGAGTCTCACCCAGCTTGGTAGCTGGTGTAGTCTAGTATAGGACAAGTCAACAAGGCCTACGAGAGTAATTTAGAATATAGACAGTTTAGAATTTTCATCCGAAATGAACTACTGAAAATAATAAAAGACTTCCCCTAACAAATATTAGTATTCTTAACAATTAGCGAGTCTTCTTTCATTTCTTTTGAAAATAATGTGAAGAGACAACCAAGGAGAAAAAAAATCTTGATGATAACTACTTTTGGATTCTGTTTCCATTAAATCATAATGAAGTACTTGGGGATTCTGTTTAATTATTGCTGACACGTTGAACCTTGGAGCTATTTGCACCTATGTGTGCTTCTTTTCTTAGGGAAAGAAGATTATCTAATTGCTCTGCCTATGTTGATAAATCAAGCAATATCTCTAAACAGTCCTTTCAATATATTGCAGCTTGCAGTTGAGCATGAGGACAACACCCTGTTTGTAAAGGTGGACACAGATGATGAATATGAGTTTGCAAAAGACATGCAGGTACACCCAAGATGGCACCCAAGATCTGCATAGTTTCATTTGGGCATGGTTCCATTGCTTCCTCTGATTTCATGATTTTGTGCTTGGATGCTTGGGTTGGTGATGAAGGACTGCCCTGGTGCAAGCGGTAGAGCTTTACCGCCTGTGACCAAAAGGTCCCGGGTTCAAGCCCCAGCCTCTGCACATTTGTGTAGGGATGGCTGCTGGCTATTTTCTCTTCCCTAGACCCCACGGTGCGGGAGCCTATGGCACAGGGTACGCCCTTTTTTTTATGCTTGGGTTGGTGATAGGTGGATATGTCAAGGTCAAGATGGACGTGATGAAGCCCTAGATTAACAAGTGGGTCACTGAGCTCCTTGGGTCCCACAACGAGGTTCTCATCAACTTCATCTATGTACTCTTCGAGGAGAAGGTATATATTTGAGTCCAGCAATGTTGCATGTTTATGTTGTCCTTATTGAATTGTGCATGCATATTTTCCTGGAGGTATCAAATTTGGTTATCTGTAAAGTAGGGTATTTAATTTGATTGAATTTGGTTCTTTGAAAAGATAACAAACTTGGTATTAAAGTTCAGGAGTCCAATGTTGCTCAGCCGTAGAATTGGATTGTGTTATCTACAGTCAAAACAAAGCCAAGTACAGATAGCTGATGTATTGTTTCTTCTATTTTTAACATTAATTTTGCCTATACCAAGGATGGTAGCTTATGGCAATGAGAACACAGTTAAGTTCATGGAGGAGCTCTAGAGCCTCCTCATTGCACAACAGAATGCCCGTGGGGTGCCTCAACAGTTTCTGGATGAAAAGGATGCTGAGATTTGTTTTAATGACCTCCCTAAAATCCAACTGCTATAGCTGAAGTCCAGCAGGGTTGGGTGTTGGGGAACAACTTTGATACACAAACGCCTATCTCAAACTTTAGGGTTGTCAATAAACTTTTTGCCACGAATATTTGGGACAAGATATTATTCAGCGAAGATGATGTGAACACTTCGTTATAACAATTTTGAACTTCGCGTATATGATTCCACATGTTTCAGGGTATCAGGCGGAGATGGCTTCGCCAGACTGTAGGCGCCCAGCGAAGCTGACGTGACAGCTTCGCGTGAAAAATCGACAAGGCAGGTTGCAAAGTTGAAAATATGATCAAGGCCAAAGTTGCCGGGAGAATCAAGAAGAAGAAGGCGAAGTGTGTCTCACCACTTCGTCTATGAACTTTTTAGTCGAATGTATAGGAAACATTTCGATCAGTTTTGTAAGTTTTTGTAGGTAGCGAAGCTAGGGGGTCTATAAATACCCCAGGGGTGTAAATTTTTAGGTAGAATGAAATACAATTGCAATTTGCATATTATTTTCACCCCATAGTTCACTTCTATGATTCCTCCACCCCAACATCTGGCGTCGTCCGTTTGTGTGATCGAAGACACTCACGACCACCAAAATGGGAAGACCTAGTAAAAGGACAGTTTCGGCTGACAACAACGCCGTACAAGACCCAATTATAGAAGATGCAACAGAAATTGAAACCAGACGTGTTCAAGAAGAATAAGAAACTCAGAACGAAGAAAGAAGACTCAAGGAACTCGAAGATCAACTCACCGTTAAGAAAAAATAACTAGAAGAAGCAAGAGCGAAGACAAGGGAAAAGTCCCCGAAGCAAAGAATCACAGAAGCAGAAGCCGAAATAAGAAAGCTCAACGAAGAGGTAGAAAATAAAAGCGAAGTCACGATCCAAGACCCAAACTCAGCAAGCAAAAACAACAACAACAAAGAGAACCAAAGTCAAATAGCAATAATTGACACAGCGTCACCTCTGTCAATCGACATTCAGCTAGCGAAGTGGCCAGTAGGATTCAAATTCAACATCATCCCAACTTACAATGGCATGTCCGACCCAAGACAATTTCTCATGAGCTTCGAAGCAGTAGTTGCATCAAGCGGGGGAGATGCGAACACCTTAGCGAAGTCGCTCATCATGGTAGTAAGAGGACCAACACAGGACTGGTACTCTTCGCTAAAGCCAAGGTCAATCAAATCATGGGAACAACTTCACACAACTCTGCTCTTAGATTTTCAAGGCTTACAAAGAGTTGAGCTCACAAGCGATGATCTTTTCAACATCAAGCAGCAATCAAAGGAACCACTGAGCCAATATTACAAAAGATTTGTACAAGCAAAAGCTCAAATACCAAATGTACCAGATGAAGTTGTCATCATTGCAGCAATCAAAGGACTATGGGCAGGCCAACTTTCTTCCTACTTCAAAAGAGAAAGACCAACCATAGTGGAAAAGTTATATGAAGAAATGAGAAAGTACTGTGAGTCCGACGAAGACTACAGAAAAAGAATAGAAGAAGAAAACGGAGAAAGAAATATGCCAAGATCAAATAACAATTTCCAGCACTCACGAATGACAAATGCTGTGCGAAGACCATTTCAGAGGATAAATCACATCCACAACACGAGCGAAGCCGCCAGTCAAGGCCCAAGCTCAAGCAATCAAAGAAATTTTTAAAACAACAGAAGTCACAAGAAAAACTTCCAGCAAAGAGCAAACTACAACAATCAAGGTAGAAATTTTGAAAGAAAGATATTGAGGCCTGAGGAAATGTATTACATCATACACGGCAAAGGGGCTAGCCACACGTCCAAAATGTATCCAAGAGTAAAGAAAAGCATTGAAGAAATGTAAGAAGAAAACAGGAACTTCGCAGTTAAAAGTTGTCAATCATCTAGCCCCCCAAGGGACAAATTACATGCCAATAACTTATCCTCAGCACATGTTGCCACCACCTCCGCCAATCTACAATTGCCAGCCACTAGCAATGTGCTCGCAAAACCAATGGGGCCAAAGTCGACAGCAAAATTTTCATCATGAAAATTCAGTGGAAAACAACAATCACCAAATTCAACACACCAACAATACCCTCGAAGCATCAACAAACAATGAGAATGCAATCATTCCGAGCAAAGGCAGAATTATGACAATCTTCGGAGGAAACAGCATGGAGATTGACAAAAGAAATGAAAGAAGAAACTATTTCAGAAGAGTAAACTCCATTGCAATCGAAGGCCCATTCAAGAAAACAAGATGGTCTCACCTACCAATTACATTTTCAGAACCAAGATCTCAAATTGAAAGATTACCCTCACATGGATGCAATGGTAATCGAACCAAAGATTGAAGGATGGGCAGTCTCAAAGATTCTAATAGATGGCGGTAGCTCCGCTGACATCATATTCACATCAACTATAGATGCAATGAAATTGATAGGAAAACTTTGGGGAGAGCCGAACATCCATTAGTTGGCTTCGGCGGAAAGAAAATAAACTCCATCGGCAGAATTGTCTTGCCAGTTTCATTTGGAACAGTGAACAATGCAAGAACAGAGCAAATAACATTTGATGTAGTTGAAATGCACAGCTAGTACAACGCAATCTTCGGAAGAGGGAGTTTAAATGCCTTTGAAGCAATAGTAAGCTACCCATACCTATGCATGAAACTGCCAGCAATCAATGACATCATAACCGTCTTCGGTGATCAAGCAGAGGCAAGAAACATAGAAAGAGATGCAAGCCCAGCTTTCAAAAATATCCATGTCATATAAGAAGAAGAAGAGGACGAGCTCGAAACTGAAAATGCAAAGACTCAAGAAAAGGCGAAGCTCTGCGAAGACACAAAGAAAGTACCACTCGACCCAATGATGCCAGAAAGACAAGTTATCATCGGCACAAACTTAACAAAAGAAGAAAAATAAAAAATAATCCAAGTCCTGTGAAGTAACAAGGACATATTTGCCTGGTCCGCGCAACACCTCAGAGGAGTAAGCAGAGATGTTATAGAACACAAGTTAAACATTGATCCAAACTTCAGGTCAAAAAAGCAAAAACTCAGAAAGTTGTCTGAAGACAGAACACAAGCTGCAAAAGCTGAAGTCCAAAGATTTCTATATGTAAAAGTCATAAGAGAAGTTCAATTCACAACTTGTCTTGCAAACATAGTCATGGTGCAGAAGAAAAAAAAAAGTGGAGAATGTGTATAGACTTCACAGATCTCAACAAAGCATGCCCAAAAGATAATTTTTCATTACCAAGAATAGACACTTTGGTAGATCAGGCAGCAGGAAGTGAAATGCTCAGTTTCCTCGACTGCTATTCAGGCTACCATCAAATTTGGATGAAAAAAGAAGATAAAGAGTACACAAGTTTCATTACACCATTTGGAACTTACTGCTTCCAAAGAATGGCCGAGGGGCTCCGCAATGCAGGAACAACCTTCATCAGAATGACATCCACAGTCCTCAAAGATTAAATACCAAGAAACTTTCTTGCGTATGTCGATGATTTGGTAGTCAAGAGCAAAAAAAGAGAAGAACATGTCCAAGACTTACAAGAAACATTCTCAAACCTTAGAAAAGCAAATCTAAAGTTGAACCCGAAAAAATACACATTTGGAGTTCAAACAGGCAAAATTCTGGGATGCATCGTATCTGCAAAAGGCATTGATCCGAACCCAGAGAAGGTGAAGGCAATACTGAATATGCAAGTGCCAAGAAACATCAAGGACATTCAAAAATTAATAGGAAGATTAGCTTCACTGAACAGATTCATATTTAAATCAGCTGAGCGAAGCTTGCCAATATTTCAAGCATTTAAGGGAAAAAAGAAAAAATTCAGCTAGGGTCAAGCACAACAAGAAGCCTTCGAAGAAATAAAGAAGCATCTATCCAACCCTACAACTTTGGCAATGCCCGATCCAACTACAGACTTACTGTTATATGTATTAGCAAATGAAAGAACAGTCAGTGCAGTTTTGATATAAGAAGAAGAAAATGAGCACTCAACAAGGCAAATTCCAGTATACTTCGCATCCGAAGCCCTGTCAGGATCAAAAATTTTCTACTCAGAAATAGAGAAGATTGCATACGCAGTACTTATGGGATCAAGAAAGTTGAAACATTACTTCCAAGCACACAAAATAAGAGTACCAACAAATCAACTCCTCAAAGAAGCATTACAAGGTTGTAAGTCCTCTGGAAGATTGGGAAAATGGGCAGCAAAATTGTCTCAATACTTCATCAAATTTGAGATGAGAACAACGATCAAATCTCAAGTACTGGCCGACTTCGTAGCAGACTGGACACCATCAAAATACAATCAAGCAAAAATAGAGCAGCCAGAATGGATAATCTATTGTGATGGTGCTTGGGGCTTCGCTGGCGCCTGAGCAGCAGCAATCATAACTTCATCTTCCGGAGTCAAGCTCAAATATGCGGCAAGACTAGACTTTCAATGTACAAATAACATTACAGAATATGAGGCAGTACTATTGGGACTTTGCAAGGCTAGGGCAATGGGAATTCAAAAGTTAATAATCAAAACAGACTCTCAAGTTGTGGCTGTGCACATAGAGAAAAACTACAAAGCAAGAAACTCAAAGCTAACAAAGTACCTCCAACTATTGAGAGATCAAGAAAAACACTTCGCCGGATTCACAGTGAAGAGTATCTCAAGAAATGATAACACAGATGCAGACGAAATTGCAAAAGCCGCTGCCCAAAAGTTGGAGCTAACACCAGAATTATTCTTCCAAACTATTAGCGAAGTTTCAACAAAGGAAAAAGTTGAACAACCAAAAGAAGTACATATCATCAAAAGCGAAGACTGAAGGGCTCTAATCATGGCATTCCTCAAGGGATTTTACGAGCCAGAAAATGAAGTTGATGAAATAAGAATGAAGCAAAAGACCAGAAGTTACAAAATCATCAATAAAGAACTATACAAGGAAGGAATTTGCCAGCCACTCCTAAAGTGTATCTCAAGAGAAGATGGAAAAAACCTCCTGAAAGAAATACATGAAGGACTTTATGGATGCCACGCTGGGGCTAGATCAATAGTTGGGAAAGCTTTTAGGCAAGGGTTTTTTCTGGCCAACGGCTCAAAGTGATAGAAAGAAATAATTCAGACCTATCACAATTGCCAAATGGCAGGGAGCAAAGTCAATGCACCAGGAACAAACTTACAACCAATTGAACCAACTTGGCCACTCGTAAGATGGGGCATTGACATAATTGGAAAATTAACCCCGGCTCAAGGCAACTACCAATATGCAATAGTAGCAGTTGAATATTTCACCAAGTGGATCAAGGCAAAACCAATCACAAACATGTCCTCTCATACAATAAAAAAATTCCCATGGCAAAACATCATATGCAGATTCGGAACCCAATTTGATAGCGAAGACTTCAGAGAATACTACTACTCAATGGGAATCAAACTCTGTTTCGCATCCGTAAGGCACCCATAGTCCAACGGAGTAGTAGAAAGAGCAAATGGGATAATTTGTATAGAAATATCAAAGTGCTTAACAGATCTAAAAAAGGGAAAATAGGTAGATGAATTACCAAGATTTATCTAGTCTCACAACACATCGAAGCCAAGGCCAACAAATTTTTCTCCATTCAAGTTACTATACGAAGATGAAGAAATGACCCTCGAAGAACTAAAGTATGAGGGACCAAGAACAAACATTCAAATGATCACAGAAGAGGATCAAGCAACAAGCAAAGATTTACTCGAAGAAGAAAGAAATGAAGCACTTGAGAATATCAAGAAGTATCAACTTGAAACATAGAAGTGGTACAACAAAAAAGTCAAGCCAAGAGAGTTAGCACCAGGAGATTTTGTCCTCAAAAGAAAAAGAGATGAAGACACGGTGGAAAAATTCCAACAAAAGTGAGAAGGGCCTTTCATCATCATAAGAACAAACAAAGAAGATGTATATCATCTAGCAAATCTGAAAGGTGAAGAACTCAGTCACACTTGGAATATAGAAGCACTTCACAAATACAACCCATAGCCAAACTAGAAGATTAGTTTTATTTTCTGCAAAATAGAAGTAGAAGTTTCATTTCAAGCAAATTTACAATGTAATCGAGTTGCACTCTTTTTCCACTCAGGGGAAACCCTCCGCAGGGTGAGTGTTTTTTTAACGAGGCAGTCTCTTTGTAAATCTCATGAAGTATAAATGAGAAAGTAGTTTCCCCAAAAGAAATGTCTTCACATTACCCGATCAAAAAATAAAATGCCGAAGAGTATATCCAAAGTATACTCTCACATCGTCATAAACCTCACAAAAATATAAGTTAGGATCAATATTTTATTAAATCTAAAAAATGCTAACTTATCCAATACAAACAAATCCTATTCAAAATTTTTTGACTTATTTTCACTAAGGTGAAAATGCTTCACTAAGGTGAAAATGGTTCTGGCTTCTAAGCGAAGCGTACGCGTCCACTTCGAACAAAAAAGAAGGAACAGCGTTTCAAAATTTGCCAAGGAAAATTTTTTGACTTATTTTCACTAAGATGAAAATGCTTCACTAAGGTGAAAATGGTTCTGGCTTCTAAGCGAAGCGTACGCGTCCACTTTGAAAGAAAAAGAAGGGACGACGTTTCAAAATTTGCCAAGGCAAATTTTTTGACTTATTTTCACTAAGGTGAAAATGCTTCACTAAGGTGAAAATGGCTCTGGCTTCTAAGCGAAGCGTACGCGTCACTTCGAACGAAAAAGAAGGGACGGCGTTTCAAAATTTGCCAAGGCAAATTTTTTGACTTATTTTCACTAAGGTGAAAATGCTTCACTAAAGTGAAAATGGTTCTGGCTTCTAAGCGAAGCGTACGCGTCCACTTCGAACAAAAAAAGGATGGCGTTACAAAATTTGCCAAGGCAAATTTTTTGACTTATTTTCACCAAGGTGAAAATGCTTCTGGCTTCTAAGCGAAGTGTACGCGTCCACTTGGAACGAAAAAGAAGGGACAACATTTTAAAATTTGCTAAAGCAAATCTTTCGATTTAACTTCACTAAGGTGAGAATGTTGCATGATTCTAAGCGAAGCATACGCGCCCGCTTCGAACGAAAAGGAAGGAATATGAAAGAATGGCATTTCAAAAATCTACTAAGACAAATTTCTCGACAAGATGAAAACACTTATGAACTTCCAAGCGTTATGAACTTCTAAGCGAAGTGTAACATTTTCAAACTTATAAACAGAGTATACAAGCAACAAAAAGAATAGCACTTTAAAACATGGCTAAAAGGAAATTTCTCAATTATACAAGCAAATCGCTCTCAATAATTGTTCAGTATTTATTGTTTCAAGCGAAGCCGAACATACAAACTTCGCAATACAACAAGAAGTTTATATCATAACTTATTCAATTACAAATAAAATATGCATAAATTAGCCATCTTGAGAACTAACTACGTCAGCAGCAACACCAAGAATGTCGCTAACAACCTCGTTAATAATTTCGTCTGCTTTAAGGCGCAAACGATCCTCGAAAACATCCGCCGGCGAAGTACTTGATCCCGACGACTATAAGAAACGGAGTCAGCAAGCACATTTCAGCCATGAAACAAAGAAAAGTGAATGTGTCAAACTTTACCTAAGAAAAATCCGTGAAATCAAACACCCGGTAGTTGGGAGGCCTGATACTACAGTATGGTTTATTCACATCTATAAATATTTTGTAAGAAAGAGTTCCCAAAAAACTCAAGTTCAAAATAATAAAAGAAAAACTTACGAGTGAGAAAATCATCAACATCACAACCATCATACTTCGCACGAAAATCATAGAACTCGCCTCGAAAATGAAGTCATTTTTATATATTAACAGCGGAGTAATATCTTCGACATCTTGCACAGGCTCAGCATGAGGAACCTGTGCAGGATGGACAAATAGTCAAACAACTTTTAAGCGTGTGCTTTACAAAGATGATAACTTAAAAACAAATGTATCTTAAAACTCCCTCATCTGACAAAAGAAAAGAAAACTAGAGCCTAAGGTTGGCCGCCACTAACATTGCTCGATCCAGCACCACTTTGACCCTTAACTCTGGCTTCCCTCGTCGCAATCTCCTCGGCCTCCTTCTGAGCAGCTTCTGCCTCTTTTGCAATTTGCTAAACAAAAAGAAGAGTCAGATAAAAACAATAGCTATAGCACAAAACAAGAAAAATACAAAACATACCTTCTGCAACTTTTTCCTTGCTTTATCAAAGCAATGAGTCCGACCACCAGACCTCCAATACTGATCAAGATACTTGTTGCACAATACTTGTGTGGCTTTTGTCACATTAGCCAAATCACCCACAGAAGGAAACTTGTACTTGTCATCACAAAGTTGTGCAAACAAGGGATCTTGACTTTGTTTCAGCAAGTGAAACAAAGCACGGGCAGAGTAGAAAACCCCAATATCAACTATGGTCTCCATGACTTGGGACAAATCTTTATATTGGCGGCAAAGCCAACTAAAGAAACTGTCATGGTCACCAAGATCCCAGCACTCAAAGCAGAGCTCTCAGATACGATTGTAATTATCAAAGAAAGATTTATCTTGCTCCTTAATTTTTCTTTCCATACGTCTCATGCCCTCCTTCAACCTTTCATTGTCAGCAACAATTTTCTTCATATCATCTTCCTTTTTCTCAACATCGGCAAGAACACTAATCAACCTAGTTTCCAAATTATTATGGGCATCCACAGCATCAGCCCTCTCCTTCTATTTCTCAGCAAGTTGCTTCTTCAAGGAATCAATTTCAATCTGATAATTGCATTCATGAAGAGCAAAATTCTTCTCTCTTTCTTCCAAGCCCGTCCGCAAACCTCTCATCAAAAGAGAACCTTTGTACATCATTGATAAGCCAGCATCAGCAACTTCGAGTAAAGGTTTCTTTGATATTTCAAGTTTCACATCAGGCATAGTAAATGCCTCACTATATATTTTGACAACTGAACCTCAGAAGTGTGAGGCATCATCCGAAGTTTATCAGCCCCAATACCTATGAACTTGAAACAATCAAGACCCAAACTTTTCTCCTGGCAAAATTCGAAAGAACGTTTTAGAGCATCAGAAATCTCTCCGTCACCACCAGCAGGGACAACATGAGTGACAGGATCTTGTTGAACACTTTTTAACTTGCTCAAGTCAACATTCTTCCAAGGAGAAGATGGTGCATGAGGAAAAATAGTTTCTACAAAAATATAAAAACTGAAGGTCAGCAAAAAAGACAACACAGGTCAAACAAATCAAATATAAAGATGCAGTACTCACCAGTAGAGACACGTTCACCCAAATTACAATCAATCTTCTGGCCACTTTCAACATGAATAGTAGACCTCGACAAGGGCGCCAAACGTTCATCATTACTTTCATCATAAAACACTTCATCATCACTTTCATCAAAATCAAGAGTATAAAACCTAGAACCACCAACTTTCTTAGGCACAATGGGAACATGAACTTCGCCAATATCAACCATAGCTGCACCCTCAGCTGAAGCAGTTTTCTCAGCATCGACATTTTCTTCGTGAGACCTAACAACAGGGGCCTCAGCATCAGGCATTGGCGAAGTAGGACCAACAGTTCTACGGGTACCATCAGCAAGAGTTTCTTTCTCAGAAGATTCTTTTTCAAGAATCAAACTATCAACATTCTCAACACCAACAGAACTTCCAGCAGGCAGACTCTGGCCTTGCAAATCCTGTAAGTTATCACCCAGCGGAGTAAGTAAAGAAGAAGTTATTTCATCAGAAGAAAAAACCATAGTAATTTTCCTCACCTCATCCTCAGCATGATGAGGCAAGGAAACTCCGGCATCTTCATCATTCTTCGCAGCATCAGCATCATCTTTTGCAAAACCACCCAAACCAGAAACCAAATTTTCCTCTATATCCAGGCTCCGCTCCAACACAGCGTCAAGTTCTTCAGCATCAAGTAAGACCGAAGGACTTTGACTCTTTTTCAGCTTCTTGGCAATAGCTTTACTAGGACCAGCCTTGTGTTTAGCGCCTTTAGCCTGAGCAGCAGTACCCCTTCTCCTTTTTATGGCCTTGTTTCTTCTCACGACGATAAGTAGGAGGAGGCCTTTCACCATACTCAATCTGTGCAACCTCAAAAACTCTGTTCAAACATTTATATTCACTCCCAAGAACTTTATCAATATTGTTCTTCTCGCTAAACACATATTTTTCAAGCAAATCCTCAGCTCGGATCTCAACAGACTTCATAAAATCTTCATCACAAGCAAAAGTCCTCGGATGATGAAAGTCGTTATCCGAGAACTTGTAGTTCACCCCTCAGACTTTTTTTAGCATGAAAGCGCTAAAAAGTCCAACCTTTCTTCAACGGCCAAATTCTAGCAGCAGCATATTCTTCAACAAGATCTCTAGCACATTGCAGCAAAGCTATGCACTTGTATGCCTTTACAGCAGTCTTCGAAATCATGGAAGTAGAAAAAGATGGAGACAATTTAAACTTCTCAATCTCCATTCTAGCAGCCATCGGATATCTCTTCACCATTTTCTTTGTCACAGGATCCCTTTCTTCAACCATGGGCACCTTATGGTAGAACTAATATCTTGACCAATCTCCAACACCCCACTTATTCCTCGTTGCTGGAGAGATTTGAACAGCGTTGTGAGCAGTCTTAAAACTTGAACAAGCAAAGTATTTGGTGATCACTCGCCCTTCAAGCATAAACTCCTTGAATTGAGTATGCATCTCAAAAAGTTCGCAAAAAGCAGCAATGTTAGCATTAGCCTCCTGAGACTTGACAGCCCAAACAAACTGAGCCAACCTAACCATATCGTTAGGCGTCAAGTGATGTATCTGAATATTGAAAGCTTTTAGAACATCTTCAACAAAGTCTTGATAAGGGAAGCAAAGACCAGCAGTAAACAAATCCCGATACACGATACAGTCATCAGGATAAGGCTTCGGATTGTTCTTCGCAGGATCAGGCACCCTCACTTGATCACGCTCAAAAATTTTCAATCGAACCATTTCGTCAAGGTGACTTTTTTCAAACAAAGTTTTACCAAAAGTCAAGGTAAAGCCTTCATTATCTTTCACCAAGTCTTCAACAGACACATCAATGTCTTCAAGATTTTCTTCATCAGAATCCATCTGAGACTTATCCTCTTCGGCCCTGGAGCTCTCCTGAGACTAAATTTGATCTTGTAGATCTAGTGAAGACATCTATAAAAACCAAGATCGTCAGAACTCTGACAAAATTAAGAACAACAACATAAAGAATCGAAGAAACAAACCTGATCGAAGTTGTTAAACAAACTTCGCTCGAAAGATCAACACGGGATGAACACAAATAGCAGGTGTCAAGAAAAACTATCTTGAACTTTCCAGCTCAAGAAAAATTTTGGTGGAGTTTTCCTTCTTCTAAAAACGATGGCTCCAAGGGGGCATCGCTATTTATAGCCAAGCCTAGTCAATCAGTCAGAACTAGCTGTTAGGTTTTTTTTAAAAAAGAGAAAAAATAATAATAATAAAAATAAAAGGCCAACTCAAAAGTTTGGACGGCGTTTGGTAAGCAAAGTTTACAAAAACTTCGCGGGTTTCAGACCTTTGGAGTAGGCCTTCGCCCACGAGGGGCTGCTGTTGGGAAACAACTTTGATACACAAATGACTATTTCCAACTTTGGGGTTGTCAATAAACTTTTTGCCATGAATATTTGGGATAAGATATTATTCAGCGAAGATGATATGAACACTTCATTATAACTATTTTGAACTTCGTGTATGTGATTCCACATGTTTCAGGTTATCAGGCGGAGATGGCTTCGGCAGACTGTAGGCGCCCAGCAAAGCTAATGTGGCAGCTTCGCATGAAAATCGACAAGGCAGGTTGCAAAGTTGAAAATATGATCAAGGCCAAAGTTGCTGGGAGAATCAAGAAGAAGAAGGCGAAGTGTGTCTCACCACTTCGCCGATGAACTTTTTAGTCGAATGTATAGGAAATATTTCGATCAATTTTGTAAATTTTTGTAGGTAGCGAAGCCAGGGGGGTCTGTAAATACCCCCTGGGGTGTAAATTTTTAGACAGAATGAAATACAATTGTAATTGACATATTGTTTTCACCCCATAGTTCACTTCTGTGATTCCTCCACCCCAACATTGGGTGTTACTAGGTAAATGGGATTATGAGTGCCGATGCGTGATGTTCCTCTTGGGTGCTATTTGTTTACAGTTTCTGTTCTATGGAATTCTGCTTGACATTAGGAGATGTGGGTAAATTACTCATCTTTTTCATTCAGCAAGCACTCCTTCCAGCTAACCTGTGATGGAGCAAGCACTCCTTCGAGTCATGGGCGAGAGACAACATTCTGAGTAAGCCTATGCAAATTTCCTTACCCCAACTATCTACTAACAGTCATTTTCTTGGGAAGGTTGGTACTGTCTCCACATTTTCTTCTCAAAGCATATTATCCCTTCTTTTTTTGATTGACATTTTCTCCACATTTACTAGCAGAATGTGACAAGCTCTCTGAACTTCAGCATTTTTTAGCCGGTTTGTTGCTTTGATTGACTTGGTTTCGTTAGGTTATAACTTACAAGTAGATGCTTTATGCTGAATTCTACAAAAATCTAGCATCAAGGCATCTCCCCTTTCTGAAGACATGTTTGTTTTTGGCCATTCCAAAGTTTCGGCCTTTTAGTGATGATCAGGGGGCGAAGGAGAAGTCCACTGATGATGCGGAGAACGACAACAGGAAGCTCTCTGTCCGAGAGTTGCCTTCTTATTACAGCTACAGGTAGAGATAATTGACAAGTTAAAGCATGGTTTTGTAGCCTATTCGCACCCAAAGCATTGAAAACTGATGTAAAGCTTTGTTCTGGATGTTGTGTCTCGACAGCAGACCCTACTATGATGTAAATGCTTCATTTGAATTGTGTCCGTCAGAGCATCCCAATGTAAATGCTTCATTTGATGTAAATTCTTCTCTCTATTCCACAGAATGCTCTTATGTACTAACTGCTTCTGTGCAGTGGGTTTATGACATATCAGTGAGTTTAGCCCGGGCTCGATGGCCAAGTCTGAGGATGCGAGAAAATGTCTTGAATTTGATTAATTTTATTAGACCGCCTCCCCCACCCCCCCTCCCCCAACCTCCTGTTTATGCATTTGTTGCAGCCTCTTAAAGTCAGATCGTTGAGGTTGGTTTGTATCTATTTTTAAGTTCAACATTCATCTGTCCTCATGGCAGTTATAGTGCAAAACTGATATTTCTATGATTCCCACCTCTTGAAAATGACATCCATTAAGTTATCCAACCACATGATCCGATGCCTTTGTTTGAATTCTGTTTCCTTTCCTTGTGTCTGAATCAGATGAATGATAAGGGTCCACTCCGGCTAAGTTCTCGAGCTTTGCTTCCTGAGTAGGATTCCGCATCCAACAGTGGTTCAACAAAAGACAAGGCGCCACATAAAAATGTTGTCATCAAGATGATAACAAGGAGACTCAGGCGCAAGAAAAAGATTGAGCCATCTGTTATAGCTTGTGCTTGGGGATCATGTGAATAGCAAGTAAATAGCCCAATTTCCGTGCTTTTCAAATGGTCTTGATTTAACGGCTGTTAACTTCATTGAGGATGAAATTTTTGGCTGACATTTTGACTGGCCGTGCAACCGAATGTTTTGACAGCTTCTTTGATGTTCTCCAAGTCATGATTAAGGACTTTGAAAAATGTAACTTAGATGGTTAACATGAGAAATAACTATACTATGTCTTCTTATGTTAAAGTGTTTCCTAGATTTTATACATGCTCAAATACAATTGTGTAGAAGTTAACATTGGTTGTTTTCATATGCATCCCAAGATAGAGCCGTGACGTTAGCACGGGCATTATACTAGTATGGAATAAATACAAGCGGCTGTTGCCTTGTATGTCATGGCTTTCAGTTGGGACATGCATGTGTATGTGTGTAATTCCCGGCAATTCATGAGTCTATCAAATTAAAATCAAGCCTTCCTTTCTTGGCCTTTTCAGATTTGAACTTATGAAATTGACTCAAAATCAATCTTTGGTTCCTTCCTTTTTGGTCGGTTTGGGCCTATAATAGTCTTTAGTGCGGGGGACAAAAAGACTGTTTTAATCATGGGCGTGAAATTAGTCTTAAGGACATGATGTAGTTCAATTTTTTCATTATATATTTCATATATGTTTATGGTTTTTGTACGTTTGTGTTCCATTTTGAGCATAATTTAGTCATTTTGCGCAAAAATAATGATCAAAACAAAATGCATACAGTCTACAAACATACCTGAACAATATACAATGGAAAACTGAAATTTGTATTATGGGTAAGGTTAATTTGACACCCATGGGTAAAATGGTCTTTTTATCCCTCACTTAACACCATTAGAGGGCCACAAAAAAGCCGTAGAAGAAATTAAATATAGTTTAGGGTCAAATAGGTTAGCCTAAAGTTGCTAGCATCAAAAAGGAAAGGCTTGATTTTAACAGGGTCAAATAGGGAATTTATTCTTGTTTTAAACAAATACTAAGACACTTCCTCAGCCACAAATATATGATGATGCTAGCTTCCAGTAAAGATCCAATAGAACTTTTTATGTATACCTTTTACCATTGGAATGGCTTATAGCCGCAGGTTATTCATGTTTTCTGGAAGACTATGAGTTTGCGGGATATGTTTAATTTGTTTCGAACTAGAGAGATCCCATGGCATGCCACGCAACTCATGATGCCAATTTTGCCTAGATCGTTTCTTCAGGTAACCCTTTTCTAAGTTTCTTTGGTGTATATTGCTAGGTTACCGGCCGGCCGGTCCTCGCCTAGGACCGGAGGACTTATATCCAATGAACATGCATGAAACAGATCGATAATCATAGAGAAACAATAGTGGTCAGAAAATCTTACATTATGCATGGTAGAGAGCAGCTAAGTACCTGACTGTTGGAAGAAGTCAACTGTATTGCAGTCTCGTGAACGGAGGTGTCGTGGGGAGTTGTGGCGGGGCTGTGCGTGCAGCGGAGCTACAAAGTGCGACATGATACTGTGGATGCTGATGAAATTTGCAAAGTAATGGAGAATGGTAGCGTTCGGCTGGCCAGACCTTAGGGTCAAGGTGTTCGGTCGTGGTGCACATAGCGACTGATGGGAGATCAATAGTGATATTTTCAGCGGGTGTTCTCAGGAGTGACGAAATCAGGCATGCGAAGAGCAGGTCATTGTTGATTTGGTCTGTGATTGATGGAGGCATATAGTTTGCTTTGAGAGCAAACATACTGTGGTGCATGCCGGAGAGATTGCCGCTGACAGGCTAGTCATACCGTGGGAAGAGGCGACAACAGATCAGAGATGATGACATAGGAGCGTGTCAGCTGATGGTGTTCTCCTTCTCTGTGGCATGGTGATAGTGGCGCGAGGTTGATGTAGGTTTGCATTGGAGGAGTCTGCGTGCTTCCAAATCAGTAGGGCGTGGATCGATTCAATTTGCATGTTCTGAAGTGTGGATCGAACAACGCGATGAGCTTCAAGGGCTGAACTAGAAGGAAGTATAGATGACGGATGTCTGCTACTGGAATAATCTAGTTGGTTTGTACTGCATGAGGCTAAGATGTAAGAGCTTATGCCTAGCATTGCAGTGGACAGAAGAGTGGTAATTAATGTGGCAGTTTTCATATGTGACTCAGATAGTGGTTGTGAAATTCTCGGTGTCACGCACGCAATCAGTGCAAGTATGGTATTGAATTCAGAGCTCATGTGGTGACTAACAAGGAGCAGATGTGCTTCAGGGAGTAAGATATGTTAGGGCTGGAGATGAATTTAATTTTACTCAATAGTGACTGTGGTGATTAAAAGAGAAGTGTGCACAGCTGTAGGTGGAGTCATTGAACATGAAGTTGTAGAGATAACAAAGGATCTTATTTCTGGTAGGTCTATGATGAGACCTATCATGCAGCTCTCATGGAGCGGTGAAAGCAACAAGTCAAGTTAAATGTACATGGAGGTTCATGCATCAATGGCTTCAAAATGGTAAAATATTTGTTAAGGTGGAGTTTGTTAGATATATGTCAAATATTATGTACGAGTTTGGTTACGCTAGGACTGTGAGTTGTATTTGATAGTATAGAGTAGAGTTGGTGTCGGACTCTATGTAACCCACTCTCTTCATAAATATAAGAGTGGGCTACTGTTGTAACCATGACGACACAACGACAGATTCGCGGGAGGGCGGCGGCATGTTGTCCGGACCTTGAGCGGCCGATGTTGCTGGTATTGCGGAGGAGCGCTCGTAATCCTATCCCAGGGACTAGGCTTCGGCTGAACCTTGGTAACAAATATCGTGCCTCTGGTGTTGTCTATGATCTTGCATGTTTGTCTCGGTATGTTCAATCGATGCTTCCGTGTGTATGGAGATTAGTCGACAGCTCATCATCGTGGAGGCTAATTTCTAGCACTTCTGTTAGTCGTTCCAAACTTGAAATGGAGAAGAAGTGAAGAACACCAGCAAGTAGTTGCCACACATGCATGCATGTCCAAGCTGAGGTGGAGGACACGTAAACAAGCAACAGCACCATGTAATTTATTCCATTAACGTGCCACACGCGCGCACACACACATTGATCCATAATGGCACACCATGATGAATATACGACGGCGACAACGCCGCGACACACATGACTCCAGACACAAACCAGCTGGGGCGTTGACTATCCGACGACAGGGACCTGGGACACAAGGCCGTTGTCGTCGAAGTAGACGCAGACGCGCTTGGGGTCATAGTCCGGCGTTACCGGCGGCGACCCCGGCGGGAACACCTCCACGGTCAAGTCCGGTCTCTCGAAGGCGATCACATGCGCCGCCGGTGTCACCGGCTTGCCCAACAGCTCCGGCCAGTTGGACTTCGCACCGGCTTGCCCAACAGCTCCGGCCAGTCGGACTTCGTGCCGTCCCCGGGGACGAACGGAGTACTCATCCTGCCCGCTCGATTTGGCTCTCTCAGTTTCGTCGGTTGTCACTAGCTAGCTCGATTAGTGTACCGTGTGATATACTCCGTAGAACATACTCGCTCAGTCAACGGCTCATAGATATATACACCACACGGCCTGGCGCCACGCCATTCCTGACGCCAATTTTGCTGGTAGTGCGTAAGCTGCCTAGATCGTTTCATCTGGTAACCATTTTCTTTACTGTATAGCTAGGTCGCCGGCCGACTGGTCGCCTAGGATATGCACCGATCGATAATCATAGAGAAACAGTGGTCAGAAAATCTTACATGATGCACGATATATAGGGAGCAGCTATGTACCCGACTGTTCGATGAAGTCAACTGAATTGCACATTCTCGTGAACGGATTATGTAGTACTCCCTCTATTTAAAATATAAGTTATTTTGGCTTTCTTTTCAGAGTCAACAAAGCATTTTAAGTTTTACTAAAATTATGGGGAGAATCACAGGGATTTATGAGATCAAATTGATATAATATGATAATACATTAATGAAAAAATATAATACTTAGTTAAACTAGAGATGCCTCTCAAAGATCTTCTAACAGCCTGCAAGGCCATCATATATCAACCTCACTTTTCTTGTCAATATGGAATCCGAACCTACATGAACTGCTTAGACTATAGTTTTTTTTTTAAATCACATATACGCCTAAAACACACATACACACTCACTCCTATAAAGTATGAACACATACCTATGAGCGCGCATCTTGGAGGACTGAGCACCCAACAGATCTAGAGATTTCCGAAGTCATCACATGCGCCTCGTTGTTGACGGGAACGTCGTTTACCACTTAACGTATAACACTGGTAAATCCTAGGAAATGATGCGAGTGCTAGGATTTAACCATGGTGAGTAACGTCCCACTGGATTGTTCTGCCAATGGACTACAAGTCGATTCGCTAAGCTGAGACTATTAGCTAGACAATGTGGAATGTTGAGGCTACTCAATCTAACAGTCATGGACACGGATGGGCATGTGGCCCAGTGGTGAAGGCTCCAGGGGAGGAGCCGGCCGGCTAGGGTATCATCCCCCGTCCCGCAACTGCCTCATATGAAGGCTGCACCGAGTGGTGCTTTATAAAAAAAAATCTAGCAGTCATGGGCTGACGAGGACATTGGAGCTTTGGGGTTACTCTAAGAGGCATGGGCTGATATTGGCTGCTCTAAGAGACATGAGCTGATATTAGGCCATTTGTAGAAGTATGAGACATGGGCCCATTGGCCCCTCCTAACGATCTTCTTGTCTCTGCCCCTCAGTCATAGAGTGACTTTATACTCTAGTTTGCATCCTAGTGTCTTCGTGTCAGTATGACAACATCGTTGATGAAACAAAAAAAAAGAAATAAAAGTAAGTAAGAAAATATAACACACGAACAAATAACGTACCGACGACCACACCAACATCCGCACTACGTTATCGTTGTCTTGTTGGGTTAATTGTTATTTGTAAAGATTGTCTTCGTGTCAGTATGACAACATCGCTGATGAAACAAAAAAAAGAAAGAAATAAAAGTAAGTAAGAAAATATAAAACACGAACAAATAACGTACCGAAGACCACACCAACATCCGCACTACGTTTATCGTTGTCTTGTTGGGTTAATTGTTATTTGTAAAGATTGTGATACATCCTAGATATAATCTTCTTTTAGTTTTCTAACAATATTAGATTGGGATCAAAATACGATTACATTAAAATATGTATATTTGCATAAGACTTACAATATGTTAGTATATAAAGATAGAAGGAAATAATATCACTTTTCACATTGTTTTTAAAAATTAAGTGGCTTTATGACATTGTTTTTAGGCCCTTTAATTATTGCGGATGAGCGTGTGGCCCAGTGGCTAAGGCTCCTGGAGAGGGAGCCAGCCGGCGGGGGTTCGAACCCCCGTCCCGCACCAAGGCCTCCAAAGAAGGCCGCGCCAAAATGGCGCTTTCTAAAAAAATATTCAATAATGATTTAATGAAACTTCTAACGTAGGATCCTTTAGTTAGAGACACATGCATTGATTAGTTATTTCAGTTTGTTAATACTTCCAAATAAAAAAATGAAACCTTCATTCCCGAGAAGTCAAATAATTTCAAAATTTTTAACCAAATATTTTTGAAAGTATTAATATTTACGAAACATGATAACTATCACTAGATTAATCATGAAATATATTTACAAAGCATGACAACTATCACTATCACTAACGCGTATATAGCAACAAAAGGTTCCTGATGAAACGAGGCTGTCGCATTCTTAGTATTTTTTTAGATTAAGGGTCGCATTCTTAGTATAATTAGTACCGTTGTACCTAGCAATGACCGGGCACTAAATTAAGCAGCTTAGCATAATAACCTTTGTTATACCGTCACGAATGACGGAATGCTACCAGTGTGTGCGTATATATAAACATACAGGTATCTGAGTTTCTACTACCAGTCACACTAAGCTAAGCTACAAAACTAGCTACTAGCTTAGTGAGACACTGATTATCGTGTGGTAGTAGTGCGCCGGGGAAAGATGAGTGTCCCCGGGAAGTCGTCGTGGCCGGAGCTGGTGGGCGTGCTGGCGACAGCGGCGGCAACGACGATCTCCAGGGAGAGGCCGGACGTGTCCGTCGAGGTGCTCCCGCCGGGAGCGCCAGTCATCCCGGATTTCAACCCCACGCGCGTCCGCGTCTTTATCGACAACAATAGCATTGTCAATCAGGTCCCCGTCGTCGGCTAGCTAGCAGCTAGCTGCCGCCGCCGCCGGCAAGAGCCGCTGCCGGTTTTGTTTGGAGTCGTCATCTGTGTGCCTATGTCGTCGTTGTCCTCGTCGTCTGGTGGTCGTCAGCCATAAAACGGTGGCGCGAATCGCGATCGATCTGTGTGTGTGTGGTGTGTAAGGGAATAAATACCAGCTGTTGCTGCCTGTTGTATGTCCTCGGTTTCGGCTGGGACATGATGCATGTGTACGTGTGATTACAGGCAAGTCATCAACTACTGTGCTACTCCTTCCTACCTGTGGGAACTGAAGAACGAATTAAACTACTGGATCTCTCCACCTATATACACTACTACAGAAATGGTGATTACCGCAATGACTTTCAGCGTCAGTTATGTGAGAACCGATGGCGATACATTTCACTGCCTGTTCATAGCTAGGCTAGCTGAAGGGACGCGAGCAGAAGAATGACTTACCAGCAATGGTCAATAGTTTCACCCAATTCGCGTATGCTCCGGCGGTGAAAACAATGCCGGTCTTCAATTCACCGCCGTATCGTCTTATGGCATCACCACATCTCTTCTAGATATCAAACATGCACTGCCTGGTTGACCTCATCATGAAGGCTCATCACTGCCTATTAATCACAAGGAAAATCAGGAAAGACACAACTCATTGCAAAAAATGATTAAGCTAGCTCACAAGTGAAATTAGGGGTGGACAAGGGCCACTAAATACAATGAAATTGCTTGATGGAGGATTAATCTAAGCAAAATAATAGTATTAAGGGTGGATAAGGATCACTAAAATGTGTCCATAATGGACTCCGACGCTACCCAACAACAACTCAAAAGAAGGTGACACAACACCCTCTGGTAGATTATGTATATCCACTTGTTTCAACGATTGCCATTGACTTGTAAGGATTTGCCTTGGAGCTTGTTCTATTGGAAAACTTAGCTTATCTCCATGTCTTTCCATGCATATATATGTGGAATGTCAAAAATACAGACTGTATGCAATTTGGGTGTTGGTTTTAATACAGGTTGCTCATGTAGTCTGTGGTGCACAAAAATGATATGGATTAGGCATCTAACCTGGTTTTGACACTACTGATCTATGCCTCTCTCCATGTGCTTCAAGACCCTATCTGAAGTTCCTAAGAATTACAACATTGTTAAGTAGCAACTTATTCTCACAACCATGAAAATATTTATTTAATAATGAGCTCACTTGAAGATTTTAGCTGCCATGATTGAGTACGAGTAATTGGTCTTTGTGTAGCTACGTTTGGAGGGTCGCGTGCATGGAAGGAATGTTTTTTTTTGAAAAGCGAGGATTTTATTAATTCACAATCATTCTATAGAGTTGATACAATAATTGTAAACCCACTCCCGGCATCTGCAAAAACACACAGCCTGAACCAAACAAACATTAACAGAAAAGCCCGACATTCTAATGACTATCAATCCTCAGACTAGATCGCCACCCATGTGCCCGGGAGAAAAACACCGTGACCATTTGCGCCAATTGTCGTGATGCTGCCACAACCAAAGCTTGTGAATTATGCTTCTTGAGGATAGCCCATATACGGAGCCAATGGATAACCGAAGATACCACCTGCATAGGAGAAGAAAAAATGTTTTGTTTCAAACACCAAATTATTTCTGCATGGCCAAAGCGACCAACAGGTAGCTATCGTTCCCAGCAGAACTAAAAGTTTCAAATTCTTCCCAAATCCCTATAGCCAACTCCCAAACATGTAAGAGAAATACTACGAGGTTGAGGAAGACCAAAAGAAATATTTACGCAAGCCTAAATCACACAAGCAAAGCGACATTCAAAGAAGAGGTGCTTAATTGTCTCATTTTTGTGGCAAAAGACACACTTTTCACTGCCATGTCAATTGTGTTTGGCTATGTTATCCTTTGTTAGAATCACTCCTCTACGAAGGTACCAAAGATTTTTTTTATTTTGCAAGAATCTTTAACTTCCAATAATTTTATTTAAGTTGGGGACATGTACACAAATCAGAGCTGCATAATGTGATTTCACGGAGAACTGTCCCTTTGGGTCCAAGTTCCAGTGAAACACATCCGACTCTTGTGTACGCAAAATATTAGCAATATGAGGATATAGTTTATTCCAAGCTACTAATTTAGGACCAATCAAATCGCGTCTCCATGAAATATTTAGAGGTGATGTATTGAAGACCTTGACTATTGTAAAGATGTACTGAAGACCTCGACTATTGTATCTTGCTCATGTCGAGCAATGTTGTATAAGCAAAGATATTGTTCCCTTAGAGGTAAGTTTCCAAGCCACTTATCTTCCCAAAATCTCACTTGGGATCCATCTTTGATAATGAAGGATCCAAAATGGAGAAAACCTTGTTTCACCTTCATCAGACTAGCTCAAAAATGTTAGTCTGCATTTTTCCAATAAGCCTAAAAATATTTGTTTTGAATTAAATGCTGCCATGTCCCATCTATTGTAAGTAACGTGAAAAGCCATTTACTAAGAAGTGCCGTGTTTTTAATATCTAGCCATGAATTCCTAGCCCCCTGTGCTTTTGGTTGACAAAGTGTGCTCCATTTCGCCAGACGATACTTTCTCTTTTGGTTATCACTTTGCCAAAAGAATCTAGAGCGAAAATAGTCCAATTTCTTCAACATCCCCTCTAGGAATTGCAAAAAAAGACATCATGTACAATGGAAGACTTGCTCAATATTGAGTTATTCAGTGTTAGACGTCCTCCTATTGATAGATGTTTCCCTTTCCTGCTGCTCAACCTCTTCTCAAAACTTTCTTCCACCTTTTTCCAATCCACATTCCTTAGTTTTCTAAAATGAATAGGAATTCCTAGATAAATCATAGGAAAGTCCCCAGATTTACATCCAAAAAGCTCAGTATAATGATTTTATACTTCCTTGGCCTCGCCAAAGCATTACAATTCACTTTTATGGAAGTTTATGATATTCGCATCACTTGATTTGAAATCTTGCGTTGGATGGTCCAAATGTGAGCTTTGACTAATGATCTATGCACCAATGTGGGTTGGTAATGTTTTAGCAACACCAAGAATAGCAATTCGATTGGATGGTTTGTTTGTCTATGGTTGGATAGTGATGTGAATTGGTTGACATTATTTGCGGTTGTGGGTGTGTTGGTGGTTTGGTTAACCAGTCTGAAATTGTCGATAAGGTATGCTAACAACGTACTTATGTTGCAACCGCACGGTAATGTTGGAGTCTTTTGCTTAAGTCACTAAGAGTATTTAAGATTTATATTGGATTCAAGGAAGAATCAGATTTCTATAGATGGGCCACCATTTATACTAATGAAATCTTTTATAAGTTGTAGGGCTTTGTAATCTACTGAACTAGGGTGAACTAAATGAATGGCGCTATCTTGTCATATTGCGAACGGAAAAGGAAGTGTCATTGCCTATAGGATATATCGCTGCAGTTACTATTACACTTAACGAGTAAGGAACGCCATCACTGTACTTTGTTACACATCCCTCTATCACATCTTACACTTTTGTTTGAATGGATCACCTGATGCAAGCAGTCATGGCCACCACGCTGCGGACACAGCAATGCATGAGCGAAGTTAACAGTAAACAACGCCGCCACTAAAAAATGAATGCTAGCTCTACCTAGTAACATCCATATACCCCCACCCCAACCCCAGTCAAACTCACTTTCTCAGATCCTTGTTTTTGACAAAGCACTCTCTCAGATCCTAATAGCACCTAACATAACATCAGACAACGAAAGCAAAAATAGAAATTATGTACGTGCACTCCACATCACACCTTGTACATCGTTGTATTGTCGCCTCATAGTAGTTGTAAAGGTTGTGATATCCTAGGTAGAATGATCTTTTGGAGTATTTGGCTGACATTATCAATTGGATCGAGAGAATTAACTCATACATTGGGATTCTGCTTGTTTCTCAACAAAATATTCACATAGTTAAGTGAACAGTTGAAGTAACATTTTCACTACGAAATAATTATAAGTTATTTATATCAATCAAATGATGCAATAAAAATTTAACAGGTGACTATATAAAAATCCACTTCTATATCTCAAGTTCCTTGCTTTTTGTTGTTATTCGAACATGTAATTTTTTCATTATTTATATTGTTTTATTGACACATGAGACTATATAAAAATCCACTTCTTTTTGTTGTTGTTCGAAAACATGTAATTTTCTCAATTATATATAGAAAATAACATGAGTTGTCTTTTGTGAGTCTTTCTTTTAATTGTGTACTTGTTGATTGAGTAAAATTATTTCCTAAAAACTTCTAAAATTGCAGGAACCAAAAATATAAAAACTCTGTAGGTCGACACTACGTCCTAAGCTGCTTCCTAGGATTGTACTTTGTATCCAAAGATTCTAGGTACTAGTCGTATCAGGATCATGTCAATCAAACCTTGTCTGCATGCGGACATGTATGGCATTGCATGTTGCAATACACGGGGAAATTTCGTGTTGTGGCGACCGGCGAATTCAAACAAAAAAACTTCCTGATGAAACGAGGCTACGCATTCCTACTATTTACCAGTGACAGGGCGCCAAATGATGCAGCGTCGTTTAACTTTTACCGAAGCCTGTTGTCAGGAATGGCCGGCCGCCACCTGTATATATATACGTGAAGTAGAGGTATCTCAGTATCTCACACACGCACTGCTATACAGCTAGTTAGCTAGTGACACAGTAGTTGTCCGAGCGACCGACCCGCCAAGATGAGCGTGGCGATCCCCGATAAGTCGTCGTGGCCGGAGCTGGTGGGCGTCAATGCGACGCTGGCGGCGACGGCGATCATGCACGACAGGCCTGACGTGGCCGTGGAGGTGCTCCCGCCGGGGTCACAGGTCATCCCGGACCACAACCCCTTGCGCGTCCGCGTCTAAGTCGACGGCACCAACATTGTCACCCAGGTCCCCGTCATCGGCTAGAGGGCTCTAGCTAGCCAAGGCTGCACGAGGCCAGCAGCTGCTTTACTTGTTTGAAGTCCTCAAGTGTGTCGTCGTCGTCGTCGGCTCGATCGTCAGTCATCACGGTGCCGCGATCGAGCTGTGTGTGTGTGTGGTGTGATGGAATAAAATACCTGCTGCTGTTGCCTGTTGCATGGCCTCACTCTCGGCTGGGACATGTATGTGTAACTGTGAGATTACCGGCAAGTCATACACTACTGTGCTACTGGTGTCCATACAATTCTTGTCTTCAGCCTCTCTCTCTCTCTCTCTCTCTCTCTCTTGGTACTTCTAGACCCCTAAGTGATGAGTCTTGGTGGTTTTAGTGTATCGATGACTGCGATTAAGAATCTATTGATATGTTCAAGATGAAAACAGATATAAGTGATTGGGGGTGCATGAAAACACTTGGAATCCCCACCCCCCAATTTAAATAATGCATGCGACAAGGGGATACAAAATTGACAAGATTAAGGGAAATCAAGTGCTAACTATGCCTATTTAAACAAACAGCCAAATCCCAAGTAAAAGCCATATTCAGTTTCAGAAAAGCTTAAATCCTATTATTGTTGGCCTCTGTGGAAGTTTCGTGTTTGAGTGCAGAACTTCCGTACTTAACAGTTGATCGTCTACAAAAGGGAAGGACTAAAACATACTCCCCCTTCTTTCCCAATGGCCATCTATGACATTGCTCAATCACCTGCTTGTGGTTAGGTCTATCTCACCCTATTGAAGGCTCCCAAACCTCTCCCATTGTTTCCTAGTGAAGTCCCTTGAGAGATTGGATCTAGAAGTGAGTTATAGAGCATGTGACCTGGTTTTTGATAAATGTTCTCCCTTCCGAGATGTTGGTTTGTGTTGTTTTTCTCTTGGAGCTCTGACTCCTAGACGTCTAGAGGTTGCCTAGAGTTCCCAAATGGTTGTGGTTCAACAACAGGAAGTTTGAATATTGCCGTTGTGAAGCTAATAAAACCCCCGAAGTTCAATCTTTCTAGTTCGCTTGAGAAGATGATAGAGGTGGAAGAGGCCCAAAGCCTTTGAGGTTTCCTCAACAATAAGGACATTGACAATCTAGGATGGATGGTCTAAATATCAACTTTGATTAATCATGTATGCTATAATGTGGGTTGATAATTTCTTTAGCAACACGAAGAATAGCAATTCAATAGTCATGTGGTGTGGTGGTCGATTGATGTGTATGTATTACAACATTGTACTTGTGAGGCTGCCAACAATTGTTGGCATCAATACTAACTTACATATATTGCAAATGCATCATAAGGTTGGAGTCTTTTCCTTAAGACTTTTAAGAGTATTTTAAGACTTATATCGAATCAAGGAACAAATAGATTTTGATATGGGCAACCTTTTATACTGAAGTCTATTACGTGTTGTACGGTGCTCTAATCTACTGAACTAGGGTGAACAAAAATGAACGGTGCTATAGTGTCATGTGGTGAATGCTAAAGAAGTGTTATTGCCCAGGATCGATATTAGATCATCATCTAGTAACTGTCTATAACTGTATCTCTGCAGTGTCTATTACTCCCTTTGTCCCTTAAAGGTTGACGTTCTAGCAATCAACACGGTGCAGCAAACTTTGTCAGAATGTGGACGTCATTTTGGCTGGATGCAGTCACTCGCTAATGAACCTGGACGCTGAGCAAGAGTGCCAGAACGACTTTAATTTAGGGACAGAGGGAGTACACTTTACTAGAAAAATCATCAATGTGCTTTATCACACACATCTCTCTATTACATTGTATCTTACGCTTTTGTTTACATGCATTATGAACGTATTGCCCAATTAATGCAAGAAGGCATAACCACAACGGTAGATAGGGTCACATCAATTTGTTTTGGATTGGCTCATGCAAGAGTGAAGTTAACATTAAACAAGAAACACCTCTAAATAAAGAATATATGCTAGCTCTCCCTCACAACCCTACCGCCACCCCAGCCACACGTACACACGCACTCTCTGTCCCTTTCACAGGTCCTAATAGTGTCAGCCTGTAACATCAGACAACGAAAGCAAAAATAGAAATTATTTACGGGCACTCCACATCACACTTGTACATCATTGTCTGGTCAGCTGCATAGGAGTTGTAAAGGTTGTGTGTTCCTAGGTAGAAATGTAGAATCATCTTTACAAGTATTTGGGTAACAGTATCGATTGGATTTTAGAATTAACTAATATATTGGTATAACACGTCAATTGCAATGGACCAGGGGCCCATGCGGCATGGCAAGGCCATGCGGCATGGCAAGGCCATGCGGCCTGGTGGGCGCTGCCGCCGCCGCCGCCACCGCCGTTGCCTCCACGATAAGTTAGGGTTAGATCGTTTAGAGGCTAAGAAATCCTCGGCCTATAAATATAAGGTATATTGTATTCATTCAGATCAAGTAAAGAATAGGGAAAATCCCTTTTACTCAGCTCTCCAGCTTTTGGCTCTCTCGCTCCCTCCCTCAATCCTAGCCGCCAGCGCCGCCCATGCCGCCCACGCCACTGTGCCGTCGCTCCACGCGCGCTGCCAGGCGCGGCCTTGTCGTTCCTCACCACCAATCTCCCTCAAATTCCCTAACCTCCCAATTGTGGCCATCGCGTTACACTTATTACATCTGGTATCCGGAGCCGGTTCGATCCTTCAGGCACCATCCATGGCCGCCAATGCCTCCATGAATTTCAACAAGATCTGCAACAACATCCGCGCTCTACTCGCAAGTGAAGTTTAGGATCTCAAAATTTTTATTCCTGAAGCACAAGGAGAAGGTTCAGATCGAATCTGATTTGGACACCACCATGAACCTCGATGGGGAGATCGCCACGCTGGATCAACGGCTCGCGGCCAAGGAGAAGGAGCTCATGCACACGCACAGCACCTTCACCGCCGACGTCGTGGCTACGCCGCCAGCGGCCAGCCTCGTCACCAGCACCCCCCAACGACGTCGTCATCAACAAGGTCCAACCAAAATTGGATCTGGAGGAGACGATCAAGGAGGAGATCGCAATCTTCTCCACCAACAACATCAACAAGAAGGACGTTAGCAGCGACGCCCACCAACTGTTCGATGACATGCCCGCCCCAGGAAAGCGTCGTCTCACGGTGCAACACGCGCCAGCGATGACATCTCCATCAAGCTCAATCCCGACGACAACGATAACAGCTTCAAGGAGCCACCAAGGTTGTAGTGCGAGGACGCGCCGCATGGAAAAGGGGAGAGTGATATAACACGTCAATCGCAATGGGCCAGGGGTCCATGCGGCATGGCAAGGCCATGCGGCCTGGTCGGCGCCGCCGCCGTTGCCTCCGCGATAAGTTAGGGTTAGATTGCTTAGAGGCTAAGAAATCCCCGGCATATAAATATAAGAGGTATTGTATCCATTCAGATCAAGTAAAGAGTAGGAAAATCCCTTTTACTCAGCTCTCTAACTTTTGGCTCTCTCGCTCCCTCCCTCAACCCTAGCCGCCAGCGCCGCCAGCGCCACCCACGCCATACACGCCGCTGCACCTTCGCTCCACGCGCGCCGCCAGGCACAGCCTCACCGTTCCTCACCACCAATCTCCCTCAAATTCCTCAAAAATACCGCCCAATTGTGGCCATCGCATTACACTTGTTATAATAGGAATTCTGCATATGTTTCTCAACAAAATATTTAAGTGGACAGTTTGTAGTAACATTTCCACTACCTTTATTTATATCAATAAATATGTAATGAAACTTTAACATAGGCTTCCATTCTAGGCCAGAGATAGTTTTACTGAAACATGAGACTATAGAAGAACTCCACTTCTCCTATATCTCAACTGCTTGACTTTTCGTTGCAGTTGGGACAAGGTGCAATTTTTGATATTGTTTGGCTGTATAAAGGAAATTACGAATTATCTTAATTATGTGAGTGTTTCCTTTAATTGTTCTATGATTGTGTAAAGGTATTTCCTGACAATTTATAAAAATTTCAATCACCTAAAATATAGCAACTCCTGTTTGAGTAGGACGATGATAGTACCTTGTAAGCTGCTTCGTCCTAGGATTGTACTACTTAGTATCTTAAGATTACGAGGCATATATACGCATTCCTACTTTTACTTGTACTTTTTTATTACCTGTGACGGCGCGCCAGAAATTAAGCAGCGTTAAGGTTTAGGCGCCCTCGCTTGATCGGCCCTATAAATATGTGTCGTAGAGGCGGTATCTTAGTATCTCACACACACTGAAAGCTAGCTAGCTAACAGAGCGGCCGTCCGGACAAGATGAGCCAGCCGATCCCTGGGAAGTCGTCGTGGCCGGAGCTGGTGGGCGTCAATGCGACGCTGGCAGCGACGGCGATCGCCCACGACAGGCCCGACGTTGCCGTGGAGGTGCTCCCGCCGGGGGCACCGGTCATCCCAGACCACAACCCCTTGCGCGTCCGTGTCTTCATCGACGGCAACAACCTTGTCACCCAGGTCCCCGTCATCGGCTAGAAGGGCTCTAGCTAGCCAGGCAGCATGAAGGCTGCACGAGGTCGGCAGCTGGTTTACTTGTTTTGGAGTCATGTGTGTGTCGTCGTCGTCGGCAGCGGCGGCTTGTGAGTCATCACGCGGTGCCGCGATCGAGCTATGTGTGTGTGTGGTGTGATGGAATAAATAGCTGCTGCTGTTGCGTTTTGCATGGCCTCGTTCTCGGCTGGGGCATGTATGTGTACGTGTGAGATTACTGGCAAGTCATACATTACTATGCTACTGTGTTCATACAATGCTTGTCTTCTACCTCTTGCTTTCTCTTGATACATCTAGGCTTCTAAGGCCTTGTTTGGATGCATATGTATCCTCTTCGATTCACATATATTAGAGTGTATTGAAATAAAACTTAGTTTTATTCTACTTTGTCTACATCAACACATGTGAATTGTGATGCATACATGTGAACCCAAACAAGGTCTAAGTAAGTTTTGGTGGTCTTGGTATATCGATGACCGCAAATAAGAATCTATTGATATCTGCAAGACGAGAACAGATTATAAGTGATCATAGGTGCATGAAAATACAAGGAACTCCGCCTCCCTCCACTACAGTGTTCGCTTTCTTTGTCGACTGCAATGCGCACTCGGCAAAGGCAGAATTGCAGTCGGCAAAGGCTTTGCCGACTGCAATTCCACGTGGCAGTCGGCAAAGGGCAGTCGGCAAAGAAAACGTCGGCGAAGGCGGCTTTGCCGAGTGCCACGTGGCATGCAGTCGGCAAAGCCTTTGCCGAGTGCCACGTCAGCACTCGACAAAGCCACGTGGCGCCGTCAGCCTATCGGCTGGCTTTGCCGAGTGCTGACAGGCGGCACTCGGCAAAGAAAAAAATTAATTTTTTTTGAAAATTTCTTTGCCGAGTGCCAGCTCGGCACTCGGCAAAGAAAATTTTTTTTTCGAAAATTCTTTGCCGAGTGCTGACACTAGGCAAACGAATGACCCCTTTGCCGAGTGCCACGCTGTCACTCGGCAAAGCTAGGGATTTTCTGGCCAGATTCCCCAGCTTTGCCGAGTGTCAGCACTCGGCAAAGCTGGAAATTTTTTTTCCTTTTTTTCTGTTTTCTTGCATCCAAACATTGCAAAATCACAATTTATATCATAATTTAACCAGGACCACAAGTAGCACCATTTATATCACAATTTCATCACATTTATCACCACCGTCACCATATATATCACAATAACACATATATCTCACAATAGCATCTCTTATCACCACCATAAGTCCATTACAACCATGAAGTTCAACGCAACGAGTCGAACACCACAAGTCGAGGTCCATCACATGAAGTTCAACACAACAAGTCTAGGCCCATCACGAAGAGAAGAAATACATGACAGAGACTTCGACGATACTCAAGTCCAGGAGCATAACACAAGCGACAAGTACCTAGCTCGTCGCGCCGTCCCCGGAGCCGTCAGGTTGTCCGTCCCCAGAGCCCCCAGGGTTTTCCCATGGAACCCACCCTGGATCACGCGGCGCCGACCAGTACGGCCGCCCTCCGCCCACTGGCCATGAGTAAGGTGTAGGAGGGCCACGCGGAGGTGGATACGGTGGAGAAGGGCCACCCGGAGGTGGATACGGCATCATCTGAGGGCCGGCACCTCTAGGAGACTGGTTCGAACCCGCCGACTGTACCTGCACAAGTTAAAGGCCAAGTGATGTCATTAGTATCTGCAGGATGGACGCACAAGCTAAAGCAAGAGTCAATGTACTCACCGGGGTCCCTGCAGGAGCGACAGGAGCAGGCACAGGGAAAGACAGTGGAGGAGGCGGTGGAGCGAATAATTCAGGCGATGGAGGCGGCCCGGGGATCTGCAGGGATTGGAAGTAGCCGGCAAAGCCCTGCATCTGACTATTGTAGTGCTGCTGCACGGCTGTCAGGTGTTGCTGGTAAGCCATCTGTTGCGCCTGCATCTGCGCCTGCATCTGCTCCATCTGCTCCTGCACCTAGGCCTGCAATATTACATCCACAGTGTTGATTGTAAGTATAGGTGTGAAACGAGTGAACAACGAACGAAACCACACTTACCTAGAACTGCGACATGCTCGGCTGCCAAGACGCTATGGGGATGTCGGTGGAGCTCGTGGGCCTGGATCGAACCTGGCTCAGCGTGGGAGCATCGGACGGGTCGACGGCGCTGTGGGCCATGTAGTACCGGCCGTGCTGCTTCCCTGGTCGCAACCTCTGCAGGAGGTCTGTGTCCAGGGGCTCAGCGGTGGGGTCGAACGTCTCCCCGTAGCGCTGGCGAGCCGCGGCGGTGTACTCTGTCGCCTTCTCATAGGTGGTGGGGTTGCTGTATGCCTCGGGCCTGTCCTCCGGGTTGTAGACGTTGTCCGGTGCTGTCGCCTTGCCCTTGTGGGAGAGGAGGTACCCAGTGAACTGGTTGATTTCCTGCCCACCGTGCGCCTGTGTCTGCATTGAAAACAGAAACATGGTTACAAGTAATGACAATTGAGGGCTAGAAAAAAGACATGAACGGATGCATACCCATCTTCTCATGTACGTTGGGAGGGGTTGGCTCCCTTGGTGGTGGGCACCCCTCGCATCTGTAGGCGGCGGCCCTGACGGTCATTGTGCCTCGCGTACGCCTCGTCCGTTTGCCACATGCGCACAGTCTCCTCCCAGCAGTCCCTGTGGTTGTCGCACCACCCCGGACAGAACTACATAACATCAAGTATTTGACATGCGAGAAGATTAGTGTAATGTTTCACTGAAGGAATCTGAACGAATGTTTTCCTACTTAATTACCGGCACGTATTGAGCAAAGGTGAGGTCGGTCTCCCTCGAGTTCATGATCTGGCGGATTTGGGGCTTATTGATGGACTCTCCATGCACGTCGGCGTAGTAGTCGCGGATGGCCTGTATGCGCGCCTCATGGTACATGTCCTTGAGACGATCTTTGCAGACCGCCTCCTGCACTCGCGCCGCCTGGTCCGCTTTACCCTCCTCACACGTGAAGAAGTCCTGCACACAGACACATCATGTAGCATTGCATTGTTTCAAGAAGTCCGATGAATGCGTACTATTTAGCAATGCGGTGCGATGAAAGACTCACCCAAAACTCCCTCTTTATCTTTGCCGCGAGGGTCTCGCCACCCACGTCGACGAGGTAGAAGTGAGCCCACCTCGTGGGCACCTTCAACTCGCTGTCCACGTTGACAAGGCCAGAGTAGTACTCCTTAATCAGGAGGCCCTGGATGCCATTGATGTGGCGTGATTCACCTTCTCCATTCACAAACGCCCAGGTACTGCATGAGTCATTAAGAACAATTGTTAGTATGCAGTTCGATTTTCAACATGTCATATGAACAAGTAGTGAAATCAATAATGGTTACTTATGTCTGGCCCACGGGTGTAATCACCAGGCGTCTGTTGAATTGCGGCTGCACCCTAGGAAGCTGCGTGGGCCCACGCGAGTACACCTTAGCCACGCCTGAGGAAGTCAAAGCCGTCTGGCCTGGTGTACGCACGGCGTCATCGTCATCGTCGTCGTTGTCATCACCGCCTCCACGGTCCTCGTCACCTGTCGTCGTCCCCCCTTGCGAGGACGAGAACGGCAGCCTCCTCGTCGCCTGGCGATGTCCGCTGCGGGGCTGGGACCCCCTACTAGACGACCCGCCCGCCAACACCTCCTCCTCCTCGTCGTCGGCGTCGGCGGTCTCCTGCGGGGGGACCTGGTACGTCGAATGTACGGCTCGATGCGGCCGCTGCAGCCATCCGCTTGGCATTTTGCTGAGTGCCTGCAATGACAAAGAACAAAAGAGTTAGCATAAATAAATGACAAGTACTTGTAAAGGAACATACTAATAACAATATAGTATTACATGGCCTCGTAATTATCTCCGCGAACGGCAATATGGCGGGCGTGGAGTCATCATCACTATCACTATCGTCGTCATCGTTATCAATATTGTCGAGCTCTCTTAACTCATCACTGTCATCATTATCCTCATCATCTCCATAGTCATCATCATGTACATCCTCCTAGACAACTCCATCGTGCTGCATCTGCCATCGCTCAAGCATTCTTAAGTCCTTGGCATCCTGCACCTCCTCACCCTCGTCCTCATCGATTTCGTTGTCTACTTCCATGCCCATGAGCAAACCAATGTCTATCTCCAAAGTACCTTCTAGCCCCTCAGGTTGATAGAACTCATATTGGTTTGGGTCAACGTCGTAATCATCGTCGTTTGGGAGAGGCGCTTTGCCGCGCGGCGACACCAAATGCACAAGGCTCCAACCCGCAAGCTTCTCGTCTTTTTGGCACGCCCATGGGAGGTAATAAACTTGCGTGGCATCTCGGTTGGCCACAATGTAGACATCATCTCCTTTATAGTTGGAGTCCTGTCGAATCTCAACTTGCCCTATGGTAAGGTCTTGCCTCGTGACATCGGGATCGAACTAATGGCATTTGAATACCACCGGCTTGAAAGTCTCGACACCCTTAAAGTTGAGCTCGTATATCTCTTCGACTATGCTGTAGTAGTCCTTCTGATCCGTGCCGGGTGTACAAACTCCACTGCACATGGTTTTTAGGTTGGGTCGACTCCCCTCGTGGCTTCTCGTGCGAAAGCGATAGCCATTCACATCATAAACGGTGAATGACTTCACCCTACGGGAGAAGCCACGGCCCACCTGTTTCAATTCATCACTCATTTCTGTATCCGTTTGGGCCTGCAAGGGTGAGGACAGGTAGATCATTACATTACTCGCTCCGGAGAGGAAAGTGGAATCACAAAGTCGGAAAGAGGTTAGTTGGTTGGTACCTTTGTACAGAACCAGGAGATGAAATCAGGCACACCGTGTCTAAGAAGATTGTCTTCTTCTTGCTCGGTAGGAGCCCTATTGCCTGTCTAGTATTGACTAATAAATTCCCTGAAAGAAGCAAGAGACTAGAGGGTCGGATCATGATAGGTGGAGGATAGTGACGGCGTAGGTAACAAGCTCATTAAGAACTTACTTCTGATAAGGAATCACTTCATCAAGGTTGAGCAACAATGAGAACATGATAGTGTGCCACTCCTGATGGGTCAACTGCTTGTTGGTACCTACGCTTCCACTTCCGAGATCCCCTTGGAAAAGGCTGAGGGTCGATGAGTTCTCGTCGGTGTTGTAACGAGGGGTTGGATTTTGCACGCTGGGAAGATTCTCAGTATAGTACGCCTGTGTGAAGGTCGACACCTCCTCCAGAATGGAGGCCTCTCCCATGGATGCCTCAATCTTGGCTTTATTTCTACACTTTTTCCGAAGAAGCTTTAGACACCTCTCGATTGGATAGCACCAACGGGCCTGCACGGGACCCCCCAATCGTGCCTCGCGTGGTAGGTGCAAAATCAGATGCTGCATCGATAGGAAGAAGCCGAGTGGAAATATCATCTCCAACTTGCAGAGCAACAGAGGTGCAACCTTCTCTAGTTCAACACAAACATCCCGAGACAACTCCTTGGCACAAAGCTGGCGAAAGAAAAAGCTCAACTCTGCCACGACGCGCCAGACTGGCTCTGGGAGGTATCCCCGGGTCATCGCAGGAAGGATCCGCTCAATCCATATGTGAAAGTCATGACTCTTCATCCCTAAGACTTTCATAGTCTGCAATTTCACACCCCTGCTTAGATTCGCCGCATACCCATCAGGGAACTTTAACGTCTCGATCCACTGCAGTACTTCCTTCCTATCGGCCCTTTTTAGGATGTAATCGGCCGGGCCCCTTTTCCATTTCTTGCCAGGCGCAGGGGTCTTCATCACCAGGTTTGGTCTATCACAAATCATCTCTTGGTCCAGTCTAGCCTTGATGTTGTCCTTCGACTTTTTTCCAACGTCCATAAGTGTTGCCCAGAGTGCCTCGGCCACATTCTTTTCTGTGTGCATTACATTGATGTTGTGTGAAAGAAGAAGGTCCTTAAAGTAGGGAAGCCTAGTCAAGCCCGATATATAAGTCCACATGTGGTCCCGAGCATATCCCTTAAAACCACCAGTTTCCTCAACTTTGAGAGCTTGTATGTCGGCAAGGACGGCGGCAGGGCTCTTAACCTGCGGAATGGGGCCGGTGACTTGAACACCTTTCGTGAAGTGCTTTACATCAAGCCTGAATTCATGGTTCTCAGGCAGGAATTGGCGATGCTTGTCGAAAGAAGAATACTTCCCACCCTTGGCCAGCCAGGTGAACATCACATCTGCCTTGCATGTCAGGCAAGGGAACTTCCCGTGAACACACCACCCGCTGTTTAAGCCATACTCTAGGAAGTCATGCATTGAATACTGGTACCACACATGCATTCTGAAGTTCCTCTTTGTAGCTCGGTCATATGTGAGTACCCCCTCTTCCCAAGCAAGTTGCAATTCATCCCACACCGACTGCATGAACACACCCATATTGTCGCCCGGGTGTCCAGGTATTATCAGCATCAAGATCACGTTCCTAGGTTCAAACATGATGCCGGGGGGAAGATTGAGGGGGATCACAAACACGGGCCAACAAGTGTACAGGGCCGTCATCATTCCAAACGGGTTGAACCCATCTGTTGCCAGCGCTACGCGTACATTCCGAGCCTCCATAGCCTTGACAGGATTCATGTTATCGAAGTGCTTCCATGCATCACCATCCGCCAGGTGTACCATCTTGTCAGGATGGTATCTTTTGCCATTCTTGTGCCACGTCATTTGTTTCACGGACTCCTCTGTCATGTACAGCCGTTGAAGCCTCGGTAGGAAAGGAAGGTGCCGTACGACCATCTCGGGGACCTTAGACTGTTTCATGCTGCCATCAAAGCCTTCTACCAACATGAACCTAGAGGCTTTGCACTTTGGACAGATTTTTGCTTCCTCGAGGTCTCCCCTGAACAGGACGCACCCCTTCGGACAAGATTGGATCCCCTTATACGGCATCTTAAGTGCACGAAGGAGCTTATGTCTCGCGTAGGTGTTTTCGGTAGGACATGATCTGTCGGAAGTAGTGTGCCAACAATGCTCAACACGAGATCGAAGCCGTCTCGACTAATGCCCAGTTGCGACTTCAACCCTATTAGGCGTGAGACGGCATCCAGTTGCGTAACCCTTGTCTTCTCATGAAGGGGCTTCTGTGCCGCCTCCATCATGTCATAGAACGCCTTCGCGGTTTTCTCCGGATCTTCCTCCACATCCATTCCTTCGCCGAACTGTGGTTCGTGGAAGTCTACCATCATGTCTGCCATCCCGGCATCGGCATCGTACTCCTCGAGGACGGGTCCCACCACCTCGTCCCTAATAGGATGGTGTTCACCATGGTGGCGCCAACGGGTATAGTTTGGAATGAATCCGTTCTTGAACAGATCTTTCCCCACCGCAACCTTTAGTTTCCTTTTCTTGTTCTTGCACTGCATGCAGGGACACGGCATCCGAATCGACCCTTTCGTAGCTGGGCCAAATGCTTGCTCCAGGAACTCATTCGTCCCCCTAATCCATTCATTGCTCTTACTTGCGAAGCCCGAGTACATCCACTCACGGTCACCCATGCTCTGTCATGCGGCAATGTTAACATGTGATAAAACCAGCAAGTGCATCTACAACGCGCTCCTACCATCTAATAGGTGAAGGATAGGTCCTAATCCCACCCGAGGATGCGCAGACGAGGTTAGCTTCCATAATCCGCTCCCGTCCGAGACGAAATTTCGGCAGCAGCTCCCCGCTGTTCTCCCGATACACGTCCCGGCGGGGAGAGTGTGTATCCGAAGAACAACGGGGAGGTCCTGCTGAAACTCTGACTCGGACGGGAGCGGAACATGGAAGCTAACCTCGTCTATGCATCCTCGGGCTGTCCAAATAACGTGGACAATTCGAAACAGATATGGTTATACATATGCAAACAACGCATACTTCCAACCGTATCCGTTTCGGACGGAAGACGCCTAACTAGGTAACGCGACCTACGACTACATGTGACGGAAAGAGAGGTCATACCGCAGGTGCCGGTGAAGACAGGCTAGCGGGGCAGTGTCGAGTCTTGCTCCTCTGACTAGCCTCCAACGGGAGCCCTCCTAAAAAAGAAAAACAATTAGTGAGAATGAGAAATTTTGGCAGCACCCCCCTGTACGGGGAGGTTACCAAACCTGCAAGAAAAGACTGCACGATGGCCGATAACCACAAATACATGTCAGGCACGATGGCCGACAACCACACGGCACGATGGCCGACAACTACATGGCACGATGCCCGACATCAACAAAAAAAGCCGGCGTCCGACGTCACCACTTGCTCGAAACTTTCTCAAATTTTTACCACAGCCTCCACATACGATGGTAAGACATGTCGTCAAGTTTCGTCATTTTCGGACTCCGTTTGGATTTTATAAAATTTAAAAATAGTTTTCACGCGCGTGACTCGGCGTGTTCCGACACCAACACGGTCGAAATTTCATGCGAGGCCCTGCACACGGCCTCAACATGCTCCAAACATCATGAATATCATTTTTTGAATCACCGGATTCCATTATTTCATGTACCTGCAGTTCAAATCTGGAGTTGCCGAAAAAATTCAAAGAAACAGAAAAAATTAACAGAATATAGCAAAACAAATCAAAATTACCCCAAACTTGGAATTTAGAATATATTTACTGTAGCAAGGCAACAGAAAAAACTGGGATTGAAAATCAAAAAAAAATTTACCGAGTGCCACATGTGGCACTCGGCAAAGGCTGCCACCTTTGCCGACTGCTGACGGCGTGGCAGTCAGCAAAGTTGACGGCGTGGATGTCGTCCAGGACTGGCAGCCTTTGCGGAGTGTCAGGCTTTGCCGACTGTCCGGCATTCGGCAAAGCCAAGGCTTTGCCTTGTGCCTAGCAGTCGGCAAAGCCAGGCACTCAGCAAAGCCAGATTTGCCGACTGCCCACCATGGCTCTCGGCAAAGGCAGCTCTTTGCCGAGTGTCGACAAAAAATAGTCGGCAAAGTATTTGGCAGTCGGCAAAGCTAGCATTTCCTGTAGTGCTCCCCCAATTTAAATAAATCTATGATGGGTTGTAGAGTGTTCTAATCTACTGAACTAGGGTAGACTAAATGAACGGTATGCTATAGTGTGGTGTTGTGAATGGTAAAGAAGTGTCATTGCCTAGGTTACTAGGATCGTAACCTAGTAACTGTCTATAAAGTACTGTATCGCTGCAGTAATATTATATACTTTACTAGGAACATTATCAATGTGCTTTGTCATGCATCTCTCTATTACATCGTATCTTACGCTTTTCTTTACATGTATGATGAACTGATTGCCCAATGCAAGAAGTCATAACCACCACGGTACTGTCACATAAATTTGTTTTGAATTGGCTCATGCATGAGTTCATTGTGTAAACGTGTTGCCAGAAAATTTCTAAAAATTTCAATCACCTAAAATATAGCAACTCTTGTTTGAGTAGAACTATAGATAGTACCTAAGTTGCTTCATCCTAGGATTGTACTTAGTATCCTAAGAATCTCGTACCACGTCATATCAATATGAAACTTCCCGATGAAACGAGGCACATGCTCCGTCCGCCCTAAAATAATTATCATTCTCGTTTTTCGAGAAGTTAGTATTTTTAAAATACAGATAATTATATATTAAAATATATAAATATTTATTCTAATTAAATAGTATCATTGGAAAGATATTTAAGTCTAGTTTTTTAATAAAATTATTTGGAGATGAAATGTTACACATATTTTCGATAAATCTAGTTAAAGTTGAGAAAATTTGACCAGCACGCATCCCATAACGTCGTTTTTTTGGGACGGAGGAAGTACACATTCCTAATTTTACTTTTACTTTTTTATTACCTGTGACGGTGCGCCAAAAAATAAGCAGCGTTAAGTTTTTAGCTCCCTCGCTTTATCGGCTGTGTATATATACGTGTCATAGAGGTGGTACTTGATGGGAGATGCACGCATACCTCGATCATCACCTTTCACATTCGCCAGGTTATGGATTTTACTTCTCAAGCAGATCCTACACCTCCTTCTAGACCCCCGATGTGAAAGGTGGTGATATGCTCATGTTTGTGCTCCTGACCAGGTTCGGTGAAGAGGTGGGGCGTAGCTCTTGATGTAGTCGGCGAGGCGCGATCCTCATACGTCCACAGCTTCCTTTCTCCTGGCGGCAAAAGTACAGATTTGTTAGGACTGTTTCCCTGCTCACTCCTCAGCTGAATCGGGTTCCTGCAAACACAGTTCCCTAAACCAATCCGCGACGAAGTAGTCGAGCTTGGCGACGGTGACCCTCACACCCGGCGGTACCCCTTGTGTTCGTCACCGTAATTAAAAACAAATCCCATCTAAAACATAAGTTAGGTTTGTACGCAAAAGGCCCCTTCCTGACGCACCAATTGTCAGAATTATTTGCTCCGACAATATTATGACAACATAGTGGCGAAGATCGAACCAGATGATAGCACACGAGACACATAGATTTATACCGGTTCGGGACATGGCGTGTGCTAAACCTTAATCTAGTGGCATTGCTTCTGATCTTTAATGTTCGTGTACTTGATTACAAGGGCTATTGCTCCTTGCTACATGGTAGATAGATGAAATGGATGACTAGATGGCGATCCCAAGCCCGAGGTCCTAGCTCTCCTTTATATAGGCGAAGGGGAGCAGGGTTACAAGAAGGATGATAAGGTTTGTTAGTAAGTTTCCTAACGAGTCGTGCCTAAGGTGCAACCGAATGATCCTAGCTATCGTCCAGATACGCCGATCTTAGATGCAGGTAGCCTGCCATACTAGCCGTGTTGGTCGTCTATCGTAGATTCTGTGGGCTTTCTCCTCGATGGCGCTTAGGAGCCGATAGCATGGACACAAGCATTATGATTTATGAACGGATCACCTAGAAGTCATAGCCACCACGGTGTGGTCAAAGCGATTTGTTTTCGATTGACTCGTCCACGAGCAGAGTTAACATTAATTACACAAAAAAGGCTCTAAATAATAAATGCTCTCCCTACCTCCACCGCAACCCTAGTCGCACACTCACTCTCATATCTTAATAGTGTCAATGCAATTAACATCAGACAACCAAAGCAAAAATAAATAGAAATTAGTATGTATAACGTGCACGCCACATCACACTTGTACATCATTGTCTTATCGATCGGCTGCATAGTAGTTGTAAAGGTTGTAATCCTAGGTAGAATCATCTTTTGGAGTATCGGGCTAACATTGTTTCGATCGGATCTTGGAATTAACTCATTTATTTATAGGGATTCGGTATGTTTCTCAACGAAATATTTGTACATACTTAGTTGCTCTTTCTAGCCCCATTTTCTGTACTCCTTTTTATTTTGCTTAATAATATAAGCTTGTATAGGGGCTACTGCAAAGCCCCTCCAGTTTCGACAAAATAAAATTAATAACATTTGTAATATCTTAAAAAAATTGAATCATGTTAATTGTTTCATATTAGTTTATTTGTTTTTTTTTCTAGTTTTAAGTGGACAGTTTGAAGTAATGTTTTCACTATAAAAGTTTTGAAGTTATTTATATCAATGAAATGATGTAATAAAACTTTAACAAAGCATTCCATTCTAGGCCAGAGATAGTTTTGTTGACACATGAGACTATAAAAACTCCACTTCCTCTATCTCAACGTTTTATTTGTATCCAGGCAACATGAGCATCTCCAACAGTTTGGCATTTGCGTTTGGCATTTTTGTTTTTTTGTCAAAGTTCTCAAAATCAGCTATCCAACAGTTTTGCAATTTGGGTTGGCATTTTGGTTAACTTGACAATTTGAGGGGGAGAATTAGCATATATGCCAAACTCCAGACGCTTGGCAAACGCGTATTCGCGGCCTCGCGCGGATGCGCCTCGACCGCTCCCGGGCGAGCGTGGCTCAGTCGCCATCAAGGGGCCACCCCTCGCCGGGAACGGGGACTCCAAAGCCAAGCACTCCGCCAGCGTCGAGTACCATGAACAGTACAGGATATGCATGTACTTGATGTTGCTGGGGATCCTGGCCGCGAGTGTCACGTACCAGGCTGGCTTGGTCCCATCGGGCAGCGTTTGGCCGGCCGACGGTGACGGGCACGGCGCCGCAGGCGACCCAGTCCTCTACGACATGGACAACCGCCGGTACCACACCTTCTTCTACAGCAACTCGGTGTCCTTTGTGGCGTCCGTCATCGTCATCGTCGTCGTGCCGCTGCTGATGCAGGGGCGCTGCCGGTGGCCGGCTTGCCCATGCCTGTCGGGGCCATGTACACGGTGGTCGTGCTTGACCTGCTTGGCCTCCTACTGGCCTCGTTTGGCTTAGGTTGAAGAACACCACGGAGAAGACGACGCACAACCACGATGGGTCTACAATTTTCCTTTTTGCCAAGTGAAAAATGCCAAACTATTGGACATTGATTATTTTTAGCTTTGCCATTTTCATTTGGAAATTGGCAAACTCTATGTTTTGCAAAAAAAAAATGCAAAACTGTTGGAGATGCTATCAGGTATATAGAAAAAATGTGAATTATATTTTTTTCTTTAATTCAATCACCTAAAATATAGCAAAATTCTTGTTTGTTTGAGTAGGACGATAGTACCAGTAATTAAGCTGCTTCCTAGGATTTTACTTAGTATCCTTCTAAGATTCTAGCTACTATTCGTTATCAAATCATGTCAATCAAACCAATGACTACATGCGGATATCTATCATATTGCAAATACGGGGACAAAAACTTCCTGATGAAACGAGGTATAGACATTCCTACTTTTTTTACTTGTATGACGGCGCACCAAAATTATGCTGGCGTTAAACTTTTACAAATTGACGTGGCGCCCTCGCTCGATCGGCCGTATATATATACGTGTTGTAGAGGCGGTACTGAGTATCTCACACAGACTCACTGAGAGCTGGCTAGCTAATTATAACAGAGCGACCCACAAGACAAGATGAGCCAGCCGATCCTCGGGAAGTCATCGTGGCCGGAGCTGGTGGGCGTCAATGCAACGCTGGCGGCGACGGCGATCGCGCACGACAGGCTCGATGTGGCCGTGGAGGTGCTCCCGCAGGGGGCGCCGGTCATCCCGGACCACAACCCCTTGCGCGTCCGCGTCTTCATCGACGGCAACAACCTTTTTTTGAAAAAATCAGGAGGAGCCAGGGGCTCCTACTGCCAAAATATATTAAACAAGAAAAAGCACTGAGTTCAGGTACAACAGGGTACAAAAAGGAGCAACAAAGAAAAACAGAATTAGGGAACCAAAAAGGAAACAAAAAAGATCCAACAAATTACAAATGAAGGGCTATCCATGAATTAAGCCTGGGAAGATATTTGGATTTCATCCTGTGCAGTAATAGCAGCACCTCTTTAGAGAAGTAGTCTTTGCATTTCTCCACTTGAGGGGGTAGGTTTCTGAAGATTCCATGATTTCTGACCATCCAAATCCCCCAACAGAAAAGAATGAAGAGATCTAGAACAAACTTTTCATTTATGTGGGTCTTCCAATCTGGAAAGATTTGAGATACAACCAGTTGATCATCGAATTGGAAGTTAGTAGAAAGCCAACATTGTCTTGAAAATGGACACTGGAAGAGGAGATGGATTACTGACTCATCGATAAGCTGCTGACAAAGGACACACTGGTGATCGTTCAGATGCAAGCCTCTTCTTCTGATCACATCTCTTGTACTTAACTTATCTCTTAATATTAGCCAGAAAAATATCTTATGTTTCCCCTGACCGGAAGTCTTCCATAGCCACTTGAAAATTGGCTCAACTAAGGTGCGCCCAGAAAGTTGCCTGTATACTTTTGCAGATGAGAATTGAGTAGATCCCCAAATGTAGTGCCACTTGTCATGCTGGTCATTCAGATTTAGAGTGATGAGTTCATTCTGGAATTCTGGAAATTGGGAGTGCGCCTGAATAGAGAGAGGAAGGTTGAACAGTTCAGCCAAATTGTCATGGGAGAGAGCTTTGGATAGGCTTATAGCAGAGTTCTTTGCAAAGGAGTGAGGTTCGGGGTACTGAATTCTTGTCACTTTCTTCTTCCAGAGATCATCCCAAAGAAGACAGGATTGTCCATCAAAGACAATCACACTTGCTATGCCAGGTCCCCGTCATCGGCTAGGGCTCTATTAAAGCTAGCCAGGCACCAGGCTGCACCAGGCCTGCAGGCTGGCTGAGACATGTAGGATTACCGGCAAGTCATACACTACTGTGCAACTGGTGTTCATACAATGCTTTTCTTCTACTTCTCGCTCTCTCTTGATACATCTAGGCCCCTAAATGAGTTTTGGTGGTTTTGGTGTATCATTGACAGTGCAATTAGGAATATATTGATATCCGCGACACATGAACAAATTATAAGTTATCGTGGGCGCATGAAAATGAAAGGAACCCCCTTGACGTTGTGTATATGGAAATTTCTCTTATGTAGATGTGGTCGACGCTGCTTAAAGAAAAAGACAGGAAGACGGTGGAACAAGCGGGGGAGTCGATCATAGAGTGGATCAAAGAACTTCAAGCCAAGTGTGTTTTTTTAGATAAAGAATAAATGTATCCAGCTTCATCTATCAACATATAAAATATTACAAAGTCTCACAAACTGGCGCTAACAAAGACTGCAAATAACAAGCCAAGCCAAGTGGGTTAACGTCTTCAGATGTAATAGAGCTCTAGGCTTGTTTTTTTACCTCTTTGGATGCTTTCTTTTCCATCAGTATGCGCCTTTTGTAGCTGGTATCCTCAGCCGTCTGTTAAACGATGTCCATGTTGGCTTTGTTTAAAAGCCGAGTTATAAAACTCCATTTAAAGAAATCAAAGGAACCACTTCCCAAAAAAAAAAGCTACAAGGAACCTACAAAAAGTCATGTAGGCCAAGGCACGGCGGCCCGGCCCATGGCACAATATTTTGGCCTGGACCAAGCACAGCTCGGCATAGTAACGCGTGGGCCGTGCTGGCACGGCTCAGTGCCGCAGGCCATGCCTGGTCCGTAACTTAGGCACATGGGCTGGCACGGCTTGGCCCGACGACATTTACAATTAAGCACGGTGGCGACCCGATGACTACCATTTACTGGTGGCCTACTAAGACCCCCAATCTTAGTTTCCATCAAACACTACTTCATTTCCCCACCCCATCATCACACTCCCGTTCTTGGCCCCGCAGTTGCAAGTCGTAACTCACGCGACTCCTCTACCCTCACCCTGCCGAGGCTCCATTCCTTTCTTCTTCCTCCGCAACCGGTCGTGTCCTCCTCCGATGCTGCAAGCTCCGTGGCTCCACTCGTCACTCCCTTCTTCGCGCTCCCTGCCCCGTGGATTTAGCTGCGCATGGAAGCAGCACCGATTCTCCATGACGACGATGCGTCGATGCCTCAATAGCTCTCTGTCCCACTCCGGGCTAGGCGGCAGCGGCACTCCGCTCCCCAGGCCTCAACTCCTTCCTCGGCTTCGACGCGATGGCGGCGCTGCCTCGCACCCAGCGCGTGCCTCGGGCTGGCCGGCTTGCCGAAGATGCCGGGCTTATCAGTCGGCCCGAGAGGCCGTGACTAGGCTGGTGGTGAGGCATGAAGCACCACCTCGACAAGGCCCAATGGCCCGACAAGCCATGCCAGCCTAAACTCTTGCGGGCCATGCCTGGCCCGTTGCCTGTGTCGTGCCGTGTAGGGCCGACACGATGGCCATCGATCTATAAAGGAATGCATGCGCCTTGTAAACAAAGCGAAATCTATTTTCATTTCTTTTCTGAATTTGAATACAGAAAAAACCATATTATCAAGGGGGATATAAGGGAAAGCTTAAGGGAAATCAAGTGCTAACTACCTAACTAAACAAACAGCCAAGGTCCAGTTAAAGCCAAAGCCAAAAAAAGCCTAACTCCATTTCTTTTTAGCCTCCGTGAAAGTTCCATGTTTGAGTGTGGAACTTTTGCGCTAAGACGGTTGATTGTTTGAAAAGGGAAGGAGTACAAATATACTCTCTCTCCTTACCCCGTGGTCGTCCGCAACATTACTCACTTACCTATGGAGGGCTCCCTCTCACTCCATTAAAGGGTTCCCAACCTCTGCCATTGATTCAAGTGACGTCCATTGAGAGATTCGATCTAGAATTGAGTTAAAGAGCTTGTGACCAAGATTTTCAAATGTTCTCCCCTCCTAGCTTTGGTTTTGTGTTCTTTTTCTCTCAGAGCTCAAATTCCTAGAAGGCTAGAGGTTGTCCTGGAGCTCCCGATTTGGTTGTGGTTGAGTACTAGAAAGTTTGTATTACCCTTGTGAAGCTAAAGATCACCTAACATTACTACAAGATTGATTTTGTGTGACACTGCCAAAAACTTAAACAAGATCGGAACTAAATTCAACCACCTAAAAAATGGCTATTAACAGACACTACCGGATCGGCCACCTTTGCCGATGGCCTGAAGCCGTCGGCAAAGGCTGTTATACCGTCGGCAAAGCCTTTGCCGATGGCCTGCCACGTCGGCCGTCAGCGAAGGACCGTCGGCAAAGAAAGGGTCGGCAAAGGGACCTTTGCCGACGGCCACGTGGCAGGCCGTCGGCAAAGCTTTGCCGACGGCCACGTCCGCAGAGACGACACGTCAGCCATTGCGGCGGCACGATGACGGCGGCCTTTGCCGACGGCTGACGGCCGACCGTCGGCAAAGATTTGGTCACTTTGCCGACGCCCAGGCTCAGCCGTCGGCAAAGCTGGGCCGAGCTGGGAAAATGGACCACCTTTGCCGACGGCCAGGCTAGCCATCCGCAAAGCTGGGAATTTTTTTTGTTTTTTTGTTTTCTTGCATTTATACCTCATTTCATCACATATATATCATATAACCACATTTCATCACATATAAACCATATTTCAGTATCAAATTTAGTTTTAACCTGAATCCATACATGAAGGTTCTCAAATCCATCGATACAACTCTACAATACACATAACATGGCCATAAGAATCCATACATGTCCAACATACACTAAACATGTCCAACGTACAAAAACCTCATCGATGAAGGTCCAAAAGCGAGAAGTAAAGGCATCTAGCTATGTGCGTCGTCCCTAGGGGTCCCAGAGCCCCCAGCTTGCTTGAACGGAGGCCAACCCGACTGCGGGGACGTACCGTAGTGCCACTGCTGCTGCGTAGGTCTGAAAACGCTTGCCGGCCCGGAGTGCCTCTGCTGCTCTGCGCCAACTTTTGAAGTTGGGTTTTATTTGGTGTAGGAAGGCACCAGGAAAAAATTGGAAAGAAAAAACCAAAAAAAATTCTTTGCCAAGGGCTTAGGAATGGCCCTCGGCAAAGCTTCTTTGCCGACGGCCTGGCCACGCGGCCGTCGGCAAAGGCGGTGGCCGTGGCAGGCTGTGCGGCCGCCACGTGGCTGCGCTTTGCCGACGGCTTGGCCTTTGCCGACAGCCTAGCGGTACAACTGTCGGCAAAGTAGCCTTTGCCGACGGTTGTGTTTGCCGACGGCCCGGCGGTCGGCAAATGTTTCTTTTGCCGACGGCCTGGCTGTCGGCATAGATTGTCTTTGCCGACGGCTTTTCTTTGCCGACGGCTCGGCCTTGGGCATAGACTTCTTTGCCGACGGCGTCACATGGCCGTCGGCAAAGAGGTGTCTTTGTCGACGGCTTGTTCCTTGGCCGTCGGTAAATCTTTAAGCCGTCGGTAAAGTTGGCGTTTCCAGTAGTGAAACGATATTGGGGAGGCACGAAATACGAAAGTGAAAAAAAGAAAGAAAAGATGGTGCACAGGAGGGAGGCACGAGAACGCTAGTGAGCATGATGGGCAGCGAAACGTACAACCAATGACAAAGACCGTGTTCATTATTGGAACACAGGGACATTCGTTGTAAAACCACTAATGTGTACGCATGCACAGAGCAATCAAAAGTTTCCTGACGAAACAAGGCATACGCATTCGTACTAAGCCTATGACAATGACCGGGCGCTAAATTTATATTAGCTTAGCAGAACTTACCTAGGATTGTACTTAGTATCCTCAAATTCTAGCTAACTATTCGTATCCGATCATATCAATCAAACCTTGGCTGCATGCGTGGATCACATTGCAATACACGAACATTTCGTCTTGTAGCGAACGGCGGTGATCGCTAGAACATCCAACAAGAAGTTTTAGTCATCGACGACATGCTCGATCGGCCGCATATATATACGTCTCGTAGAGGCGTTATCTGAGTATCTCACACAGACTCACTGACTCACTGACCGGTAAGACTGCATGGCCGGAGTGGCTGGGCAAGCTGGCGGCGACGGTGATCGCTCACAAGAGGCCGGACGTGGCCGTGGAGGTGCTCCCGCCGGGGTCCTTCGTCGACCCGGACCCCTACAAAAAGCGCCCTAAAAAACCAGTTTGAGTGGAAATTGCGCCCAAACCATAAATCTAACCTGAATCTGGCCTTTTTACCATTTTTCACAATGTAGACCGAACCTCTTTCACAGCAGTGTTTTACCTCATGTAAACCATTCCAGAATTGTCATGCACCTCTCTGCTTTGAAATGTAAAAACCTTTTTCTCCCATACACTTTGTCCTCAACAAATCACAGCAAGGTTTATTATCTCCTCTTTGTAATTTATATATCCATTTTGATAACAAGTATTGATTCATCACCCTAGTATCTGTGAACCCTAAACCTCCATCTATATCTACACAGATAAGCTTACATAGAATGGATTCCTGAACCTCTTTGATAAAAAACATGTCTACTATTAATATTTCCTTGCCATTACTATGGCTCCCAAGTAGCACTAATAATATTACTAATTACTTCAGGAATCAAGTGCCTCAAGTGCAAACAGAGTACATGCCTGCGTTTTTTGGTTCCACATATATGCCGGATTAGTATCCTCCTACGATCGGCAGCTGCCCATAGTACCACTAAGACGACTTCTTTGGTAGTCATATTCCCCGCTCCAATTTTGTTACACATTGTTCCTTGTAGTACCACTACTTATGTGCCCTTACGCAACTCATTTTAGCCATCTTTTTTATATATTTTGTTGAAATATTATTAAATTTACCAATCTCCTGCAACAGAAGCAGACAATAATATATATAGATATTATTTTCCAATCACAAACACTTGATATATATACCACCTTTGTTGATCTGCCGTATACTATCAGCTACGCGCCCCGCTACCCGCGTTCGCGCGGGGTTTCACGCTAGTTATTTAATTGGTTGAAACGTACCATACCATTAATAACGATGATATTGTAGGTTCATGCCACCTGAACCACTCTCTCGAATAGCCCACGGTTTCTCTTCTAGACGCGAAAGAAGATTGTAGCCCACAGTTCTCTTTTGGATGCAAAAGAAGATTTAATCAATGTAGAAGGTTTGTCTTCTTGTGAGGAGGGTTCTACATTGTGAAGTCTTTGAGAAGGTTCACATATATACATGGTTTAGTGTTAGATTATATTGGGATATCTCTAACTATGGTAGATTAAGATCGTGTGTAGTGTCGATTTACCTAGTATTCCAGGGTGACCCATCTTGCCCCGAAGCAATACACTACTCCATCCCATATTATAACTCTTTCTATCTTTTTTGGAGAATCAAATCATCTTAAGTTTGACCCAATTTAAATATATAAGATGATAACATTTATGGCACCCGACAAGTATAATTAGTTTTTTATTAATTGTATTATCATATTATATCAATTTGATGCCATAATTTTTTATAGTTCTCTCTTTATGTTTGGTCAAACATTAGATACTTTATTTGAAAACACTTTGAGAATGTTCACAAAATAAAGAGAAAACTTTGAGAAAGTTAGAATAACTTATAATTTGGAATAAAGAGAGTACAATATAATCCGTTGACGAGACTGTGCAAATAATACAGTTTACTATTCCTCCAACAGTCATCACGTATGTCGCTGCTCCCTACGACACGCATCATGCATGATGCAAGATTTTCTGACTACTATTGTTGGTCTCCTTGATTATCGATCTGTGCCAAGCATGCATGTTCGTTGGAATATGGGACATTCCCAACAAAAGGGGCGATACCTGATGAAATGATCGATGCAGCGTACACTTCCTACAAAGCCTGGCGCCCGGCCGTGTAGTTTATATATCTCTTGAAACATCCTCAATTTTCCACGAAGGGAAAATACACAGAATGGCGGATAATATAATAGTTCGAAGCATCAAACCATCTCATTATCTAGCAAGAGTCGATACAGGATCCATACATCGAACAAAAGAATACAATTAGAAGGGATTACATAAATAGTTCATCGCCACACTGGCGAGATCATCAGAATAGCTGCAGCGTCTGGAACAGCTGCGAAAGGCGGAAGTACAATAAAATTCTCCAAAAAGAAGCCTGAGCGTAGGAACGAGACATCTACTCCTCTTCGTCGTCATAGTCGTAGTCTCACCTACCAAATAATTTTCACTACGGTTTGCACTGGCCACATCTCCCACCCTATGCTTTGCTTTTGCTATGTAGTATTTGGTGGGATGCAAAGGATATAATCAAATCGACCTAATATGTGGCTGTAGTTTCCTATGCAAACAGTGACCAATATTATATAATATAGTTCATCAAATTTAATCCATCTCATCCACACATCCAAACCCATTCCATCACCATCACACACATCTCACCCTCTCGCACTCAGTCGACAGGTCCAACTCCCTCTCGGAGCCTGTCTCAGCGGCTCACAGCCGGAAGGGTAACACCAGGGGGAGAAATAGAAGGACTCCTCTCACTACTCCCGAGAAGCGTGGGTCTTAGGAAAGAGCCATACCAGTGGCCCACGGACTATATATAGATTCATAAACTCTGCAGAGCGTGTACTCCCGTAACCACAAGATCACTATCATCGGCGGTGCCCCGCCTAAGCTGATTCCGGCTGCTTTCTAACCGGTGCGATGCCACCCTACCACTCAGCACTGGGACATCCCGGATAGGTACCACCGGCACACTGAGACTGTGAGACATAGTACCGGGCCCCCGTGGTCACTATGCTGTCTAAGGAGGGTGTGGGTCTCCACGCCCGTACCTCCCGACACTTTCTGCTAACAACCTAGTAGTAGTGGCACCGTCCTAACTAGTCAGACATCCGTCTCCCGCCCATTCAAGAGCGAGTGGTGAGCACGTAAGTCCCAAGGTTCCGGTCCTCAAGAGATATCAGGTCCTAGGGGGATCAGACAGGATTATCTTCTCTTTTGGGACTACAACAGTCCGTGCTACAACAGCACCTCCTTCCCGGGGCTTCGCTCCACGAAGGTTCTCACCCCCGGGATCTCCTTATGCATCACAATGTGCCCGCCACAAGCACCTCACACGGGAATGCCCAGAACACATTCCCCAGCAAGACTCGCCCACATGGCTCGTCGTAGAATCCTGTCCGATCGACTCAACCCTCACCACACACCCAAGACGCACGCAGCACTCTCCCCGAGTAAAGTGGCACCACGTGCCTTAACCATATGACCATACTCTCCACCACGCATCATCATCACACAGATATAAGCGTAGTAGAAGTAAAGCACCATAAGAGAAATAAGCAAGCGTCTAGCCTATCAGCAGGTGTGCAGGAGTAAGGTTGCGACAAGGTAAAGGCTCATCAGGCAGTTCTACCATGCAACCTATCATCAGGTGATATTCATAATTAAAGCACTAGCAACTAGATATTATGCCATGCGTAATAGGATCTACGAGGTTGGGTGGGGTGTGGCACCTGTGAAGTCGTCACCGAGCTCCTCCTCGTACTCGTAGTCGTCCTCCTCAAGCTGATCCTCCTCTGAAACGAGACATAATAGCCGCGTTAGCGGCTCCTATAGAGTCAACACAAAGAAGCAATAAAATTCAATAACTCCGAATGCACTCATACACAAGCCTATGACGTAGAGCTAATTTTTATGAAAATTTGGACATTTGGTTCATATTTTTCGGAGTTCGTATGAAGAAGATATGAATTTCCGAAGTTTATTCTATTTTCGGAAAAAAAAGGGCAGATTAACCTGGTGCTGACACGTGGCAGCTCCTGATTGGGCCACGTGGCGTGCAGGAACAGTGCAGCCGGTGCTGAGATGACGTCAGCACTGACGCGGGTCTGGGCTTGATGACGTCATGCTGACGTTATGCTGACGTCAGTATCGACGGGTCCAGCTAGTGGCTGACAGGTGGGGACCACGGGTCTGGTCACTGACAGGTGGGGCCAGGTCGATGGTCAATGTGGACAGGTCTCGACCGGGCCTCGGAGGTCTGGACAGGGCTGGTTCTGGGTTAGGTTAGGTCGGCCACTGTACACTCGAGGGGGCGGTCCGGGCGACCCCTCGAGGACGGAGCTCGCTCTGGCGAACGGGCTGGCCTCGAGAACGAAGCCTCGCCCGGCGAACGGGCATGCCCTCGAAGACGGACTTGTTCGCACGAAAAGGGCAGCCCTCGAGAACAGTGCGCCCCTCGAGACTTGACCCTCTGGCCTCGAGCCGGGTCCTCGACTCGGGCAGGACCTCGATTAGAGCCAGGCCCTCGACTCCGTCGGTCGGACCCTCGACTCGTCGGGTGAACCCTCGACTCCGTCGGGCGGACCCTCGATGAATGTCGGGCGGACCCTCGACTTGTCGGGTGGGCCCTCGACGAATGTCGGGCGGACCCTCGACGAATGTCGGAGCATTAGCTGGGCTACGTGGCTAGTCGGCTAGGTGCTCTAACTTGGGGAAATCGACCCTCGAGCCGGTGGCGGTTAGCGAGGCGCGGCAGCGGCGTCTGGCGACGGCGAGGCCAAATTTGCCGGCGAAGCCGAGCGTTGGTCTCCATCTTCCTTCTTGCCCTTCGATTGGAGAAGCTGGGATCTCCATGAGCTAGCTACCGGGGCTAGTCGAGGCACGGCGGGGCGTGCGCGGCTCGGCGGCCATGGCGGACGCTCCAGCGGCCAGAGTCCGGGGAGGCCGGAGCTGCAAAAGTGCGTGGCTCCACTGTGGCCTGTGCCGGCTCCTAGAGGTTGTCAAAAACGTGCTCTAGACTACGGCGAAGCTATCGGTCGCAGTAAGAAAAGAAACAGGGGTAAGGGGAGCAAGAACATCGACGATGTACTGGTGGTGGCCATGGCCGAGCAGGGCGAGGGCGGGGATGCTTACTCGCGTAGCGACGGTCGAGGCAGGTGACGCGGGCTTGGTGGCGGCTCGGTGCAGGGGATGCGAAGCCGGGGCGTCAAGGCGGCTATGCGGCGCTTCCAGGTCCTCCTCAGCGCGCGGACAGCGGCGTCTGCAGCAGCGCTCTAGCTCCGCCTTCTTCCTGCTCCTCCCTCCTTCTCTCTCTCTCGCTCGACTGATCTGGCGGCGGGTTTCCACAAAGACGGCGGGGCGATGGGGAAACCCTAGAGGCCAGGGTGCTCCTCTTTAAATAGGCACGGCGGCCAGCCATGGACGGCGGAGGCAGAAGATGCCCATCGGGCGGCTGTGCGCGGCCACGATTAGGGTTAGGGTTCAGTGAAGCGCGGTGCAAGCAGGCGGTTAGATGGACGGCGCGGGACGCGGCCGTACTCGGGCGGACGGTGGAGGCGCGCGGTGCACAAAAATGGTGCGACGGACGCGACGTGCGGTCGACCAGAAGTGGTAAAAGGTGGAAGCTGACAGCACGGTCCCACGCGTCAGCGAGAGAAAGGGGAGGGGCGCGGGCGCATCCGGCGGCAGGCCCTTTGTGGGCCGCCTTGTTGGGCCGGCGGTCGGCGGACGGTCGAGCGTGCGCGGCGAAACGCGGCAGCGCGCGGGCGCAGGCCGAGCTGGGCCTCGAGCTCGGGCAGGCAGCAGCGCAGCAGGCCGAGCTGGGCCTCGAGCTCGGGCAGGCAGGCCGGCGTGCATGCGCGTGCGCGTGTGCGCCGGCGGTCGAGCGCGTGACGGGGCTGGGCCGCTGGCTGGGCCAGAGCGAGGGTCGGTAGCAGGCCTATATATATACATGTATTAAAAGGTTATTCGATTTTTATTAACATCACATAAAATCGAATAAGAGGCGAATCAAACTCTGGTAATTAAATGCAATGTTTGGGCTAACGTTGAGTGCTATTTGTGCAACTATTGGCGGGTTTCCTACATGACATCCACCATTCATGGTAAACTTTAGAAAAATTTTTGAAAGCCCATATTTTTAGTATCCGGATTTCTAGGGTTGTTACATCTCTGAGTATCTTGTACGGAGTATATTTGACACAGTACACCTATCGAGCTAGGTAGTGACGACTGACGACCCTGAGAGAGCCAGAGTAGGCAAGATGGCAGGTCAATTGAAGTCGGCGTGGCCGGAGTTGCTGAGGAAGCCGGCGACGATTGCGGCGACGGCAATCGCGCACGACAGGCCCGATGTGGCCGTGGAGGGAGTGGTCGCCGGTCATCCCGGACTACAACCCATTGCGCGTCCGCGTCTACTTGAACATCTGGCCTTGTCGACCAGGTCCCTGTCATCGGATAGTCAACGCGCCCCAGCTGGTTTGTCTGAAGAGTCACGTGTGTTCATCAGTGTACTATCATCGATCGATGTATGTACGCGTTGCCTGTTGACATGGGATCTCTAGTGCTCAACAAACATATCGAGAGAAATATATATGCGTGTGTATGGCGTATTGGAATAATTTACATGCTGTTGTTGCCTTGCCTGCTGTCTACGAAATATCAACGGTAATCTACCAAGGATATACCTACGATAGTAGTATATTGGTGAGAATGCACTAAGACTACGAGCTAGACATGACGCAAGATAGAATACCACGATTTATCCAGGTTCACCCCGCTAGAGATGTGTAATATCCTTGGGGGTTCATATGTCTTCGAGGGGGATCGTGCCTGCCTTATATAGCCTGAGGGCAGAGTTACAGATCCAGAGATCTAGAGGTGGTCGGTTATAACAAATGGTATCTGCATAGGATACGATAGAATTTTCTCACCGACTAAGCTTCCTTACACGCTAAGTAGCTTCCTGAGGCTCGCATAGGACTCCCGACCAGATCCTGAAGCCCCACGCGTTCTCGATCTTGTGGGTTGGGCCATCATCTCCGAGCAGGTCTAAAGTGGGCCATGAGGGTATATGGGTTTTACCTCCACACCTGCTTACGTATCCTAGCTCCATCACAGATCGGACTTCTTCGCGCCTTCATGTGTGGGAATTGGACTACTCCATGGTGTTCTTCATTTAAAGTTTTTGAATCGAAAACTCTTTTTAGTGACCCGTCGCGCTACGGCAATAGCGCGCGGCACCAAAATGCGATGGGACGGCACAGTTGATGCTACTTTGTTCCTCCTTTGTCCCGTCGTGCTCTGCCACACTGCCGCCAATGGCGTCGCCGTCACGCGTCCTTCCCTGTCAACCTTCGGCCTCAGCTCAGTGCTCCGCCCCTCGTCTTCTCGCTCTATCCGTCTGTGCTCCGCCCCTCGCCGGCTCGCTCTCTCCGACTGCACTGCACCTCTGCCCTGCAGGCTGCCGGTTGCGCCCTCGGCGACTTGGCTGGTCACCAGCGGCCGTCCCGCTGCTCGTTGCAGCGCGCCTGCTGCCCAGCATGGCAGCACCCTAGGCCCCGTGGTGGCCACCCTGACACGGTGCCCCGGCCCCTCTCGCTTGCTGGAGGAGGAGGCAAATTGTGAGTAGCTGCAGTTGCTTCTTCTAATTTCACAATTTCAATTCCAGTTTATTTATTTCAATTTAGCATTTTTTAGGTTTTTCAATTAGTAATTTCAGTATAGAATTCCAAATTTCAGTTTCAGTATTTAATTTTTCAGTTTCAGTTTTAAAATTGTCAGTTCACTATTTCAGTTTCAGATTCATGTTTAGATTCAGTCGTTTCTTTCAGTTTTAGTCGGTCGCGGCTAGCAAATTCCAGTAATAGGTGGCAGCTGGCAGCAGATGGATGATTGCCTCAAAATAGAAAGCAGAGGGGACATGGGATTGCCGGATTAGGCGATGGTTGGTTGGTTGCGTCCAAGTGACGCACGCTGGGTTGGGGGTCGCGCGCTACCCGATTGAGCGACCGGTCTCGCCTTATCGGTGTCCTTTTTGAATTACAAACAAAAGTGCTATGACATGCATGGTTCTAAAAAACATATCCAGTAAACTCATATTGTGTCAAAACGCATGAAAACTTCATTAACCAGTGGATATATCTGTCTACCCTACTAATTAACTATCCTTTTCATTGCTAAACCAATTCTAGAAAACGATCCCCGCTAAGAATCACTCATGCATCCGATACCCAGAAAAACAATATCTTTAAATCGAACTGTCAAGATTTAATTACAAATGGTAAACCTTATTTCTATTTGCTCGCTCAAATCCAACGGTTCACGTTATGTGTGTTAGCCTCATCCAACTGCCCCCTCTCATGGAGGTTCGATTCCCATCCCACGCTCTATTTTTGTCTTTTTTCAAAAAAAAAAAAAGAAATGAGATTTCGGGAGGGATAGACTAAGGTAGGCGGCGGGCGCTCCCGCGACAGGCACCGGCGGGTGGATCTCCAAGGCTAAGCTAAGCGTGACCTCTCTAATGCAACAACTAGGTATGTACACCCCTTTCATTGGTCATCCCATCCTGCTATACGAATCCATGCACATTGCTTCATCTAACGGGTATGGCTCCGTGCACCGACCTCCTTGCTGAGGCCAAACTATAAAAACCAACTTGCGCAATGTTTTAAAATAGCCCTCTGTAGCGGACTTCTATTTTTGCCAACTACGGTAAATGCCACGATTTATCACTGCGGGCACTTTTTATTTACCATAGCAGGCAAAATTTTTCCTCACGGTAAATCGATTTACCGCTGTGGACATCTTAAAATGCCTGCCATGGAAAATGTTTTATTTACCATGGCGGACGTATTAAGATGCCCACTGCGGTAAATCGATTTACCGTAGCAGGCAACCTTTCAGGCTCGTCACGGTAAATCAGTGGCCCAAAGGCAGTCCAGCAAGGCTCGATAACTATCATCATATAAATACTCTAGGGTTTCACTCCCTCACTGCTCTCCCACCTTTCACTCTAGTAGAGCGGAGGCTCCCTATCACGGCGCCTCCCTTGGCTTGACGCCTGGCCTCCTTCCTCTACTCTCCACCTTCACTCTCCTTCCTCTACTCTCCACCTTCACTCTCCTTCCTCTACGACTTGCCCTGAATCAGGCGCTGCACGTGACGCAACTACTACTACAACTTCTGTATACCCTTCCATGAAAACCGACTTGCCAATTTTCACTCACACAAACCAGTTCCAACATCGTCAAGGTTTTTGAGGATATATAGCCTGTCAATACGAAACCTGACCCCCTTAGCATGGCTCGCAAAGGGTCCATGAAGGAATTAGGACGTAACAAGAAGACAAAACCTATAATACCCCTAAGGGGAAGTCACTGAATTGGAATATATTTGGATGATATGTCCTAGCTGGCATAGGGGCACAATGTAATCTTGATTAACATGTAACACCGCACTTTAATCAGGGGGCACACCGAGTACAAAAAGATAGGTGATTAGAGTAATCACCTCAACAGTAACATAGCAGTAGTCAGCAGGGACTACGTACTTTTGCCGCATTGGATGCAGCGCGCTGGCTTTGTACGGCGACACAACCAATGTTCCTATCGCGCATCTAAGATTTTCTGACTACGTACTTTTGATTGTCTCTCTCAATTATCTGTGTCATGAATGTTTATTAGAGGAATTACACATTCGCCGTCTATATGTTCTCTAGCCCTAGGCGACCGGCCGGCGGCCGGCGACCTCTGACAGCTAACAAATTAAGGGTTACCTAAATCTTGCAAATATGGCGTCAGGACTGGCGTGGGCGCCCGGCCGCATCCTATATATACTGTACACACGCAAAAGTTCCGCAGAGGTATCTCGTACGGAGGAGTACACACACGGAGCTTGCTAGCTAGCTAGCTAGTGACGACGACACTGATCTGAGAGTGAGAGGTCCAGCGGCGAAGATGAGCTCTCCGATCCCCGGTAAGTCGTCGTGGCCGGAGCTGCTGGGCAAGCCGAAGAGGCAGGCGGTGAAGGCGATCCAACAGGAGAGGCCGGACTTGACCGTGCAGGTGCTCCCGCTGAGCACGGCTGTGTCCACCACGCACTACAGGATTCGCTCTCTTTGCCGACTGCAATGCGTACTCGGCAAAGGCAGAATTGCAGTCGGCAAAGGCTTTGCCGACTGCAATTCCACGTGACAGTCGGCAAAGGGCTGTTGGCAAAGAAAACGTCGGCAAAGGCGGCTTTGCCGAGTGCCACGTAGCATGTAGTCGGCAAAGACTTTGCCGAGTGCCACGTCGGCACTCGGCAAAGCCACGTGGCGTCGTCAGCCTGACGGGTGGCTTTGCCGAGTGCTGACGGCGCGGCACTCGGCAAAGAAAAAAATTATTATTTTTGAAATTTTTTTTTTAAATTCTTTGCCGAGTGCTGACACTCGGCAAATAAAAAAATTATTTTTTTAAAAATTTCTTTGCCTAGTGCCGGCACTCGGCAAAGAAAATTTTTTTTTTAAAAAAATTCTTTGCCGAGTGCTGACACTCGGCAAAGGCATGACCCCTTTGCCGAGTGCCGGCACTCGG
>CM041645.1:4810760-4864678 GCA_023333625.1 Bothriochloa decipiens | reverse complement strand
ATTTATTTTATTTACTTGTATTTTGCACGATAATCCAAGTTTGAACTGCTGGTGCATAAAATAATGAGACGTAGCCATTCAAAAAAATAGTATTCATGTTGGAGAGTGTATTTTGAGGCCGTGTTCATAAACTCACCCAAACTTTTACACGCCTTGTCCACGAAAAACGACCATCCAGGTATGGTAGAAGTGTTTATAAATTATATAAAATCCAAACAAAGTCCGAAAATGAAGAAACTTGTCGAGGTGTGTCGGCATCGCATGTCGAGGCTATGATAAAAATTTGAGAATGTTCGAAGCAAGTTGAGACGTCGAATGTATACAACCTAGACATCTCCACATGTGATCACCTTGTGATCACATGTGGAGATGCGTGGGTTTTAGGCACGCGACGTCACAACTTGCTTGAAACTTTCTCAATTTTTTACCATAGCCTCCACATGCAATGGCGAGACATGTAGTCAGGTTTTATCATTTTCGGACACCGTTTGGATTTTATAAAATTTAAAAACACTTTCCATGCGCGTGACTCGGCGTGTTCTGACACCAACACGGTCGAAATTTCATGCGAGGCCCTGTACACGGCCTCAACATGCTCCAAACATCATGAATATCAATTTTTGAATCACCGAATTCCATTATTTCATGTACCTGCAGTTCAAATCTAGAGTTGCCGGAAAAAATTAAAGAAACAGAAAAAATCAACGGAATATAGCTGAATAAATCAAAATGACCCCAAACTTGGAATTTGGGATGTACTTAGTGTAGCAAGGCAACACAAAAAAACTAGAATCAAAAATCAAAAAAAAATTCTTTGCCCACATCTTTGCCGACTGCCATACAGGCTGGCAGTCGGCAAAGCCTACACCTTTGCCGACTGCTGACGGTGTGGCAGTCGGCAAAGGTGACGGCGTGGATGCCATCAGGCCCTGGCCGGCCTTTGCCTACTGCCTGAGATTCCAGTCGACAAAGAGCCCTCTTTACCGAGTGTCGAAATAAAATAGTTGACAAAGATTTTTACAGTCGGCAAAGCACCAGTTTCCTGCGGCGACGGTCGTCAACACCAACCGCGTCCGCGTCTTGGTTGACGACAACGACCTTGTCGCCGTAGTCCCCATCGTCGGATAGCCAACCCGGCCAGGCAGCAGCTGTGTCTCGAGTCATGTGTGTCGTCGTCGTCGTCTCGTCTGCACATAGCGGTGCCACGATCAAGCTGTGTGTGTGGCGTAATGAATAAATACCTGCTACTGCTACCTTCTGTTGCATGTTTTTTTTGAAAGAAAGCTTCTGTTGCATGTTGTATTGGACAGGCATATATAGGCGTGAAATTGTACTACTACTTAATGTACTTGTATTTCCCCCATCATCTCTTGTACACGTGTCCCTCCCCCCCAACAAAAAAAAAAAGAAAACTTCCCTTTTCATCTGTACGTACCGGTCACGCGGGCCGAAGTCGTCATCGCTGCCGATGGTAGCTGCATCAGGCGATGCCTAGTGGTGCACCCACCCCATGGCACCTGCAGCTCCGCCCGGAGGCACCGATGCCCAGCCTGGTGGAGTCCCAACCCCGCATCGATCGCCTCCATAACCCACCGCGCATCCAACCAGCTCCAGCAGTCACCGCCGCCTCCTCGCGTGGCACCTCCAGGTTCGGCCATGGCCGCCGCCCATCTCGGTACTTGCAGCTTCGGCAAGTGCCTCTGCTCACCTCTGTGTCGCCCCATCACAGCAGCCCCAGCCCCGATGGTAGTGTGCACAGAGCACGGCCACATATTCTCAGTGCGAGTCGCTGATATTCCCACAATAGTGACACATTTCACATCATTAGCGACGTATGTTACTGTTATCAGCGACACATGTTACGAAGCCGCGTCACTAGTGTCTTCTTATCCGTGACGTATGTTACCGTTATCAGTGACACGTGTTATGGATCCGCGTCACTCTTAGTTTCGTACTAGTGACACGTGTTACGGTTATCCTTGGTGCGTGTTCTAAACCCGTGTCACTCTTAATTATGTATCAGTGACGCATGTTCTGATTGTTAGTGACGCATGTTATAAATACGCGTCACTGATATACCCTTATCTCTAACTCAAGAACAATCCACAAAAAAACCAAAAAAGAATTGAAATGTCAGTTTTTTGGTTTCTTGGATCAACTTTGATTTTTGTATTTGGGAACTATGGTTTTCGTCTCAGTCTTCGGTTTTTGCCTCAAAGAGAACCAAACAACCGTTGAATCCAAACAACAAAAGGTTCAGTCTCAAGTCTACGAGAATACTGTACTGGTGCCCTTCCTACCACAAAGTGGCATCCTAGAGCCCAATAGGCAGCAAAACCCATCGTGTGGCATCACCAGCCCACCATAACAACTGTTGCAGTGCCACTGGTCGCCCTGGCCCTCCAAACCTAAAGCTGAGCCGCATGGGAGGTGGCGGCGGCGGTGTGTGAGTACGGCGCTGTGGCTGCACGTGCAGGTGAGTGGTGGCGGTAGTGGCGCCGGTGTGAGCTGCAAGCGAGGCTGCGCGACGGCGGCGAGCTTGATGGCACGAATGCGTCCACGCATGGTGGCACCAGCTCAGTGGATGATCTGTGAGTGGCGCATGGTGGCAACGGCGGAGGCACAACGGATGAGCGGCAGCATGTCCTGCTGTGAGTTGACGGAGCGTGCATCATCTGCGAACCTGAGGATCCGCTCTTCGCAGTTATGGCATTCTCAGATTCTGTCTTTCGATGTTTTCGTCTTTGTGCAAGCTTCAATTAGTTCGGGTCGACCAAGAAAGCGAACCGAGGACACCAGCCAAACTCGTTAGTTTTTTTATTCTCTAGAACATCGATCGATTGTTAATTCTTGGGAGCTGAAGTTTGCAGGCACCGAACCAGTCAAACCGATTGGTTAAAACCGAATGCTTAGTCTCATATCCTGGTTCCAGAGTGCCGCCCGCACGGAGAGAGAGGAGGGTGTCAGGGGCGACCAACGGGTGCATAGGCGGGGCGGACGGCATGTGTGGGGCTGGGTGAAGGCGGACGCTGGGAGGAGGTGGGGCTGTGCTGGGCTTGTGTGACTGGGAGCTGGGCCATGGTTAGGTTCGCTGTGTTTAGGTCCTACGCGGCCAGAGGAACTGCGGTCGACAGAAGCCCGGAACGCTAGTTCCTCCCAAAATAATTCTATGTGATGGTACTGTCGCATCCCCCCCCCCCCCACACCCCACCCACGCGCGTGCCCAATGATCTCCACGTGGCACCTAGACCGGGCTCACCAACCAGCTGTGGGTGGGCAGCTAAACAATCAAGATTTAGGTTGCGCTCTCCTAATAGATGGTATTAACGATGGGCAGGATTTGCATTCCTACATCGATCACCGAGACAGTGTCATAGTATAAAAGCCTAATGCATCGAATGCAATTTTTTTTTTTTTTTTGCTATGGACGGCCTAGCGCAACAGCTTCGGAAAGACAGGACCAAAAACTACACTTGTAGTGTGTTTGGTTTGCAGCGCCAATTAAATGTTATGTCGACGATTGTCTCATACTTAATTAGCTATCACCAGCTAGAGCTAGCTAGCAGTGACAGTATATATAGCTCGTGGAGCAACCGGCGGCCGGCCAGCAAGATGAGTAAGACTTCGTGGCCGGAGGTGGTGGGCAAGCCGGTGATGGAGGCGGTGGCGAGGATCGCCCTTGACAGGCCGGACGTGTCCGTCCTGGTGGTCCCGCGGGGGTCGCCGATCGGCGGCGGCCCCGGCTTCAACCCGGCGCGAGTCCTCGTCTACATGGGAGAGAGCTTTGGATAGGCTTATAGCAGAGTTCTTTGCAAAGGAGCGAAGTTCAGGGTACTGAATTCTTCTCACTTTCTCATTCCCGAGATCATCCCAAAGAAGACAGGATTGTCCATCAAAGACAATCACACTTGCTATGCCAGGTGCCCGTCATCAGGCCGGCTGGTTGTCATGTGTCGTCGTCGTCTGCTCATCAGTCACCGCGTTCAATCTGCATTACCGGAAATCGTGACTTTGCCGAGTGTAATATTCTTTGCCGAGTGCTAAATCTCGGGCACTCGGCAGAGAAAGTCTTTGCCGAGTGTCAGACTTTGCACTCGGCAAAGAGCTCTTTGCCGAGTGCCACGTCACCGGCACTCGGCAAAGAGCTCTTTGCCGAGTACCACGTCACCGGCACTCGGCAAAGAGCAGACTTTGCCGAGTGCCACGTCACCGGCACTCGGCAAAGAGCAGACTTTGTCGAGTGTCTTCCTGTTGGCACTCGGCAAAGATATTTTTAATATTATATTTCGAGGCACTAAATGAACTCAAATGAAAAAATTTTCTAGTACAAAGTTGTATAACTTTTTAGGATCTATAAAGTTTATATTGGTCATTTTTTTATTTGATAAATCGATAGTAATGTTGTTTATAAAACCTACATCTCACTAATAGTTTCATAAGAATTGTGAACTATGTTAGAACCACCATATCGGATGAACAAATGATCAAACAAGCAAAATAATGTTTATAGATCTTAATAAGTTATGAAATGTTATAGTTTAATTTTTTTCATTTGAGTTCATCTTGCCATGCTAAACCTACGCGTGAATTTCAAAATTCAAAATTTAAATTTCGTAAATGACCTCGGTTGAAAAAATACCCAAACCAAAGTTTGTAGATCTCAAAAAGTTATGAAACTTTGTAGTTGATAACTTTTTCATTTGAGTTCATCTTACTATGCTAAAGCCATATGTGAATATCTTAAATTTGAAATTCAAATTTCGTAAAAGACCTCGAATGAAAAAACTTCCTAAACGAAAAGTGTAGATCTCGAAAAGTTATGAAATATTATAGTTGACCACTTTTGGATTTGAATTCATTTAGGCCCTTAAACAAGCTAATTACTCTCGGTTTAGTATAGAATATGAGGAAATGAAACTAGTTATAGACACATGTGACAGAGTAGTGCAGTGGTTAAGGCAGAAGACACGCGAGAGAGAGGTCACGAGTTCGAATCCCACCGGACACGAAGCGCGCGATTTTCGCGTGAAAAATACCACGACTTGCCGAGTGGGTCCCCCTCAGATTTAAATTTTTTTTTCTATTATTTTCGGGTTTTTTCGGATTTTTTATTTCGGGCCTTTGGACACTCGGCAAAGGCTTTGCCGAGTACTTGCCAGGCGGCACTCGGGCGGCACTCGGCAAAGGCTCCTTTGCCGACACTTTCTTTGTCGAGTGGGCTTTGCCGAGAGCCGCACTCGGCAAAGCCTTTGCCGAGTATTATTCGGCCTTTGCCGAGTGTCCGGTAAAGAACCCGAATCCGGTAGTGCTGTACGTGTGTGTGTGGCGTACTGGCGTGTAATAATGGAATAAATACATGCATGTAATGTGTACGTGTGATTACCGTCATGTCATCCGCCAGCCTCACTCTCGGCATGACATGGTTTTGCTAAGACTGTCAGGCGCTGTCACATTCTTCCCCGAGATGGTTATTGAGAGGAGAACGTACTATACAGAGCCAAGATGATTAAGGACATAAATGGAGAATTGATACGATAAGTCCTTAAAGCCAACCCAACCGCACCATCTCGCAAGTGGAAGTGAGGTTTTTTTTTTTTCCACGAAATCCCAATGGCTTAAAAACCTTTTGTTTCTGTCTGTCTCTTATACCCGCAGGTCGGGCTTGAGAGGTAAACTAAACTCTTTGATCATTGTAGATAGGAATTTGACATGCAGCAAATAAGATCTATTGGGGGTTATTACCCTCATCGAATGCAAAGCATCCAGGGACTCGGAATGCTCCATGAGCTCTAGAGGTATGTCTTCCAAGTGTGCACGCACCAATATGCCGCCATCATTGGTGGAGAGGCTTCGACAAGCAGAGTAGAGGACCCGGCCGACGGTAACTCTTACACATGATAATAATTAATGCCCGGAGAGGATCACTTGGGAACGTCGGACTTCGATTCGTACGTTGAGGCATATATGGAAGGATAACGACAATTGTTGTTTAATATTTTTGAAAATAAATTTAAGCAATATAAGTTGAAGCTAAAGTTTTAGCAGCCTAGAAATTCCTTTATCCTTGTTGTCTGGAAAGGAAATTGATGGTCTGTAATGCACCCAGATAGCTACAACTTATGAATCTGAATGGCCTCTCCATGTTAATTTACCGCTCCATTAGTTTTGGTAAACCTAGCCACGTCGCCGCTCCCCTCCCACACCACCGTTGCACTGCCCCCACCTCCGCCAGTGATGACGCTTGCTGCTGATCCCCACTGCCATTCTGCCAACCATGGCTGGGCCCTCGGATCTCTCATTTGATCCGGGGACCAACTTCGGGAACCTAGTCTGGCAAAGGTTCAACTGTTCATCCAGCCTGCAGGAGTACCATGCTTGTCAATTGGAACCTGAACCTGCAACCACTAGACATGGTGTGCATCTGGGGCCCAACATTTTCATAGAGAATTTCACATCACTGCTTCTTGGTGCATCTGGATCCTCTTAAAATGGTTTTGGTTCCAGTAGCAAAACAAAAACGGCCAGCAGGGACAAGCATTGTGACTATCGGCGAGAGAGGCGAGCTCTAACAGTAAAACAAAAACGTCCTGGGCCGAGAGAGCTAGCAGTGAGATCTAACAACAAAACCAAATAATGGTCGGGGACATTGTGGCGACTGGTGAGAGGGATGGGCCCTAACAGCCAAATGCATTGTGGCAAGTAACGTGGCAACCGACAATAGTGGCGGGCTGTGTAGCAGCAAACCAAAAACGGCCGGGGTCACGCATTGTGTGGCAACGGGCGAGAGCGGCGAGCTCTAACAACAGCCGAACAAAAACGGCCAATAGGGCATCGATTGTGGCGACCAGTGAGAGCTAGCGGCAAGCTCTAACAGCTAGCAAAACAAAAACTTTCCTAGCTGGGTGCCAGCAAATGAAGCAGCTCTAATAACGTTTTGGCATCAGGACTGGCGTCATTAAGTTTATATATATCCTATATCCTTTCCCGAAAAGCTCTATTTTTCCTCTCTCAATTTCGCGCGTCCATCTTGAAAGTGGAAGTGAGATTTTTTTTTTCACGAAATCCCAACAGCTTAACAACATTTTGTTACTCTCTCTCTCTCTCTCTCTCTCTCTCTCTCTCTCTGTTTCACGAAATTCCAATTCGCACGGGGAGGCATCTGGCAGGATAATGCAATTGTTGTCGTCGCCATCGTCTGTTCAGCTCGGTGTGGCCTAACTAATGGAATAAAATACATGCTGCAGATGCTTGTTTACACGTGTCGTAGCTCCATCTCAGTGGCGGAGCTCGGGACAAAACCGGGGGGGGCGGGCGGGGGGGGGGGGGGGGACTTGACAAAACACAAGTGAACCATGGGGGGCTGGCTACGACGCGTTGTGGTGCGGCGCCGTGGTGGATATGGGACTAGCGGAGGAGTGAGGAGCTGAGCTATGGAGTTCCGAGAGCCGCTGAGAGCCGCCGAGTTGGGGCACCCTCTGCTCAGTTTGCTCAGTTCAACATCTATTTTGCTTTCGTTACTGTGTTGTGGCAATTGGGATTCATGGAGTATTTAGAAATTTTGTCTCGGACAAGGTGGGCCGGAGCCTAGTTTGGCCACAACTGAGCTCCGCCTTCAGCTGGGACATGCATGCATGTGTGGGAATTGGACAACTACTTGCTGATGTTCTTTTCCATTTCAAGTGTTGAAACAAAGTGTCGATACCTGTGTGTCGATTCTTTTGCTGGAAAAAACTGTTACGTTGTCGTTGATCGCCGAATGTGGGCGCTTCTCATCTTTGTTAGATGTAATTCACATAACTAGTCAGCCAGTGTGGTGCTGGTTGGTAGCCTGGGTGCTTCGTTATCTGAACCTTTCTCTGTTTGCTATCCTTCTCTTCAAACTGCTCTATAAGAACTTTATATTTCCGTTCTTTGAATGGGAATGGGGAATGCCTCGAGTCAAAAAAAAGTGCCATAACATGGGATCTCTAGTGGTAAAGAAACATATCCAGTAAACTCATAATCTGTCAGATAACTTTGAAAACTTAATTAACTTGCGGTGCCTATATATATCGATTCAAATGGTGTAGAAGTATAATAGAAATGTGTATGGCTGAGGAAGTGTCTTTGTATTTGTTTAAAACAAGAGAAAATTCCTTATTTGGCCCATTTAAAACAAAACGTTCCCCTTTTGGTGCTTGCAAATTTAGGCTTGCACCTGATCTGGGCATGCGTGGGTCTAGGCAAACCCAATCTGCAAATTATGCTACATCAGGCAGGAATCACACTCATTTATGATTGCCAACTGCTCATTTGCCAAATTGATTTGGCAAGGAGTGGAAGCTCGGTCTGGACCGCAGGAGTTGCAGCTGAGAGATATACGTGACAAGGATAAGTGACTGCTGGTGGACTAAGCTGATCAACCCAGATAGAGGCAACACACAACCATCCAACAACAATCATCACCTACACAGCCTGGAATATATGGAAAGAAAGATGAGAAAGGTTGTTTGAGAATTTATTTTTTCACGACCGGAGAATATAGTCCGTTTTTTATTAAGAGGAGTGAATTATAAGTCAGCTATGAGAGAATCCTCATAGCGTAAATTGCTCACTACTAAGATAGTAGCGAGCAATCTGGGATACACATAGAACAAAGAAACATAGAAATAAAGAAAGATACATAGAAGAGCGACTGCCCTCAACACCAAACCTACAGCTAGAACGACGACTATGCCTTGAAAGAGTTGCCAATGCAAAGTTTTCCTATGCCAAGGACCAAACCGCGGTGGCAAAGCATCCACCGTGTGAGAACAAGCATCCGGTAGCAGGGGCAGCAAAGCATCCGCCAACGAACCATGGCGGCAATGTGTTCATCAATGATGATTCACTCATGACGATCACCAATTTCGTCACCGAATGAGATCATTCTATGATGAAATATGCAAGTTTGCCATTAGTCACAAGTGACGGAGCCTTGGGACGAAGAATAATGACGGAAACGAAAGTATCGTCATAAAATAAAAAAACTAAATCATCATATAACATTTGTCTCGTGCACCACCTAGAGGACATGGCACTGTGGTCCCACTAGTGGGTCCCATGTCACGATGTGGCGAAGCGGACCCACCAGCGGATCCCAACCTTGTGTATGTATTTGGCGGAGAACACGTGGCGCAAACGGTCCAGCTGGACTTGCAGCGTTCCCCTCCACTTGTTTTTTGCAAAAAAATAACTCACTCAGTGAGCTTTGATCTCACGAACACGTGGCGCAAATGGAACGACACGTTATGACGAAGAATGGTGTACTTCAATGATGAAAACTGTTCGTCACAGAATGAAATCCATTCTGTGACAATGCCCATTTCGTCACAGAATGATTGCACATCTATGAAGAAAATTCATGTTTCGTCACAGTGGTCAATCAATGACGCTCATTCCATGACGAAACCATTTTCATCATAAGTTCATCACAAAATACTTGTTGTGATGATTTTGGTGTCTTCTATGACAAAAGCATAGTGTCGTTGTTGAACACATCCCTAGTAGTGTGACAAGCAGCGGCACGAAAGCACAGGCCCATAAGATCCTGGCAGCACTGTAACACCCCTGGTGTTATATTAACTAAAACCTTCTATGTCATCATATGCATTGCAAAGCATTCATGATTACTTCACTTTTGATGTGCATCAATTAAAACAAGTTTACATTCTATAGGTTATTTGTGTTTCTAAAATGTTATGTCACATGAAATCATAAAACCCTAATTTTGAATGACACCTCAAATACTTGATTTATGCCCTATGTACCTTGAGGTGTAAACTGTATTTACACTAGTGTCAGGCATGGTGTATAAAGTCAAGTCCAACAATTAAAAGTAAACTCCAAGTTTGAATTTAGATTTGGTTTTCAAGTTTGAATTCAAATTGGGAGTCTTTTAAAATGATTTTCAAAAGTAAACTTGGCAACCAAGGGTACTATTGGGTCATGGACCTAAAAATGTCCTTGGATGATGTTTGTGATCACTAATGACCAACCAATTAACTTAGAAACCAAATCGAGTTTGATTTTGGTTCTAAAAACCTTTTATTTCAAAAGCTGGTTTTATCCCCTTTTTGATAATTCAAAATCTATATAGAATTTGAAGATGATCTAAAAAGATAGTTTGTAGATCTTGACAAGAGCTACAAAGTTGGTATTCAAAGTTTTTCAAGTTTCCAAAAAGAATTTCAAATGAATTTAAAAATACAGTTTTCGAGCATTTATCCTCTTTTGATTTTAAACACATAATTCAAAAATTATGCATAACTTGGGAAAACTTTGTATATGAAAAATGTTTGATTTGAAATTTGATTATTTAATAGTTTTCAAGTTTTCAAGTTTTATTGAAAAATCAAAAGTAATTTAAAATATTTGTTTCTAGGGTTTTGTTCCCCTTTTGAATTTGAATTCATATTTAAAAAAATATGCAGAATTTCAAAATATTTGTTAAATGAAAAATGTAGCTTTTAAAAAGTTATGCAAACATTATTTTTGAAGATTTTCATGTTCCTATATTAATTCTGGAGTAATTTGAAAAAATTTCAAAATGACATCACCTGCTATAGCAGTGCTGACGTCATCATCGTCTCCCTCCCTCACTATCGCCGACGTCGCCGTGGCCGCCATGCCATACCGGTCGATCTCCGCTGTCAGCACACCCCCGGACGCTCGAAGCTTCATCGTCCTCGTGTCGCCCGTCCATACCTCGCCGTTGGCTTGTAAATGCAGGTCGGCCATCACCGTTTTCCTTCTTCTTCCCTGCTCGCCGTCCCGATGATCATCCTTTGCCATCCAAATTCACCACCGCCGATCCACCGTTGCTCGCTTGCTCTTGCCAGCAGCTCTGCCACATCCTTGCGCTCAGTTTGAGCTAGGTCGCACTCACTCTCCCCGCCCGTAGCACCGTCTCGCCGACGTCTTCCTCACGGCCGGTCGCCGAGCCGCCGTGACTTCGCCACCGTCGTTCATCCTCGTCTGTCCTCACTTTCTCAATTCCTTTGGCAGTCACAGTTTCCTTGATCTGCTGCACATGATGCTTCCTTCGTTCTCTTATTTGGTGGACAGGACACGCCGGAGCACCGTCCTCGCCACCAGAGCGCGCCGCCGCCATCTCTGCCGCCGCTGAGCTTCCACCTCCGGCCACTCCGAGCCTTCACCGACGTGTGCATCGTGCCCGTGTTGAGCTCCTGCACCTATCCCTGCCCTTAGTTCTACTTCTATTGCGCCGTAGCCGCCGGCCACCGTGGCTCGCCACTGGCATGCTCATGCCGCTCCGCCGCGCGCGTTGCCATCTTGGTTGGGGGCCAGGAACGGCTCCATCTTTTGGCTTAGCATGTTTGACTGGGTGTCCCGCGTGTGCCCGTGTGTTCGCCATCGCTAGAGAAGCTCCGGTGAGCCCTGCAGCCGCGCCGCCGTGCCACCATGGCCGCCGGCCAGTGCGCCGCCGTGCCCCCGCCGCTTCATTAGCTACCTCAGCGTGTTCGCCTAGCTGCGTAGAGCACGTAGGTGCCAAGCCCATCGCCGAAGACCTTATCGCCGGTGAGGTATCGCCGGTCAAAATCCGGCCACCGCCGGTCAACGTCGGGAAAGGATTTTTCCTTTTCCTTTTCTATTTTCAGAAAATCATTTAAATGCCTTTTTCTTTTAAAAATCATAGTAATTCATATACTGTTCCAAAAATTCTAAAAATTTTTGTGTATGCTCTTTATGATGTCCTCTACCTAGAAAAAATATGAAATGCCAAAATTGAGTAATTTTGCATAAGTTAAAATTAGCTCTTTTAATTAAAGAATACATTTTCAATGATTTTTAATAAATAAAATAATTGGCTTTTATTTCTAAAAATTATTTTGCCATCCAATTAGACGAAGATTTTTTCAAAATAAAATTTTTAGCTCATTTAGAGAAATTTAGTTTTATACCTTTATTTTATGTTTTTTAATTAAATAATTAATCCCTTTAATCATGCTTAATCATTATAGGATTTATTTGACTTTGGGATTGATTGATGACCTTGTGTCATTAACCTTAATGACCTTTGGCACTTTAATTAATTGATTGCGCTTATCTTAATCATGTCATTAGGGCTCAATCAACATTATTTCATGTGTTTAATGAAGTTCTTTAATGAAGTAGTTAACCTTAATGAACTTAGTAAGTTTTGTATTAAAGTCCTTAATCTGGTTATGCATTCATCGAGCACCATGTTTACTATTCCATCATGTTGAAGCATATCATGTTATCGTGTAGCTTTCGTTAACGGAGAGTTTAACGTTGTCGCATCAGATTCCAAGGAAGAGCAGACTCAGGAGTTGGGTGTTGATCTAGAGCTCGAGACCATCTACCCTGAATACCAAGGCAAGCCTCGGATGCATTCAAACCCTATCCTTATTTTATAAAAGTTTTATTGCTTCAGTTATGAAATGTTGCATTAAGTAATAGGAGTTGAGTGATAACCCACCAATTGCATTACCTGTCTTATTTCCATATTCCTTGTTACCTGATTTTAGAAAATGTGTCGCAATGCTTAGACCTGCTTAATTAGTTAGGTTTTCAAAAAGTAAAAGAATGAAAAAGATGAGGATGACTTTATCTATGGAAACATGATGATAGTTAATAAATCGAGTCCGAACGGGTAACTTGCATTGGGAATGGAGTCCCTCTGTAGTGTTTCCGTCTGTTCATGCCCTAGGTCCCATTCGTTGGTGAACTGGTGATATCGAGAAACTAGAAATCCTTATGCATGAAGTGATATACTAAGGGTTGGAGCCTAGGTATGTCATGGAGTGATAATAGTGGGGCTAGAGTCTTCACATATGTCATAGTGTGGTATACCGTGGGTTTAAGTTCCCACGTATATCGGTACACTGGGTTTAAAGTGCTCACGTGTATCATGTGGTGATATATGACTGCGGTTGTTATCCCGGTATATCGTGTCATCTGATATGCTTAGGAGTTAGAGTCTCTTGTATATCAGTGACCTAGGTCCCAGCTGGGTATATAAAAGGATTCGAATCGCCGTTGCTTCTCGGAGAAGAAGACTTGATCGGTGTTCATCATCGTAGTAACAACTTGAATTATGGTTAAGGTTTATAAATGGAGTTGGTTGATAATCTTGAGCTAGAGCTATACAACTTTACTTTCTGTTGAGTTTTTCTGCAAAAATTCCTACGAGCCTTACCTCGTTCCTCTAGCCTGCATTTCTGAGTCTTCACCCCTTTTTTCGTTAGGTCAGTCTTGTTGAGTACTTTTGTACTCAGGGTTTGCTAAACCCTTGTTGCAGGTGAGCCCCATGAGCAGGTTTGCTTTGCATCCTGCTGCATGACAGTCATTGCGGAGAGTGACGACGAGTAGGAACTTTGGCCCTTGGGTAGAGCGTACCGTCAGGGTGTTGTAAATAAGTTATCTATAGCTACTCCACTACTGCTATGGTTTGTAATAATCTAACTTATGGTTTGTAAGTTTTAAACTAAATGGTTTGTAAACTTATGTTATTGTAACCCTTTTGCTATTTTACTCCGATACATCTTATTTGTATAAAACTGTTGTATACTACAATGTCTCGTTGTAATGATTGATCCTGCTCGAAGAATCGTGGATGATTCGGGATTTACCCGACATACCTTTTAAGTTTTATGAAACACATTCATGGTTATTAGGAGTCTGTTTAGACAATAATAATACATGTGGCCATAAGATTTAGAAGGTTCTGCCACAAGCACCAGCCCTACTGGCCATGGGCCGGAGTGCGCCCTACCAGGATCCGCCGGAGGAGCCCAGGCCCAGCTGCCATGGTAGGGATGGCCCGTCGGAGGGCGACCCCCACCGCGAGCCAAGTTCAGGGCTGGCGGCAGGCCGGGCAGAGCAGCCGGATCTGGCATGGATGACGATGGATCCGGGCCCAGAGGCACCGAATCAGCCGCCCCATGCGAACCCAGCCATGAAAAACAAAGACGTGGCATCTGCCTACCGCCGGCTGGCACCGAGAACCGTGACGACTGCAGCGCCCCCTCGACCGCCAGAGTCTTGATCCGCTAAGGGGGGCGGATCCAGGTCGCCGGCCGGCGTAGTCGCCGGAGAAGCCCTGGAAAAAAGTTGAGGTGGTGAAGGTTGGGAAGGAAAGAAAGGAGCTGCGTGAGTGGGGATGACGCGGTGGGGGGCCTTTTTTCGGTCACCGTGGGCCGCCGCCACAGCACGCCGGTGGGCGGCGACGGCGACCGGGGGGGAGAGCCGGGGAGGGACCTAGCGGTGGCGCGGCGGTCGCCTCCCGAGTCGCCCCACCGGAGCGCTCGGGCGGGAGGGAGCGCTCGGGAGGGTTTGTTTGAGAATACAACACAAACTGCAGAACAACTGCTTGAGACAATCAGAGAAGACACTTTTAAGACGTTTCAGCTCGCATGGGAGGAGTAAGCCGCAATTGTTGACTTTGTTTTCTTTGTACCTATTTTATCCATTCCTTTTTTTCGTTTACATGTTTTTCCAGCTTTTCTCGTAGTTCTTTTCACCCTATTTTAGTTTTACCTCTCTGTACATTTTGATACTCATATCTACTAAATGAAATGGTGCAGAGTACCTGCCATTGCTGCTCAAACTTTAGGCTTATTTGACGCCAAATCTATCTTTGATTTCTCGATCGTATGGTCTTTCTGTTAGTTTGTCCCTCTAATGATTGTAAGTGAGAGAGGAATAAAGACCCTTTTAGCCACACAATACGAAGTTTACTTTTCATTGTATATTGCACGTTTGTTTGTAGATTGTCTACCTTTCATTTTGATAATGAAATTTGTGTCCTTTCGAAAAAAATAATGAAATTTGTGCAAAGTGACTAAACTATGCTCAAAGTGAATCACATGCATACAAATATACGACAAACATCTGTGAAAAATATAATGAAAAATTAAACTATATAATGTTCTTAATATTTATTTTATGCCCAGGAGTACAATGGTTAATTATGCCCCCCCACTAAACACCATTAGAGTAAGTTAAAAAAAACACCATTCGAAGGCATGCATCAAAGACTGATTTTGGATCGATAGATAAGTTCAAATCTGCAAAGAGCTAGCGGCGAGAGCTGTAACAGCAAAACAAAAGCTAGCGGATCAACCGAGGCACGCGCATTCGTAGCTACTATTTAGCTGTGACTGGTTGCCAAATGAAGCAGCGTTAACGTTTCGTGGCGTGGCGTCGCACGTGTCGTAGTCAGGAATGGCGTGTGGCGCTCTCGATCGGCCTGTTGTACATCTATATATATACACGTGTCGTAGAAGGTATCTGAATATCTATGTCGACGAGCGTGTCTCACACTGGGATCATCAGCTAGAGCTAGAGCTAGAGCTAGTGATCCTAGCTCTACGATGTGTGATAATCCGTTCGGCAAGGTGTGTGGTCCGATGAAGAAGTCGTCATGGCCTGAGCTGCTGGGCTGGCCGGCGACGCAGGCGACGATGACGATCACCCAGGAGAGGCCCGACGTAGCCGTGGAGGTGCATCCGCCGGGGTCGCTGATCACCCCGGGCTTCAACCCCGCGCGCGTCCGCACCTTCATCGACAACAACGGCTTTGTCTCCCAGGTCCCCGCCGTCGGCTAGCTGCGGCTACGGCTGGGTAGCCACGCGGGACCAGGCTAGCTGCTTGCTGCATCAATCTGATTTGTTTGCTGTCGTCATGTGTCGTCGTCGTCTGCTCATCAGTCAACACCGCACGAACCGGAGCTGTGTGTGGCGTGTAATAATGGATCGGTAGAAATACCCGCAAGGTTCCAAACTAATTGCATATTAAAACATACATGGTGTCATTGAAAATAAAAAATATGAATATGCATGGGAAATATTACATCTATTATTTTGTAGACAATAAGTAAGAAAAATATACAATTTAATATAAGAACTTTTTTATTAATTAAAAATATCAATAGTACATTTTTTAAAATTCGATCTGTGGGAGAGCACAAGTTGATGGACTAGTTTAAATAAGTTTAAAATGATCTTTTTAAAAAGTTTGGTGCTATTTCACTAGGAAGCTCTCTAATCCATTATTCCATGGATGAAATAACACAATATCTCGTAGTAGTTGAGCTGCCGTAATACATCGAGGCACGGTAAAACCGATAAAAAAAATTTTTTGAGTCCTCAGCGAGAAAGATATTTCAGTATTTCGCCAAAAATGTAAACCTTGCTATAGGGACATGCATTGTAGCAAGTGGCGAGAGCGGCGAGCTCTAACAACAATACAGAAACGGCTGGGGATATCCATTGTGGCGACCGGTGAGAGCTAGCGGCGAGCTCTAACAGCAAAACAAAAACGACCGGGAAATGAATCGTGGCGACCGGCGATAGCGGCGAGCTCAAACAGCAAAACAAAAACGACCGGCGATAGCACGCAGCAAGCTGTAACAGCAGAACAAATTAAAAACTTCCTTATGAAAGGAGGCACACGCGCGCGCGTTCCGAGCTACTATTTAACTGTGTCTGGGTGCCAACTCCCAAGTGAAGCTGAGCTAACGTTTGTGCGGCGTGGCGTCAAAAATCGCGTCAGGAAGTTTGTATATAGACGTGTCGTAGTCAGGAATTGTACTTCTATATATACACGTGTCGTAGAGATATCTGAATATCTACTACGACATAAATCGACGACTGTCTAACACTGAGCTGGATCATCAGCTAGTGAGTAGTGACAGTAGCTTGTCGAGCAGCTGAGCGGCAAGATGAGACGATTATCCGTGGAAGTTGTCATGGCCGGAGCTGCTGGTCCGGCCGGCGACGCTGGCGGAGATGACGATCGCCCAGGAGAGGCCCGACGTGGCCGTGGAGGTGCATCCGCCGGGGTCGTTGGTCGCCCCGGGCTTCAATCCCTTTCGCGTCCGCGTCTTCATCGGCAACAGCGGCCTTGTCTCCCAGGTCCCCACGATCGGCCAGCTGCAGTTTACGGCTGGGGCTGGCAAGCCACCACGCACTAGGCTGTACATATATGTGTACCTGCAGCGTGTTTTCTACTATATACCGTGCTAAAATACAATACTTTGTGTTCTTATATATAGCTAACGTACTAACATAGCACAGCTCATGAATGCCGCGCCTCTACTTATGCGCGCTACTTATACACGCTGGTGGTGGTTTTTTCTTTTTCTTGCGGTGGCCGCTTCAACCGGCACGCAGTTTCTATGGACTGTCAGGCAGGAGAGCCAGATCCACGTCCGCGCGTCGTTGCCAGAGCTGGTGCAATGCCCACCCCGGACCGGTGCCTCTGCCGGAGCAATGCTGTTCCCACCACCAATATATACTCACCGCTAGATATCGATAGACATGCTAGGAATCTGAATCTCAACACCCTGAATATAGGCTCTAAATTTTACTGATTCAATGATGATTACCTTTCCAATATATATAAGTATAGGCAAACTTAAATTGGTGTTGACTTGTATGATCATTTTGTATGAGATGACATCGTTTTGGGAGATCCTTTTGCCTCTGGCTGATTAAGTGCAAGAATTTTGTTGTCTCAGATCAGTTGGAGAATTCTTTGTTGCAATGATGTACAAATGTTTGGAACGATATTCCTAAACCATAAGAAACTATATCAGATTGCTTTAGGTTGGGTGAGTGCGACTGTTCCAAGAAATATTATAATACACAACATCCAACGACAAATCAATCTCTGAGCCACAAATCGTCTATGTAAACATATATGTTGGGGGAGCCCATAATATGGACCAAATCCCCCTATAAGAATCTCAATAGGGGCTACAGTAGTCACTTATCAATTTCACCCCCATCGGGGGTCGTTTGTAAACTGCCCCCACCGGGAGGTCACTTGTAAACTACCGTTTGCCTATATAAATACGAAGAGAAGGAGGACAAGAAGCATGGCTCACCCTTCCCAAACCTAATCTACAAACCCTAGCTGCTTGGGTCCTCTTCTACTCTCCTGTTCAGGAACCGTGTTCCAACAATATATATGCAGCAAGCTGTGCTTTCCGTTGTAATGCATAATCATACTTAACTAGTATATGCAAAGATGATTCACGCGCGCTGAAATACTACTATATAATCCATTGACGCGACTTAGCAATACAGTTGACTATTCCTTCAAGAGTCAGGTACATACTACATAGCCGTTCCCTATCAGGCATCATAAGATTTTCTGACGAGTTTGTCTCGTTGATAATCGATCTGTGCAATGCATGTTCATTGGAAATATGTGGGGCATTCATCATCGTCTATAAGTACATCTTCTGATCCTACCGTCCTAGGCGACCTAGACAGCAAACAAAAAGGTTTGCCTGACGAAACGATCGAGGCAGCGTCGTACACTTCCAGCAAAGCCTGGCGTCAGGAACGGCGTGGCGCCCGGTAGTGTAGTGTGTATATATATGTCTATCTCTGAGTATCTTCTTCGGAGTATCTACACCGAGATCGAGCAAGCTAGTCACGACTGAGGACACTGAGAGCCAGAGTGGCCAAGATGAGCGGGCAGATCCCCGGGAAGTGGGCGTGGCCGGAGCTGGTCGGCAAGCCGGCGTGGCCGGCGGCGTTGACGATCGGCCATGAGAGGGGGGATGTGTACGTGGAGTTGTTCCCGCAGGGGACGCAGGTCAGCCCGGACTACGACCCCCAGCGCGTTTGCGTCTACTTCAACCAAAACCACCTTGTCTCCGAGGTCCCCGTCATCGGATAGCCAACCCAGCTGGTTTGTCTGGTGTCATATGTGTGTCGTCTTCGCCGTCGTCTGTTCATCATGGTATGCCATGCCATGATCGAACGAGATTTGTGTGTGTCTGTGGCGTAATGGAATAAACTACGTGCTGTTGTTGCCTTTCGTGTCCTAGCTCCATCTCAGCTGGGACATGGATGCATGCTTGCATGTCTGGGAATTGGACAACTCTTGCTGGTGTTCTTCTCCATTTCAAGTTTTGGAATAACTAACTGAAGTCTCATTCATGATATGGGATCTCTAGTGCTAAACAAACATATCCAGCAAACTCATAATCTGTCAGAAAACTTAAAATTAATTAACATGCAAGTATATGCGATTGAAATCGTAAAAGTATAATTAAAAAGGTCTTATCGGATTTTACTCGAAGCTGCATCATCATATATTTTTGTGGCTGAGGATTTTTTTGAAGAAAACAGGAGGGGAAGCCCCTATTGTGCTTTAATTAAAACAAAGGACTGTCTTACAACATTGTCTCATGAAACAAAGAAGGAAACAAAGAAAACTAAAAGGATTACAAATAAGCTTCTAGCCATTCTGAATGTGAGGGTGTCGAGCCTTGCTTTGCTCTGAGGATAACCTGAGCAAACTTCTTTCTAAAAATTGCTTTACAATTTTGAATGGAAGGCTGAACATGCTTGAAAATTGCGTCGTTGTGGACTGTCCAAATGGACCAACACATGGTAACAATGATTTCCATGAAGAACGGTTGCTGAATCTGAAGCTTAAGAGAATAAAGTGCCAAATGGATCTTTGGGGTTCTGAATTGACAAACCCAAAGTTGCCCTACAAGCTTCTGAGAAAGGGCATTCTAGGAAGAGGTGAATCAGTGATTCATCAACACCAAGATTGTAGAGGACACAGGTGTAATCATTCAAATGCATTGATTTCCTCCTCAAGAGTTCTCTGGTACTCAAGTGACTAAGGAAGTTTCTTTGTATGTATTTGTTTAAAACAAGAGAAAATTCCCTATATTGGCCCTGTTAAAATCATGCGTTCCGTTTTCGGTCCAAGCAAATTTGGGTTTACCTGGGCATGAGTGGGGGCCAGACAAACCCATACTAAAGGGCTTTTTCTTCCTTATCTTTCCTTTTTCTTTTGTGGTTTCTATTCAATTCAATTCCTTTTGATTTCAATTTAGTTATTCATTTACGAATTCTAATATGGGTTGTCCCAATTTAGTTTAATATATTATAGACCACATAAGCAACTGCATAATTATATTATATTATAATTGTGAACCCATACAACAAAGTATAAAAATAATATTCCAGCCTATACAAAAGCTCATACATGTTCTATCCATGTTTTTCTATACAAAATCACCACTAAAACATGCCAATAACCATCACCCAAGTCCCAGCAAGCAACACCAAAAATTCGGTTCCAAGTACCTGTACATGCAGACAAACAATATACACGTTAAACTCTTGTCAAAAAAAAATATACATGTTAAATTATTTAGAAACCAATCAAAGCTTTGCACTTGCTCCTCCACTACTGGATTCACAGTCTTTGCCGAGTGCCTGAGGCACTCGGCAAAAGCCTGAAAGCAGTCGGCAAAGGCTTTGCCGACTGCTTTCCACGTTGGCAGTCGGCAAAGAGTACTCGGCAAAGTTTTTGACGGCAAAAAAGATTTTGCCAAGTGCCAGGTAAGTACTCGGCAAAGTTTAACGGCATCAGTCATCTGACGCCGTCTTTGCTGAGTGCTGACCTGACACTCGACAAAGATTTTTTTATTTTTTTAAATAAATTCTTTGCCAAGTGCCTGTAATTGGCAGCACTCGGCAAAGATGTTTTTATTTTTTTAAATAAATTCAAAGAAAAATGAAAACTTTGTGAGCGCCAAAGCTGGCACTCGGCAAACAGGCTCTTTGCCGAGTGCCTGTGACGTGGCACTCGGCAAAGAAGCCCTCTTTGCCGAGTGCCCAGCCTGGCACTCCGCAAAGAGGGGCCGGTCTGGGCCCAGTCGTCAGCACGTGGCTTTTTGCCAAGAGCTTAGCTCAGCACTCGGCAAAGAGGACTCGGCAAAGGGGATGGCGACGGACGCCGTTTGCTCCTGTCAAACTTTACCGAGTACCATGCTTTGTCGAGTATCCAGCTCTCGGCAAATGGCTTCTTTGCCGAGTGCCACTCGGCAAAGCCTGTCGCACTCAGCAAAGAACCCGTTTCCGGTAGTACTCGGTGCACATTCTATATGGTCAAGTCACAATCACATGAAGGAGATTTTTGTTCTATAGACCACAAACAATTTGCAATTGATATAGGACACTCAATGGGCAGAGTGGCAGTACGCCCGTACCCAATTACTTAGTTGGAGCTGCCGGCCTCTTTGCTGTGCTAGACGCATCACCGGCGTACGGGAGCAGGAGGGAGCACAGCCTGCGACTGCGGTCGTGGCCGCCTGGAGCGCCGACGTCGCAAGTTGCATAGTGCTGCCGCCCGAGCTACGAAGTGCGAACTGTGATGCCAATCCGTGCAGGCACCCAGGCGCCCAACCATCTTCTATTCCTCTATCTTCGACTTCACGAACAGGGAGACCTGAGCACGAACAGAGAAGTTGGGAGCACGAACAGAGAACATCGGGCGGCCATGGAATTCGACAAAATACGACCCAAAACAAAAGGAATCAAACGCAAACTTCGGTTTGATGAAATTAAACTAGCTGCAAAACGATTCCCCAAAAATCATCGCTTGAGGTTGACTCAAACTCCAGGAAATACAGATCAAAGCCAAGAACGAAAAACTTCCCCCAAAAATGAAAATAGCTTGGATCTTGATGCACGAATGGAATTGATTCAAATCACTCAGTGATTTAGTTCATCACTCGACAAGATATCAATTGGAGTAAAAAGAACAAACCAAATTGCTCCAAATTCGACGAACGGAGAATTCTCCAAAAACTACTCCAAAAATCATAGAAAATAGAAAAATAAGGAGGGAAGTGCCCTCACCTAGGGGGCCAGTACGTGAGCCACGCACGGCCCTGCATCAGCACCGCCTCGACGAGATGCCCCGGGGAGGAGTTGTGGTCGGCGGCGGTGCAATCTAGTTCTCGCTGGGCGCCGGGGCGGGTGGAGCTCGGAAAACAATGGTGGGCGAAATGATGACTCTCCACACCCTGGCGCTCGCCCTAGGAGGGGGCACTCCCTGCGCTCTCCCCTTGCCGTAACAAGCTCATCATTGACCGCTACTCCGGCCTAGCGCTCCCTCTGGTATGGAGCCCTCCAGCCTCAACCTTCGCCCCGGCCTCGGCGTCTAGGAGGTGATTAGAAAGAAGTTTGGCAGCACTGTCTCCCCTCTCTCCCGAGGCAGTGCTTTCTTCCTGGTTGCGTCCTTTGGCCGATGCAAGTTCAAACTCTCTCCTCCCTCGGTTGCGGCCATGCTTCTAGCCACGATCGGGGGATCGGCTCCTGATTTTGATGTCTGCATTTTATCCGATGGAGTCTTTTTTGTGTGTCTTCCAAATGGGTGGGTTCTCACATTGCCAATTTGCATTCTTTTGAGTGCTCGCTTTACAAAATCTCCTTCCACCTTTGGGGGACATGGCGATCCAAACTGGATCCAGGAATGGCATAGCTTCTTGGCTGAAGAAGGAAACTCTTAGACAAAGGTTGAGAATCTAGTAAGAAGCCAGATTGTCATCCCCTCTCATTATTTTACTGATGCTGTTAAGAGTAATTTGCTTGCTGGCGCGAACAAGGTCCCTATCGGGCAGCACCGATCATCTCCGTTTGAATCAATTCATGCTAGCAGAGCGTTCCATGAGCCTGGCCCCTCTGACAAGGGAAAGAAGCCTATTGGGCAAGTTCATCAGCCAAACCGTAGCCCGGTCAACACTAATTTGAATTTGGGTTGGAGTGGGACGCAAGGTCAAGCCACTTCTGCAAGTAATCTCTTTTCAGGCCTGGCACCCGGGATTTGCTCTCGCTGCCTGACGGAGGGACACGCTAGGGAAGCGTGTATATCCTTGATTAGATGCTTGGTTGGCTTAGGGAAGGGGCATATTGCTGCTAACTGCTGGAATAGGCTCAAATGGAAGCTGATTGGGTCTGGGCCGCGCAGTGCAAATAGGAATAAAAATGCCCCCTTGACCAAAAATGGAGCAATGGTAGATGAGTGTCGTGGGCCGGTTTAGAGCCCACAGGCTTTTCAGCTCTTCGGGGCATGGATCAGCCAGTCCACCTCCACCTCCCAGAAGCTGCTGCAGGCAGAGCCAATGAGTGACAAAGTACAAGTTCAGTAGAGCATGACAAGTGGTCCATCTAGCAGCAAGGCCCACGCGACAGTAACAGAGCAAGCCAACGCTGCGGTGGAAAATTTTACCATCGGCGCTTGTCCTTCCTTGAATATTTCACCTGCTGATATTAACTGTGGCCGGCCGAACGCTCACTCCACCTCGCACTTGCAGCACTCACTGTGCCAAGAACACCAAGAAAACCCTAACACCAATGAGCAATCGACCATGGCATGGTAATCCTCGACATCCCCAATCGCCCAATGATGGTGCGGTCAATGGCACCACAAAGACCAAGGGTGAGGAATGAGGACCTAGCCATCGTCACCATCCATCCAATACCTGGTAATGTGCTGCACTTCCCAATAGTCGAAGTGGTTGTTAGAGAATGTTGTGTAAGTAGAAGGGCTCAGGTTAAGGAAGTGCAAAAATGTCACATGGGGCAAGCTTATGTCAGATTTGTGCATGCTTATGATAGGGATAGGATGATTCTTGATAGCCCACATCTGTATGAGGGGTCCTATTTTGAGTTTTTCAAGCATAATCAAGGCAGGAATTGGAGGAGTCTAACCTATAACCATGAATGCTGGGTAATGATGATGGGGCTGTCGAAAGATTACTGGGAGGATGAGTTTATTGAGGTAGTGTTGTGCAAGAATCATAAACTGGTATGCTAACACAACTGATGAGGACACGGTGGAGCTAGTAAAACTGATGGTCAAAATTAGAGTAGTTGATCTGAAAAAAATCCCACACTTTTTAGTCTTCTCTAATGGTCTAGGGATGAATGGCCAGTCTTAGTCGGTCCAATGTGAGATCTTGCAGAATGAAAACCTGGGCCCTGAAGCACCACAGGAAGAGCAGGTTCCCCAGCCACCTTAGGATGGGGTCCACCAATCTTTGATTATTTTGGCCTAGGACAACCGGTCCTGGCACCTGTGGCTGACCACAAGGAAGAAAACCAGCTGAACCCCATTGATCAGAATGCAGAGAATGTGCAGCAGCAACAACTGCAGGGATGGGGGGCCTGGCCAGATGCCCCAGCAGGGTAGAAACCAGCAGTTCTCAATCTAAACCTTGCCCTAATTGTTGATGACCCAATTGAAATGATCTACAATCCTACTGTTGGGGAAGACACAGAAATGGAGCTCCAGATTGCTGCACCTGCCCAGGATCAGGAAGCACCACCTCAACCTATTGCTGATCTAGTCCAAGAGCCACCCTTTAAAATGCCTCAGCATTTCCCAGAGAAGGTAGCATAGGAGGAACAACTTGTGGATCAGGAAGAGATTAAGGCCCAAGAAGCTAAGATGGCTGGTCAGCAGAGGCTCAACCATGACATCGTCGCTGTTGATTAGAATCAGATCATGATGCCACAGGAACAGGACCAAGCTCAACAGGGTCAGGAAGTTCAGGGGATGCAACAGTTCAACATCCAGAACAATAATATAAGTGAGCAGCAGAATGGCATGATCAATCAGCCCATGTCAGCTCTGATTAATCAAGGGGCAACAAGTGCCTCCAATGGAGGGAGTCAATATGGCTCAGGCCATGCAAGGATCTTCAATTGCAGCTCTAAATCTCATCCAATCCCAAGCTCATGACACACAGAGCATCAACCAGCTTTAGGCATTTGGCAGTTCGGTGCAGGCTCAAGAAAATCTACTAAATGAGTCACACTTGTTAGTAATGGCATTGCCACCCGGGCAAAATCAGGACATCACTCAGACAGCAGTAAACAATGTCACTCATCCACTTCCTGAGGACTGGAATATACAAGAGCACATCCAGATTTGTATGGTCAGAACCCTCCACCTCTCCCACCAACCTATAGCTTGGAGCCAAACTTTCAAAACCCAAACCACCAGAAAGGCTAGATGGCGAAGAGATGGTGATAGTCCCCAAGGAATGGGCCAATTTCTTCAATGGCCTGCTTCAGAGCCCGACCTAGTTCCCATGGGCAAAAAAACTAATGGAATGTGGCATGGCTGGAATTCTGAATGATGACAGTAACTCAACATGAAGTATTTCACTGGAGAAACATTTTGCCCCAGTCCCCTGTCATAGGTTAATGGATAAACCAATTATAGCAAAAGAGATTGAGGAGGCTATTCAAGATCAAGACCTGGAGGATCAAGTGAGCAATAAGAAGAGAACCAGAAAGGCTAAGCCATCTACTCCAGTTGTAGATTCTACAGTAAGAAGGAGTGAGAGACTCAGAGCCAATTCAAAGGGATTCAGGCTTGCAGCATGTGAAAAGAACTGCCCCACCTACCTCACTGAACCACCAACACTGTCCCCTAATACTCTCAAGAAGATTAGATCCTCCATTTGTTAGATCAGTAGCTCCATCCTTGAGGAGCAGATCCTGAGGGGCAAAGAAGATGCAGGACCCATTGGCAAAAAGATGAAGGCAAACAGTGGCAAAGGAAAGCAGGTGATTGTGGAGGAGGATGACACCTCTGGTGATGATGAAGATTAAGTTGCTGCTATGCTTCCCAAGGGTGGTTGGGGATGGAGCTAGTGCTCTCCCTTTTCTTTTGTTTTCTCTTTGTTCCTCTTTTAGTAAGTGTCGCTCCAGGAATGTTGGGATCATCCTTATTTACCCTTATGTGTATCTGGTTGTTGGGTCGACTGCTAGCTGCAGAACCTTATTTAATTTATGTATTGGAACCTGGTTGCTCTGTGTTCCTTGGTTTGCCCTTTGGTCTTTTTGATGCTTTCCTTTGCTCCTTTTTTTATTGCTTTGAGTTTCCAAACTATGGGGGTCTCCCCATCAGTTACCTCCCATGGCTTCCCCTATGAGTACTAGACCTTGGAAAATTCTGAACTAGAATGTTAGGGGGGTTAACAGTGATAGAAAGTGGAATTCAATCAGAGACAAAATTGCTAAAAGTCAAAGTGATATTTTTTGCCTTGAAGAAACCAAAAAAGAGAGCTTTGACCACATGTTCATTAGGAACATTTGACCAATCCAGTTTGATGCCTTCCACTACCTTCCCTCAATTGGTGCTTCTGGTGGAATCCTTGTGGCATGGAAAAATTCCATCTTCTCTGGTCAATTAGTATTCAGCAATAGATATGCTATTTTAGTTGAATTTAGCTCTAGACATAATAATGAAACTTGGTTTCTCACAACCATCTATGCACCATGTACACCAAATGAGAAAAAAAAATTTCTAAATTGGTTCAGGGACATTGACATGCCTGATGACATAGACTGGATGGTGGTAGGGGATTTCAACCTATTAAGATAGCCTGAGGACAGAAACAGGGATGGAGCTGATCTGAATGAGATTTACTTATTCAACAAAGCCACCAGTAAATTGAGTCTGATAGAATTACCTTTGCATGGTAGATAGTTCACATGGACAAACAAGCAGTCTCCCCCTCTCCTTGAAAAATTAGATTGGTTCTTTACCTCAAACTCCTGGACAACAAGGTACCCAGACACCTGGGTAAGAACACTAGTCATGGAAGTCTCTGATCATTGGCCATGTGTCATTGAAATTGCAACAAACATCCCAAGATCCAAAGTATTTAGATTTGAATACCATTGGCTGAACAATGACAGCTTTGTTGACACAGCAGTTCAGGGATGGCAAGCTCCAACCCACATTGAGGACCCAGCTAAACTAATGACTGCTAAATTCAAGAATATGAGAAAAGAATTCAAGGAGTGGAAAAAGCACTTGCCTAACCTGGCTATAGCAATTAAAAACACCAAGGTTGTGCTACACCTATTAGAAACACTAGAGCTCTTTAGAGATTTGTCACTGCAGGAATGGAACTTTAGGAATATTGTATCAGAAAAGCTAGTCAGCTTAGTAAAGCAGCAGAGGACATACTGGAAAGAGAGGGAAAATAAGATGGGCAAAAGAAGGAGATGCTGCAACAAAGTTCTTCCATGCCCATGCAACTATCAGACACAGAGCCAACAAAATCCCCTCTCTCCAAGATGGCCAAGGCAACACACTGAGTGGACATGAACAGAAAGCACAACTATTATGGAACACATACAGAGAAAGAATGGGTGTTTTTGAATTCTCACAAATGCTCTTTAACCTGCAGCAGTTGATATAGCCAGCCCAACAAGTGCAGCATCTAGAACAGGACTTTTCAAGAACTGAACTTGAGGAAGTGATTGCAAAACTCCCAAACAATAAGTCCCCAGGCCCAGATGGATTCTCTAATGAATTCATAAAGGGATGCTGGCCACTAATAGGGGAGGACTTCATCAGATTATGCATGGAATTCCAAAAAGGAGGAGTTTGCCCTAGAAGCATCAACTGCTCTCACATCATCTTGATCCCAAAAAAGGACAGCCCACTAGTACAAATGATTACAGACCAATCTCACTATTGAACTCATCAATGAAAATCAGCACCAGGCTATTGGCAAATAGATTACAAAAGGACATCAAGAGAATGATACACTAGAACCTGTATGGTTTCATTAAGACCAGGATAAGTTAAGATTGCTTGGCCTGGGCTTTGTAATACATTTACAATTGCCATAAATCCAAAAAGGAAATCATTATTCCTCAAGCTAGACTTTGAGAAAGCTTTTGACAAAATTGAGCATAAAGCAATTTTGGAAATCATGAAGGAAAAAGGGCTGGGAGACAAGTAGACATCATGGGTGCAATCTATCCTGCAATCTGGGACCTCATCCATTCTACTCAATGGTGATCCTGGAAAGGTTTTTCACTACAAAAGAGGGGTCAGACAAGGAGACCCACTATCCCCTCTATTGTTTGTCCTAGCAGCTGATTTATTACAATCAATAGTTAATGAAGCAAAAAACAGGGAGCTGCTTAAATGCCCAATTCCCCTGCAATATACCAATGATTTCCCAATCATTCAGTATGCTGATGACACATAGTTAGTAATGCAGGCATGTAGTAGACAGTTGTTCACTCTAAAAGCTCTTCTGACAGCATATGGAGAGTCAACAGAACTGAGAGTCAATTATAGCAAATCAGTAATGGTACCAATCAACCTAAACCAAGAGAAGTTGCGACACCTGACAAGAACTTCAACTGTGCAGTGGGAAGCCTGCCTTTCACATACTTAGGCATGCCACTAAGTCTCCAGAAACCAAGAGCAATTGATTTCTCACCCCTAGTAACCAAATGTGAAAGAAGACTAGCTACAACATCAATTTTCTTGAATCAAGCTGGGAGGCTGGAAATCACAAACTCAGTACTCATTGCCATGCCCACTTTTTGCAAGAGTACCTTCTTACTTCAGCAGGGGGTCATAGAACAGATTGACAAACTCAAAAAGTTATGCCTTTGGAGATGATCAGATATCAATGCAAAGAAAAAACCAAAGGAAGCTTGGCCAATGGTATGCCAAGAAAAGACAGAGGGAGGGCTTGGAATCATAAATATGAAAACCCAAAATGAAGCATTACTTTTAAAACACCTGAGTAAGTTTTTCAACAAAGACCTCACCCCCTGGGTATCTCTGATCTGGGAGAAATATTATGCAAATGGGAGCCTACCAATCCAAGGGAAAAAGGGGTCCTTCTGGTGGAAGGATGTCTTAAAATTTATTGACAAATTCAAAGGAATGGCAAGAGTCCACATTGAAAATGGTGCATGATGCCTATTATGGGAAGACCTTTGGGGCAATGAAATCATGTGCCAAAAATTCACAGAACTTTTTCCTTTGCAATTAATAAGAACACAAGTTTTTCAACTGCAGCAAACCAAGTGCCCATCCATAGCATGTTCCATCTACCCCTGTCTCAACAGTCACATTCTCAGATGCTAGCATTGCAATAGATGATGCAGGACACACCAATTTCAAATGAACCAGACAGATTGTTGTATATATGGAATAGTTCCTTATTTTCAGTCAAGAAAGCTTACAGACACCTAAATGGACATCAAAACATTCACCAAGCTTACAAATGGCTTTGGGCTTCCTCATGCCAAAGCAAACATAAAGTCTTCTTCTGGCTAATCCTAAAAGACAGACTGAGCACCAGAGAGTTGCTTAGAAGGAAGAACATGCATATCCCAGACTACACCTGTGTTCTATGTAACCAAAGAGTATTGGAGACCATCTCTCACCTAATGCTAGAATGTCCCTTTAATGCTCAATGCTGGAGCAAAGTTAATGTTCAGATCCAGCTCAACCTAAATCCATTCACACAAATCCAGAGCATCAAACAGCAGCTGCCAATGCCCTTCTTCATGGAGATCATCATATCTTGATGGCTTGGTCCATCTGGAAGGCAAGGAATGATTTAATCTTCAAGAATATCAACCCCAGCATTCACCTGGCGATAGGTGCTTTCAAAGATGAATGGAAGCTGCTTAGAGCAAAAAGGAGATACTTCCTTGAAATTGAAGAATGGATTGCAAATTTAGCTTAGCCTGGTACCTAGCTGTTGCGCTGCTATTGTTCTTTATCTCCTTTTTTGTTTCCTGAGCTAAATCCATGGCTTAGCTTTGTTGTTTGTACCGTAAACTGTGTTTTCCCTTCTTTAATTAATAAATTACTGTAGGGGTGCAAGCCCCTCCAGTCTTCCTAAAAAAACAATGGTGGGCAGCTGGGTGCGGATAAGTTGGGCTGTTGGGTAGAAATAAGGGTGGTATACACTTCGGGACATTTTGTCTTGGTTGATAACCATAACCGAGACTAGAGAATAACCTTTAGTCCCGGTTTTAGCCACTAAGAATAAAGGTCACCCTCCTGTTCTACGTCTACAAAAGATGCTACAGGAGCCTTTGACATAGAATTTAGTCCCGGTTGGAGCTATCAACTGAGACTAAATGTTTCTTTAGTCCCGGGTCAAAAATAGGTGGGACTAAAGCTCTGAATCAAAAGTCATTTCTCTACCAGTGTATTTAAGAAAAATCGAGCATGCTCCTAGTATATGACTATATGTTATATAATCCATTGACGAGACGGTGCAATACAGACTATTCCTCCAATAGTGGTACGTAGCTGTTTTCCTGTCATGCATCATATGCATCATGTAATATTTTCTGACCACTACTATTTGTCTCTTTGATTATCGACCTGTGCCATGCATGTTCATTGGAATATGGGGGACATTCTCCATCATATGTACATCCTCCGGTCCTACGGTCCTAGCTTAGGCAACCTAGACAGCAAACAAAATGTTTACCTGATGAAACCATCGAGGCAGCTAGCGTACACATTCCAGCAGAGCCTGGCGTTAGGAATGGCGTGGCGCCCGGCCGTAGTGTGTGTATATATATGTCTCGGATTGTATCCTCTACGGAGTATCTCGCATAGTACAACGATCGAGCTACCTAGTGACGACTGGCGACACCGAGAGAGCCAGATCGAGGCAAGATGAGCGTGCCGATCCCCGGGAAGTCGGCGTGGCCCGAGCTGGTGGGCAAGCCGGCGCAGCAGGCGGCGTTCACGATCATTTAGGAGAGGCCGGACGTGGCCGTGGAGATCCTCCCGACGGGCTCGCCGATCCCGACATCCAGCGCCTTGCGCGCCCTCGTCTACTGCGACAAGAACGGCCTTGTCTCCAAGGGCCCTGTCATCGGATAGCCAGCCCAGCTGGTTTGTCTCATGTCAAGTGTGGCATCGTCGCCGTCGTCTGTTCATCAAGGGGTGTGTGTGTGTGTTGTAATGGAATAAATACATGATTCTGGTTGACTGTTTACATGTCCTAGCTCCATCTCAGCTGGGACATGAACGCATGTGTGGTAATTGGACAACTACTTGCTGGTGTTCTTCTCCATATCAAGTTTTGGAACATCTAACAAAAGTGCCTTGACATGGGACCTCTCTAAACAAACATATCCAGTAAACTCATAATCTGTCAGAAAACATGAAAACTTTATTATCCTGGGGCGCCTATATATGCGATTCAAATGGTGTAAAGTATAATTAAAAAGTTTATCGGATTTTACTAGAAGGTAGCATCGTCATATGTTTGTGGATGAGGAAGTGTCTTAGTATTTGTTTAAAATAAGAGAAAGTTCCTTATTTTGCCCTGTTAAAATCAAGTGTTCCCCTTTTTGTTTAAAACAAGAATGGAAGGCTTGATTTTAATTTGGTTCCTAATACCAGGGAAGGGGATTTCTAGATATCTTTTTTCACAAACGTACAATGGCGTCTTGCTCCTCCCTGTCCTATGTATGTAGCCCGAGCTCACCAATAGGTCACACATGTTAGAAGTATGTCCGGTCGCTCCAGAATGTCCAATTCCAAGACATATTGGAATACACGACATCGAATGATCCATCTTTAGGACATGAATCGTCTATGTAAATATGCCATTGTAATGCATAGACATGTTATGTTTCAACTTCTCCATTCCTAATTATATTATGAGAGACTGTTGAATTTTATAGACAGTTTTAATTATGCACTTAGATATATATACTCTGTTTTGACACCTAACAAAAACAATTTAAATTTATGCCGTAAAAATAGTGTATATCGTCTAGCAACGCCAAAATATCTTATAATTTATAATGAAAGTAGTTATTAGTTCATCTTCTATTGTTTACATGTCACATTAGATTTGTCATGAGTCAAACATTATTATCTTTGATGATCCATTTTGAAAAATTCTTACTGTTTTACCAAAAAAACTCAACCCCATGGGGGTATGACAGCCCCCGCTGGGCATTGTTGTTTAAGAAGAAGACCTTCTCACACAAGTCGAGGAAACCCCTAACCCCATGCCTCACCCTCATACTAGGGCTCGTAACCCTGTGAGTGGGCCAATCCACTTACTAGTGCTTTGGGAACATGGGATGGTCGAGGGAGTTTTTTTACCTGCAGCAGGCGACCAGACACACCCATCGGGGCTCGAACCCTGCACGGCAGGGTGCCAAATAGACCTCCTGGCCTTCGGGTCCGTGGAGCGTTGGCTGTGTGAGACCAGAAATTCAGTCCCCTACTAGAAATTTTTATAGGTTTACAACATATGGATCATATGCTATGTGAAAGTGTTACTCATCATTAGTTTAGAAAAATAGATCTTAATTATATCATAAACCTATATAACTTTTAGGAAATTGTTGGGACACGATCCCAGCAAATTTAGGATGAGGTAGGATGATAGGACCAAAACAAACCTTCTCTTAATATAAAATGGTGGAATTACAAGGTGGGCCCTAGGGCAGCTGGCACTGCAGCTACCAGAGGACAACTACTTTAATTACACAAGGGGCATCGCCTTTTATAGTGGCTGCTCAGCCCAAGATTAGAAGTACAAGCGTGCCCCCAGCGGGAGCTATGAAAACCCTAGGCAACGACTCTATTACATGTGGGCCTCCCGAGGGCAGATCCGTCCATGCTCCATCGTTCCGACGCACAGGCCGCGACCCATCACTACCCCACGAGAAGGGCCCATCATGCCCGCTTCTTGATGATGATGAGCCTTGGCCCAGCCCAGCACACCACCTTGATGGTCTTTATCTTCGCTTGTTACCTCATCCACGGAGGACCTCCGCTGGAGTCGAAGAGCTGGCCGACTGGCCTCCGCATTCAGGGGAGGTACCGCTGCTGAGCCTCTGCCGTTGGTCAGCTCCACAGCCTCCGATGTGGTCTCCTCGACGGAGGTCCCACCTCCGGGGGCCCCTTCTTCAATGCCTGCGAACGCAAAATACAAAGGAGACATGTAATCTGTTGGTTAGGTGTCCGGCGGAGGTAATAAGCCCTCCTAGCCTCAGGGCGCATCCGCAACATTCCTCCCTTGAGGGTTAGGTCCAGCGGAGGCGGGTCTAGCCATCAACTCGCCCTTGGCCGCGGAGGCTATCATTACCTCCGACCCCCCTGGCCCGTTGATCGTTGGGCTAGAGGCTGGGATTTTACCATTGCACGTAGTTGGATCTTGACCATTGATTTTTAATTTACTTGAATTGGGCCATCAGATTTACGGAACGACGTGACCGTTGGGCCGAGAACTCGAGGCGCCACCTCGCTGCCTATATAAGGGGGGTGGTGAAAATGACCCGTACCCCCCTTGATTTACTGTCACGTAGCTCGCACCTCCGGCTGCTGCCTTCGCCCTCAATTTGTCTTGGCATTTTGTCGCCGTGGCACCCAAACGCCCCTACTGTGCGCGTCACCGCCCGTTCTCCGGCCCCTATTCCCAGTTCCAGGGTGTTAGAGTCAAAGGCTTCATAGATCTCTTCGAGCGATGCATGCTGGCTGTCGCGGAGGCCAAGGATCTTGAAGAGTCCTTGTCAGACGTCGAAGCTTCCCCGGGTGATCCGGCCGTGGCGGAGGTTACCTACAACTTTGGTTGTAGTTGGATGACTCAGAGTATGATCGCAGAGCTTGAGGGAAAAGGATTCCTTCGTGCTGGTCATGGGCGACGTCCGTGTGGAGAGATCGTACCCAAGCCTGAGAAGAATGAGGCCGTTGTTTTTTGGGATTTCTTCACCTATGGCCTCCGCTTCCCTTCGACCAATTTTCTTCGGTATGTTCTTGAGTGGTTCAAAGTTCAGCTCCATCATATGACCCCTCAGGCTTTCCTTAATCTGAGCAAGTGATGAACATCTTCGCAGACTACTATGAGCTACAAAAACAACCGTGATATGTTGGGAATAAACTGGCCCAGTTTGCATCTTGTAGCTTTATGGCTAAGAGAAACCCGGGCAAGGGTAAGGAAAAAATTGCAATTTCTTGGTGCCAGAGAGGGAAGTATGAGCCTGTTGATTGGTTGAACTTTTAGTTCTTTGTGCGGAACCCCAGCATCACCCGGCCTGAGGAGGGTGGTAAGAATGTTACCCGTTTTCCTTTTGTCTCCGTGATGACCCAGATGAGCCTGCGGACTAGCTTGAAGCCTTGGTCAGTTGAATCTAAGAAGCGGAGGTCCTGCACATAGGCTTTTGCTACGGCCTACTGCTATTCAAGAGGTAGGGATCTTGTGGAGGAGATTATAGCCTCCTATTTCTGGCCCCTGTTTGGCGGTAAAGACATGAAAAAATTCGATGTACAGATGCTAGATCTTCCTATTTTTGGGGTTGCTTGTGGGATCCCCTGTCCGCACTTTGGCCTTTGTCTTCCCGAAGGTCAGAGCAAGGAGGATTTTGTTCATTTGACCGAACAAAAGGCTGTTGAGATTCTTGGTGATGTTTCTGAGAAAGAGTATCTTGCTCGAAGGTCGGAGTCTGGCATTATGCCCTGCCTCAATAGAGTTTTTGAGGAGCTTGGCGTGCACTACGTTGAGCATGAGGTCCCTGACAAAATCAAGAAGATAGACAAAAAAGATTTGGTTTCTGCTGCTGCTATTGCTGGTGCTGCTGTTGTTATGAAGGCTGCTAAGGGGAAGAAGAGGAAAGCTGGTAGACATGTGGGGCATTGAAGAAGCAGAGGGGAGCCTCCGCTGAATCTGCGGAGGTGGATGACGCTTTCGAAGGCCTGTATGACAAAGAAGAATTGGACACTGGTGTGGATTCAGAGATGACGGAGGCTGAGGCTCTGATAGTGCATGATATGGAGGGTCCATCTCAGCGGTCTCTGCCATGTGCCGCTGCTTCTCCTGGGGTGTATCCTGTCCTTATGGGAGATGCCTCTGGCTCCTCTCCACTCTGGCTTGCCGTGCTGTCTACTGTGCCTCTACTCCAGCCTGAGAAAGAAGCTATCTCATCGGAGGTTGCTGCAAGACCTTTTGCCAGCGCCTACCTTGATGCTAGCTTTGATGATGATGAGGCAGAGGAGATAGCCGTTAAAGTTGTTGATGTTGAAGAGCTTGCGAAGGATGCACAGCATGAGGTAGAAAATGTGGAGGTCCACGAGGATGCCTACACTGCGAGCCAAGGTGGGATTCTTACCCGAAGTATGACCTACATAGATTTCCTTGCTTTGAAGGTCTCTTGTGGTAGGGCTTCAGCGTGGGAAGTTTCTTTGCTTGGTGAGCTTGTATGCGGTGGTTGTGAATTTTTGTGTTTGCTAATTACTTTTTGACTTGTTTTGTTTTGTTTATCTGTTCAGCTTGTATTGCTGTGAAGGCTACACAGATGGCACCTTCGGTGACCTCGACCTCGTCTGTTCCTTTGGCGGAGGGTGCTATTTCTGAGGATGTGGTTGCCCCGTCCCATCCTCCATGAGATGCTGGTGGGTCAGGGACCTCTCCATCTGGTTATGCTACTGACGAGGATAAACGCTTTCTCCTTGGGTGGGCTGAAGGCATTGGGCAGATGACTGAAGTGATTGGTTCTGACCTCAGTCATCGTCTTGCGCAGTTGCCTCATAGTGTCCTGATGCGCGCCCAAGTTGACCATCATATTATTGTGAGTTACAATGTTTTGTTGTGCTTTTTGGCAATTTGTCAGATTCATCTTGCTTAATGATGATCCTGCATTTTGCAGAGCCATGCTATGTCCATAGCGGTTGAATCTAGCAATCATGCTTAGATTGCGAGAAAGGATGCCGTGATTGCTGCGCTGAAGGCGGAGGTGGAGTTCTAGACTCGTGAGAAGAAGGAGCTTGCACAAGAAACATCTGAGCTAAAGGAGTAGCTATTAAGTCTCAAAGTCAGGTCTGCTAATTTAAATAAGTCTCTCGATGATGCTCAAAAATCAGTAACTATTGCTACCCAGTGCGCGGATAAGGCTAACGAGATCTCTGAAATCCTTTGCAAGGAGGTGGATGGTGAGTGCCAGTCAGTGGAGGCTTTGAAGGCCAAGGTCAAGAGTCTTGAGATGGAGATGAATGCCCTGAGGTCAGTTGGGTTGGAGGTAGCGGAGTCTTATGTCTTTGCTCTTCACCCGTTTGGTGGTGCTGCATCTCCGGTTGATCCTGGAACTTCTACTTCTGGGGTTTTCTCTTGGATCAAAGCCAACCTCAGCAATCTTAATGAGTTTCTAACCGAAGTCTCCAATTTCAGTGCCAAGGCCTCCGCCACTTACCTCTGCAAGTATTTTGCATCCAAGGGCATTGTGCAGATTGGGAACTTTGCTTGCCCAGAGGTATCTAATCCAGTTGAACTTGGCAAGAAAGATCGGTTTGTGAAGAACACTGTGCGTAGCTTTATGGAGAGATTTTGGTCCAAGTTTGGCCGGACTGAGACCGTGGCCATGGCCAAGACCACTCGTGAGACGGTATGAGTGGTTATCATATTTTTTTATATTTTCCCTGTCAGCGACTTTTCCTTTTATTTACCTTATTCTGCTTCAGGAACTAAAGTATGGCAAGCGCGGCGCTCGGAGCTCGACAATTTCTGCCGACACTTTTGCACAAACTAGGGGGTCTACTGAGGCGGGCATCTCTGAGACTCAAGCACCTTCTTCAACTGCTGGTCCTGATGCGATAGTTTTGCAGATGAACACTCAGCCGGAGGCTCAGGCGGAGGCTCGGGACTTGATTGCCGAAGAGGAGGTTTAGAATTAAGCTTATCTTGCAGTTGTGTGTAATTAATCTTTTGCTGACTTTGTGCCAGTGTGTGCATGTAAGAAATACATTCAGCTACTCATGGTTATGTAAATTATTAATGGTCGAATCATCCTGCGCAGGTCTGCAATTTGGAGCCTGTGCAGGAGATCGACCCTGTAACTTTTATGCGCGATGGTGTTTTCGTTAGCGACGAGCTATGGGATTATTGAAAGTCAGCATTTCCTAGGCGTACCGTGGATGATATGTTTGATTTCATCATTTTCGATTTATATGATAGGCATTCTAGCTTTACTCATTCTCTCGCGTGGCGTGGCCTGACCGGGCCTTTGTAACTTTTCCCAATTTATGCGGAGGTGCAAAGTCGTGATGAGACTGTTGTTTTGGAGTTTATTTAGCTTGACCTCTGCTGAGTTGCGGAGGTCGATTTGATTTCATCAGAGGCCTTCATGATGAATCATGGTCGGGACCTCTGAGTTTGTTTTTCTTTTCCTCCTTGGAGGATGTAACTGTTTTGATGTATATTTCCCTGTGAAAAATTTATTTTAGCTTTAGTTACAAGATGCATATGACAGCTGTTATTTCTCTTCGACCAGGGCTGGCCTTGTCTTTGCCGCATGCTGGCTTTTTCTTGTTGTGCTTGTGCTTGTTGTCTTCGGAGTGGTCTATGCGCGTCCTGACGCTTGATCAGCGATGACAATCTATGGTTGATATTAGCAGAGACGGGGGACGTTATGAGTTCTTACGCGGTATCTCCCCTTGCCTCTAGGTTATCAATGATCCTGATTAGCTTGCGTTGTCAACTAGCTTCTTTTGTATTCCCCTGAGACCTTCGTGGCCTCTGGGTTAGCAACTTTGCTAACTCCTTTACGAATTCTTGCACGGTATCCTATGTTTTTTGTTTTGGTTGTATGTGCACATCAGCTTCCATCTCTGTTGTGTAGATTTTGGCTGTGGAGGGCTACTTTTGGTCACTTGCTTCCTTTCCGCTAGCGTTTGTGACCTTTGAGCTCTGCATCTTTTATAGTGCCTCTACGTACTTTGAGTATCTTTGTTATTTACTGCCCTTGATTTTGTACCTTTGCCTCTTGAGGCGTAATGATACATATACTGATTTTGTACTTGTTTCCTTTAATGATAGGTAGCTGTAGCTGGTTTAATGATGCTTGGGGGGTCCTTATAAAAAGATCTATTCCTCCCCTCGTCGTTTAGGCTGCTTTGTCATTTACATTATACTAATGGTGTTTTGTGGGAGCTGCTTTTGCACTGATACTGTGTGAGGACTCCAAATGAAAAGCCACATTAGTGAACCTGTTGCCAGCAGTTAAGGATGGTGATGCTTCTATTTGATAGGTGTAAGGATTTTGGATGCGGTGGTCGCTTGCCGATGGAAGGTGCAAAGTGGTGTGCTAATAGATGATGGCGGAATGTGTCATGACAAGTTTGCGTTGAAGGTTCACCTCCTTCTCTTCGTACTGAGCGGCTGTTGGACTTGATTCAACTGGCTGGTTTTTTGGAAACACAGGGTGGTATACAGCCAAGAGGTGATAGGGGGTATTTCATGGATGAGCAAGGCTAATCCCTGCCAGCACCTTCTTTTCAGGGAGTCTTAGGTTGCTTACTTCCAGATGCATTTCCAGAGGTTGCGCTCTTTGCTCTTTTGCAGGCTATAGTGTTGGCAATCTTTGCGACACTTCCCTGTCTTGTGGTGGCAGGTTAACTAGGTGGAGTGGCTAGATATCTTGACTCGGAGGTCATGCCCTTTGGTCTCGCGCATTGTTCTTGTTATGAGTGAGATGCAATGAGCCTTATCGGTTGTACATGAAAAGTTAATTAATAAAGATTATTTATATTATTCGTTGCCTCTATTTTGGAATGTGTATGTCGTGGAGGTTCTTTTTGTATTGTTCCTGCCTCTGCTTTAAAATGTGTTTGGCGCGGAGGTTGCTTTGCAAGTTCGTGTTACCTTCACTTTGGTAACGCTTTGTTTCGGAGGTCATTATTGCTGCTGACTAGCATTGTGCTCATTTTAGAGCTACCGGTGCCTGCATTGGTTCGCAGGTCTTTTTCTGATAATCTTGCAACTCGTGGTTGCGGGTGCCTGCCTCAATGCCTGATAAGATAGGTCTTTTTTGAGTACTTGTGGCATTCCCCAGAGGTCGCTTCATGCCTTGTCGTCTTGCTTAATGATAGGCATGATGTGACCATGGAAATCGTGAAGTGTTATCGAATATTGCAACCGCGGTGCTAGCTGCTTTCGACTGCTTGTATCATTTTTTTCGGGGTCCTCTTTATATTCTTAGAGGTTGATTACATATGGTCTTGCCTCGTTAAAAACCTCACCTCTGATTTGGAGCCCCTGTGTGAGGAAAAGAGTGCAAGCCGATTTTACAAGAAATGTAAATTGCAGAAATTTAAATCTATGGACCTCTCCTTATCGTTCCATGGAGTCCTTACATTCTATGTGTAATATTTTCTAAGGCTGTCGATGTTCCAGGAGTGAGCCGACGTCCTTCCTTCTTGATCTTGTAGGTAGAAAGACCCCCGCCTTCCACCTTGCTTTGCTATGAATGGTCCTTCCCATTTTGGTTGTAGCTTCCCTATATTTTGAGCGTTTGGCCTCCGCCTCATCACCTAGTCGCCATCTTGGATGTTTTTGATGACCATTTTTCCATCCCTCCATCTTCTGGTTTGGTCTTGGTATTTGTTGATGTTATCAATGGCCTCAAGTCTGTAGGCTTCGGTCATCTCTTTTCTGTATTCTTCATCTTTCGTGAGGTTTTTTGTGGTCACTGGAGTTGTCAATTCTTGGAAGAATGTTCCTTCGAATACTTCAATTGATTCGCTGCTGCTTTGGCCAACTCATCCACTTCTATGTTATCCCCTCTTGGGATATGCTTTAGAGTAAACCCCTGGAATCTTTTTTCTAGACCCCTGATCACCTCTAGATATGCGGCTAGTTCTAGGTTTCTGGCAACATAGTCTTTCTCTACTTGCCCTGTGACTACCTGTGAGTCTGTTCTGACCCTGATGTGCTTTGCACCTAGTGCCTTGGCCTTGTTGAGCCCTAGAATTACTGCTTCGTACTCAGCTACATTGTTGGTTGCTTTGAAGCATAGTCTAGTTGCATATTTGGCTTTGATGCATGATGGTGATATTAATACTGTGGAGGCTCCTACACCTTGGATACCCCATGCCCTGTTGGTGTACAGTGTCCATATTGAGGCCTCTGCTTTGTCTTCTACATGTTGCGGAGGTGTCCATTCTGCCAAGAAGTCTGCGAGTGCTTGCGACTTGACTGCTGTTCGTGCGATGAACTTAATGCTGAACTGGGAACTCTGTTGCCCACTTACCAATTCTCCCTGATGCTTCTTTGTTTCCTAGGATGTCAGTGAGCGGCTGTGCTGTCGGGACCAGGATCTCGTGTTCTTGGAAATAGTGTTTGAGTTTTCTTGATGCCGTGACTACTGCATATGCTATTTTCTCGACCTATGAATAGTTTAGTTTTGCCCCTACAGTGCTTTTGATACATAGTATACTGGTTGCTGAACATTTTTGTTATCAACTTCCTTTTCTTGGACCAGTATGGCATTGATTGCTCCTGTGAAGGCTACAACATATAGCAACAATTTTGCGTTTGTATCTGGTGCTATAACCATGAGGTCTTTTGTCATATATCTTTTGAGCTACTGGAATGCCTTTGACTGCTCTCTGCCCCATTCAAATTTGTCTGAGACCTTGAGTGTTTTAAAAAATGGCAAACTTCATTCTGCTAATTTTGAGATGAATCTATTGAGTGCCACTATTCTGCCTGTCAGTTGTTGGACTTCCTTCTTGGTAGCTGGTTCTCTCATTGTTAAAACTGCTCTTGTTTTGTCTGGGTTTGCTCTTAGCCCTTCTGGGCCGAAATGTATCTGAGCATCTTTCCCTTGCTTACTCCGAAGATGCACTTTTCTGGGTTTAGCTTCAGCCCTGCTTCTCTGAGGTTGGCTTCTTTTAGGTCCTCCAGGTGGTCTCCTATTTGCTTGCTGACCACTGCTAGGTCGTCGACATATGCTATGATGTTCCTTCAGAGTTGAGCTCGCAATACGATCTAAATTATGCTTGAGAATGTTGATCCTGCATTTTTGAGGCTTTCTGGCATCCTAACAAAACAATAGGTGCCAAAGGGGGTTGTGAAGCTTGTTTTCTCTTTATTCTCCTTTCTTAGCCATATCTGGTGGTATCCTGAGAAACAATCTAACAGGGAGAAATGCTTGCATCTAGCTGCTTTGTCAACTGATGCGTCTATCCTTGGTAGTGGAAAATGGTCCTTTTTGTAGGCCTTGTTGAGATATGTAAAATCTATGCACATTCTCATTTTACCATTCTTTTTTGGCACTAGGACAATGTTTGCTAGCCAGTCTGAGTACTTGACATCTCTAATGACCTTGGCATCTAACAATCTTTGCACCTCCGCTTTTGCTGTGAGTATGCGTTCTTCGAACATCTTTCTCTATTTTTGCTTCCTGGGTTTGACATTTGGGTTCAGGTCAAGGATGTGCTCAATCACGTCACGGCTGATTTCTTGTAGATCTGATGCTGACCATGCAAACACGTCCTTGTTCTTTGTCAATAATTCTAACAGGTCTTTTCTTTCTACCTTCGATAGGTTGGCTCCTATTATCACTTTCCTGTTGGGTACTGCTTCTTCTAATGGTAATGTTATTGTGTCCTCCTGATCTGCCATATTGGTCTTTCCCGCAGGCATGTTCGGAGGCTCATCCGTTGCTACGGTATTGATGCTTCTATGTGCTTTGTAGATTGCTTTCTCTATGTTCATTGCTTCTTTCTGACTGCCTCGCACTGTGATGATTCCATGCAATGCTGGCATTTTCATGCAGAGGTATCCCATGTATATTTCCACATTAAACTTGTTTACAAACCGTCTTCCCAGTCTTGCGTTGTATTGGTAGTAGATGTCTACCACGTCAAAGGTGATGTACTCTGTTCTGGCGCAGTCTCTGTCTTTGAATGACACTGGTAATGATATGTTCCCTAGTGCGTTGATCTTTTTCCCACCAAATCCAATCAACGGAGTATCTGGCGGTTGCAACTGGCTTCTGCTGAGTTTCATTTGATCAAAGACGCTGGCGAAAATGATGTCTGCTGAGCTCCCGGAGTCTACGAGTATTCTACTTACTTCCCATGCTGCTATGTTTGCCTTTATGACCATAGCGTCCATGTGCGGGTAGCTTTCTACCTAGAGCTCTTGCTCTGTGAATTCTATTGGCATCTTGGACCATTCCGTTGATTTGTATGCTCCCTAAACTGCTACATTGTTTATCATACGAAGGTGGTCCTTTTTCTGCTTTTTGGTTTCAAACTCCAAAGCTGAGCCTCTGGCCATAGGTAGTATCATGCCGATGGTTGGTAAGGCCGAATACGGGTTTATCTGGTTCTCCGTTGGAGGCTTCGCCTTCGGGGTCGCTGATGAGGTTAGAGCATACTTGCGGAGGTGCTGGTAATGCCTCATACTGCCTTTGCTGTGCTGTCGAAGGTGTCTGCATCTGTGTTGGTTCGATGAGCGTTATGTCCGGTGGTCTTGGGTTGATGTAAGTTAGACCATTTTCTGCTTTGTTCGGAGTATAACCCTGGTGTTGCCCTGTTTGCTGATAGACTGGTCTCCAGGCTGGCAGTGATGTCGAATAGTACTATTGAGCCAGGTTGTGCTACGGTAGTGGTCCTGGACCGTATCCTGGAAAACTTGGGTTGTATTGTTGATGCCACTGAGAGCCATATGTGTGATTTACTTCTCTATTGCTTTGCTGCTGGGGCTACGATTGTTGCTGTTTATTTTTCATTCTTTCCCATGTTTCTAGGGCCTCCGGGCACTCTCATGTAACATGCCCTTTGTCTTCTCCGTGAAAGAGACAGTACGGCTTTTTTGGTTTTTGGTTCTTGTTCTAGGTCTTGGATTTGTTGGTTCTCGAAAAACCTTGCCCGCCTTGATTTCTCTGTTGTTGATTGGTCTCCTCTTTCTTGTCAGCATTGTGCGGAGGTTGGCTGCTCTGCATGTTGAAGACTTACTTCTGCTGGTTTTGGTATTGTTGCCTTTGCTGGTTTTGGTTTTCTCTTCTGTTGCCATTTCCCGGAACTGCTTGCTTTGGTTGTTTGATTCTTCTATTCTTTTGCAGAGGTCATTGTCAGACCTGTAGTATTTCTCGAACTCTTTGTGCAATTAAGCCATTGTGGTTAGTTTTTTCCTCGCTAGGTGACTAGCAAATGGGACAATCCTGAGTCCTTTGATTGCTGCTTCTATGGCCACTCCATCTGGGACATCCAGTGCTTTTGTCCGGAGGTGCAGGAATCTCTGGTAGTAATCTCGAGGGGCTCCCCTTTGAGATGCTTGTTACTGAATAAGTCTGATGATGTTAGTGACTCACTTGTGTAGCCTTTGAAGTTTGCTAGTATCTGGTCTCGTAGGTTTTCCCACGAGTATGCTATGCTTGGTTTTAATATTAAGTACCATGCTTGGTCAGCTCTCGGCCTGGTCAGCTCATCTTCTTGGTTTTGGACAGGCTAAGGTTGTTCTGTAGGATCCTCCCCTTGCACAGTGTTGTTGTTCTCGTCGTCACCTCCATCTCCCGGTGCGGAGGCATAGGTGCTTCGGGTGTTTCTTCTCTGCCTCCTATGGGCCGGGGGTTCCGGTGCCTCCGCGTCGGCAGCGGTACGTCTCCTCGCGGAGGTCTTTCTTCTAGGTGGCATCTGCGCGTGTTATCTCTGGCCAGACACAAACGGTGGGCACCAACAGTTGGGACACATTTCCAGTAGATTTAGGATAAGGTAGGATGATAGGACGAAAACAAACCTCCTCTTAATATAAAATGGTAGAATTATAAGGTAGGCCCTAGGGTAGGTAGCACTACAACTATCAAAGGATAACTGCTCTAATTACACAAGTGGCATCGCCTTTTATAGTGGCTGCTCAGCCCAAGATTAGAAGTACAAGCGTGCCCCCAGCGGGAGCTATGAAAACCCTAGGCAACGACTCTATTACATGTGGGCCTCCCGAGGGCAGATCCGTCCATGCTCCATCGTTCCGACGCACAGGCGCGGCCCATCACTGCCCCGCGTGAAGGGCCCATCATGCCCACTCCTTGATGATGATGAGCCTCGGCCCGGTCTAGCACATCACCTTGACGGTCTTCATCTTCGCTTCTTACCTCCTCCACGGAGGACCTCCACCGAAGTCGGAGAGCCGGCCGACCGACCTCCGCATTCAGGGGAGGTACCGCTGCTGAGCCTCCGCCGCTGATCAGCTCCACAGCCTCCGATGTGGTCTCCTCGACGGAGGTCCCACCTCCGGAGGCCCCTTCTTCAACGCCTGCGAACGCAAAATACAAAGGAGACACATAATCTATTGGTTAGGTGTCCGGCGGAGGTAATAAGCCCTCCTGGCCTCGGGGCGCATCCCTAACAGAAATCAATTGTCATACAAATGCTTTACTTAGAACAAACCTAATACGATACTATGTAAATAGAAGCAGAGGGAATACATAGAGAGCGAGCCTGGCATTCGAAATAACAATATGATTATATTATTCAACTAGCATGTCGCACTGCATCCATGCTGTGACATCGACGACGTATACAAATTAAACCACAAATACAAGGCTGACACAATTGAAGCCGACTCCCGTGTGTAAGGAGTTCCTTAATTTTCAGACGAACGAAGAACTCACGATCGAAGATCGACACAAACAAAAACCACGAAGTACATGCATATGCTGCTTGTATCATATCGTATATGGCGCCGGCAGCCACGCGCCGCCGACCGACGACGCGGCTGAACTAACCAATGACAGGAGTGTAGAGGACGGGGCCGCTGGCGTTGCTGCCGTCGAAGTAGACGCGGACGCGGAAGGCATTGTAGCCCGGCGCCACATTGGTGCCGTCCTGAACCACCTCAATGGCAACACCTGCGTCACCGCCTGGGCCACCGGCCACTCCACAACCTCCGGCCACGTCGTCTTCTGGCTACTCATTCTCTTTGTCTGCCTTCCACCTTCCGATCCTTCAGTCGATCGCAATCAGTACTGATGAGCTAGGGATGAAGTTTTGGATACAGAAGGCCTGCATCTCTCATCGATATGTGGTGGATTTATAGGGTTACCAAACGTGCATGGATTGGGCAACCTCGGTATTGTCACTCTGATGCCGAGAGGCGTTCGCTTATTCGGGTTTGTTTGCAGGCAAGTGACAACACAGCCGGGTGTCCTTTGCAACATCCAGCGTTCGAAACTAACATCAGTAAGAGCAAGTACTGACCAAAGCCGGCCAAAGGCAAGCCGTTGCTGTCTGAATCATAAACTATATCTCTCAAGCTGGCACAATATACTGGGCTAGTTTGCTAGTCTCCTGCTCCAACGACTTAATGAGCCTTTGAGCTAGTTATGAGCACATCTTATCTTACTATTACTAATTGAAGGCTTCAATGGAGGCTCCACGTTAACTATCACCAGATGTGCGTTTAGAAAAAAAAAATGTTAGAAATTCTCACGTTAATCGAAAACATCCGGCCATCAAATCAGAAGTCTATAACCACCTATAACCATTGGATCTTTTTCGTTATCTAAGAAGTACCCACCTCTGCCATTACATATTAATTAAAAAATATCTCTTTTACATGAGAAAAAAAGAAAATGTATCCAACGAGTCCGATAACTATACCATGGAGGCTTCAACGGAGGCTACACGTTAACTCTCATCAGATGCGCGTTTAGAAAAAGAAAAAATTTTAGAAATTCTCACGTTAATCGGAAACATCTGGCCATCAAATCAGAAGTCTATAACCACCTATGACCATTGGATCTTTTTGTTATCTAAGAAGTACCAAACTCTGCCATTACATATTAACTAGCAAAACATACCCGTGCGTTGCACCGGGTTAGACAACTTGCTGAGTGGTTATTTGGATAATAATTTAAAGATTTATATAAGTATAATGGTCATGTGATCTGTTCTAATATATCTTAAAATCAATATAATGTGTAAACCATAGAAATAATTAAAGTGATATAGCACTATCTTAAATTATTGGCCAATCTTTATTTTTTGTAGTATAATATGATATAGCAGAAAAAGATGCATTACTTTATTATTGATGACAAAATAATTTATTTAATGTGGTTAATATACTAAACCAAGTAAAGTATTTTTTTGTTATCATCGCTACCGTCGTCAGGCAATTCTTAGCTTTGGTCTTCAAACCTGCGGGCTCCTAGATTTTGTTAAAAGAGCCTCTTTGCTTCACTGGCAAGGTGCTGCTTTTGTATGCAGATATGCTAAATTTGCTCGTCTTCGGTCTACTCATGTTATGGTGTTGCAGCTTCTCCTTAAACCTTATCACTATCACTGTCTGGTACTCGGTTACCGGACGGTAACCATCAACGAGGAACGGGGCGATGGTGGACCTGTACGAAGTACAGACTCCTCGCTCTCTTCCCTTGGCCAGCATATCCGTCGACAAGGATGAGGCTAAAGATCGAGACAACCTCTTGGGTGACGGCGAGGGGCTCGATCAGCGATGCGGGTCTATGCACGTCCAGCTTCTTGGACCACGAGCGCCACGAGATTAGCTAATGGAGCATGGTCCCATCATACTCGCAACCGGATGCGCACGTGGCGTCTTGAGAACCCCATGCCGGCGTCTTGTGCCAATTGCATCTTAGGCGGCCGTTGCTTGGCACGAAGGCTGTTGGTTCGGCGCATTTGGACAGGCAGCAACAGCAGCGCCTATGTGTCTATGACCTACCCGAGTCGCTTTTAGTGGACGCAATGATGATAAGCTCCCCGGGCCGGTGTAGAGCACTCCACGAGTACGACCATTGCCGCTGGCCGTGAACGTATAGGACAAGGTTGGCAAAAATAGAAAAATATAGGTAAAAGAAAAAGTGGCACGTTGGTATATTTTTCTTTTCATTGAAAAGTGCATAATTATTATGTATAATTATATCTTACTTATACATAAAGCATAATCTAACAACATTTATAATATCTATGAATAGATCACATTTTTAAGAAATTAACAAAACTGGTGTGATATTTTTATGATTTTTTGATGAATTTTGCAAGATATCTGGTTTTATAAACATTGATTTGAACATTTTGCATCAAAACCCTGGTACATTTAATAATAATCAAGGCCCTTCCACCCTTTCTATATCTCTTACATCTAGAACCCTGTATTGCTTGACGGGACACGAAATGGAAGAAAAACACGGGCCAAAGAAAAGGACGGACAGAAAAACAAAAGATTAGGAAAAAAATAAAAAACAAAAGTCACGTAAATGCAAGTGAACCGAAAAAGGACGTGTTTTCCTTCTCACGGACGGAATTGTTTTCCTGGATAATGTTTCCATCTCACGGACAAAGTTACACAGACCTGATTTTGCCAAAGACCGAACCTGTTACAAGGGCGAAAGAATTGTGGGCAGACTGAAATTTTGATAGTTTATTATTAGGTATAGATTAAAAATAATTATCTCTTTTTACATGAAAAAAAAGAAAATGTATCCAACGAGTATCGAGAACTATACCAATGCCCAAATTAACAAAAAATTCTTCCCATAAAAGATATCGGTGGCTACCTAATCCAATCTATCTACGCCAACAATTTTTTCATCGTTCGTGCCCTGCCAATGTCGCCATCGAGGACAGGGTCACTGTGGCCGTGGCCGCCGCCGGCTGGACGTCATGCTCAGCAGCACCAGCGTCGTGGGCCAGCTATACCCCGGCACGTCGCAGATGGCCAACCTGGAGAGTGCAGTTCAACGCCGTCATGTCCTTGAATGAGAACGGGACGCTGGCGGGGATCAAGGCATCAAGCACTAGTAACGCCGCCTGTGGGCACTGCCGTCGGCGGAGGGTTCGATTCTCTGGATGGCGAGCATCAGCGGCATCCTTGGTGGGTTGGGGCCGGGACGTACCCATACTCGTGTCCATGTTCGCCATCGCCGGGATCCTCAAGGCCGCCGCATCAACTGCATCTCGCCTTAAGCGGTGCTCACGCCGATAGTGGTGGACCAGTTCTCGACGATGCTAAGCAGAGCCTCCGGCGAGGCACGGGTGTCCACCAGACATTGCCAGGGCGCTGTGTTCCTGACCTCCGACGACGCCAAGATAGTGTGTGGGCGCAACCTTGTGGTTGACGGCGGATTCACGAGCTACAAGCACATGAACTTACCCTTTCCGTACCAAGCCACATCAGTGACTTGGGGCAACTTGTGATTCAGCTGTCTGCTCTGTTGCTTTGTACTACGAAAGTCAGATGCTTGATTTGACACTACTACAGAACTGAACTTCTGTAGCGTTGCATTTGTACGCTCTGTGACGGACACTTGTTTTGCCTGCTGCAGAAAATTATGGGATTTATCGCAGCGGGCACTTTTTTACCATGGCGGGCAATATTGTCCGCTACAGAAAATCGATTTACCGCAGCAGACATCTTAAAATGCCTGCTGCGGTGATTAATATATTAATCATGGCGGGCGTCTTAAAATGTCCATTGCCGCAAATTGATTTACCGCTACAGGCAAATTATAAGGCCCGCCACGGTAAAGGTTCAGGTCCAAACAAGCCCACAAAGCCCGTTATGCCAGGTACATATAAAATGAAACACTTAGGGTTCCACTCTCCTTTCACTCTCCCTAGTCCCTCGCGCAGACATTGGCCACCCTCCCCAGTCTCTTCACGGCACGGTGCCCCCTCTCTTCACACGACGCGAGACCGACGGTGGCGCGCCTCGGCCTCCCTCTTCACTCCGGTCTCCACTCCTCTGCCTCCCTCTTCACTCCAGCCTTACTCTCCCTCTCCACTCTGGCCTGATCCCTCCCCCTCCTCTCGGTGGTGCACCGGCGGTGGCTGAGATCCGGCTAGTGGCGTCACGGGTTGGTCGGATCCGGCTGGACGGCAGCGGGTGGCGAGAGATCTGGCGACGGCGAGCTGCCTGCACCCCCGGTGACGGGGCACAGCGGCACTAGGGGAAGGCGCGAGGCTAAGCCCTAGAGCAGTGGAGAGGTGCCTGGTGGCGCTCCTGTCACGGATCCGGCCAGCGCATGCTCGTCTGTGTCCGATCTAGCTGTGGCTGCATCGACCCATGGAGCATCCAGTGGCGACGGCCTCGATACGGTCGAGTAGCACGACGGCGTGATCGTCCTTCGTGGATCCAGCTGCAGCGGCCTTGATCCAGTGGCGTGGCGCGGCGGCGGGCTCGTACGTGGAGGATCTGGCGGCGGGAGCCTTGAGCCGGTGTTCCAGCAGCGGGCCTACGCGCCTTGAGGTGCTCTGGTGGTGTAGATCCATGATGACAGTGACAACGGTGACCTCGATCCGGTGGCGCGGAGCGGTTGCGGGCGTTCGTCCGCGGCGGATCTGGCCGGAGGGGCCTCGAGCGGATGCTCCAGCGGTGCCCTGGTGGCGTGGCGCGGCTGCTGGCGTTCGTCCGTGGCGGATCCGGCGGAGGGGCCCTCGAACAGGTGCTATGGTGGTGCTTCGGCGGCAGCGGGTCGGAAATCCGTCAGCGGCGGCAGCGGCGACCCGTGGGTGGGCTCGCCGGGCCAGCATATGGGCTCGATGGGCTTATCCTGGGTTTTCTTTTTTTTATTTTGCTTGATACATTAACCGCGGCGGGCAAATTATGTTTCTCTCTTATGCTTATTTTCTTGTATTACAGGCACTGTTCAATGCAAACCTGATATATACATGTAGAAGGATGAGAGCTTGGACCTAGGATATATAATGGTTGATTTGCAATGAGTTTATGAAGTCCCAATCATCAAGGTAATGCATCCATATATCTCTACGTAAACAATGCAACTAAGGTATTCATAAGCAAATACAATCATTTAGAAGTTAAACAACCTAGGAATCCATCACCTAGAAATTGTTCTATACAATTCAAGAACAAAGAATGCGGGAAAAACACCTCGAATAATAGTTTCCATATCCAACCACTCAAAGCCTTAATGTGTTGCGCCTTTAAAATTAGCAGTAGCTGGGTAATTTTTTGAACCAAAAATAGATTAATAAACCAAAGATGTTTATTAACGTGTCAAACAAAACTATATTGTTAAAAAAATTATATTGATCAGACCACCCTCAATTAAAATCCTAGCTACGCCACTGACTGCTCCGCTGATATTGCTTCTGAAAATTAGCAGCCACTCCCACTTCTCCTCCGGGCAGAGACTATTCCATAATTCTCTTCTTCTAATAGTATATACTGTAGCCGTTCCCTATCACGCATGGTAGATTTTCTACCATAATTTTGATTCTCTAATTTTATTATATGTGCCATGCATGTTCATTGGAATACGACACATATTATATATATTCAGCGTACGTATACTTTTCACAAAGCCAAACGTCAGGACTTGCGTTGCCTGGCCGTATATATATACCCACACACGTGCCGCAGAGGTATTTCGTACAGAGGAGTATCTCACACACCAAGCTAGCTAGCCAGCCAGCTAGTGACGACGACACTGTATCTGAGAGCGCGAGATCGAGGGGGCAAGATGAGCGGGCCGATCCCCGGCAAGTTCGCCTGGCCGGTGCTGCTGGGCCAGCCGGCGACGCCGGCGGTGACGGTGATCGCCCACGAGAGGCTTGACGTGGCCGTGGAGGTGCTTCCGCCGGGCGCGCCTCTCCCACCGGACTACAACCTGCGCTCATCGACGTCTGCATCGACAACAACGGCCTTGTCTCCCGGATTCCGATAATCGGATAGTCAACGCCGGCCCCCCGCTGGATGGTTTCTCTGGAGTCGTGTTGGTCGTTTCCGTCGTCTGGTCTGCTCATTACTATGTGCCATGATCGAGCTCTGTGTGTGTGACTGTGTGGTGGTGTTATGGAATAAATACCTGCTGATGTTGCCTATACGTTTATGTTTAACGGGATTATATTCTTGCCAGATACATGTCCCTTTATATTTAACGGGATTATGGGAAGACCTAATCTGACTAAACTAATAACCTACAAATGAATATCGTCTAATAAAATCAACAGCAAAGCTTTTGCTGTCGTTTATTAAAAAAAACTACAAATAATGAAGTTGGATATATACAGGCACGCGCACATCTCATCGTAATTGAACCTACATATGGATTAGAGAGCATCGATGAGGACTGTCACCCCAATCTGCTCTCGTTTTTTTAATTATTTGGATTTAGTTTATTTATGCAAGTGATCGACACCAGAGCCGGATAAATAGTTACTGTCCTTTTGCAACATCCAACGTTCGAAAACTAACATCAGTAAGTAAGAGCTAGCTAGTACTGACTAAAAGCCAATCAAGGAAATCCCTTTGCTTTCTGAATCATAAGTCAACTACTGTGCGCTGCTGCTGCTGCCACAATGAACTTGCGTGGTAGTGATGTCCACGTGTCATATCCTGATCGACCTAAACCAGCGGCCGAACAACCAGCTGAGACTGGGGAGCCAAACAATCAGGAGTCTTGCTCTTCTCATAGATGGGATTTGAACCTAGCATGGGCAAGATCTGCATTCCACATCGGAATATGGTTGACTATGCATCTTGCCATGATTATTGTCCACGCAAGAAGGCGACAACATTCCAGAAATTGGGGGACAAAGCCATTTTCATTGCCGGCCACACAAGTTGCACATCAATCATGCAACTTCTTGATACGTACTATTCATAACGATAATATTGTAGGTTTGAGCCCTACTAAGCCCATCTGATTTGCTTAATGAATGTCTCGTGTAGTCACCTGAATCACTCTATCGGATAGCCCGCGGTCTCTCCTGGATGTGAAAGAAGATTCAATCCATGTACAAGGTTTGCCTTCTTGAGAGAAGATGGGTTCTGAATTGTGCAGACTTTGAGTAGGTTCAGATGCAGGGTTTAGTGTTAGACCATGTACTCCCTGAGTCCCCAAATGAATCAATTCTATGGAAATAAAATGAATACCTTATGAAAATATATTCTATGGTAAATCTAATGGTACTAATTTAATACCACCGATCTTAATTTCTTTCTAAGCAATTCGGCTAAAGTTTAAAAAGTTTGACTTAAAACAATTCTAAGAATCTATTTATTGAGGAACAGAGTGAGTATATTGAGATACCTCTATGCTTCGGGCCAGAAGTGAAAGCGAGGTATCTCAGTATAATCCAATTGATGAGACAGTGCAATACAGTCGATATTCCTCCAACAGTCAGGTACGTAGCTGTTCCTATCATGCATCATGTAAGATTTTCTGACCACTACTACTAGTTGTCTCTTTGATTATCGATCTAGGCCATGCATGTTCATTGGAATATGTGGGACACTCGCCATATATCGTCTATAAATACGTCCTCCGGTCCTAGGCGACCTAGATAGCAAACAAAATGTTTACCTGATGAAACGATCGAGGCAGCGTAGACTTTCCAGCGAAGCCTGGCGTCAGGAATGGTGTGGCGCCCGGCCGTGTAGTGTATATATCTCTGGCAGTATCCTCTACGGAGTATTATCTCACATAGTACTCCGATCGAGCTACCTAGTGACGACTGACGACACTAAGAGAGCCAGAGCGGGCAAGATGAGCGTGGGCGGAGCTGGTGGGCAAGCCGGCGCAGCAGGCAGCGTTTATGATCCTCCAGGAGAGGCCGGACGTGGCCGTGGAGATCCTCCCGACGGGTCTGTCCGCGTTTACATGGACAAGAACGGACTTGTCTCCAAGGTCCCCATCGTCGGAGGATAGCCAACCCATCTGGTTTGTCTCGTGTCATGGGTGTGATCGATCGTCGCCGTCCGTCTGTTCATCACGGTGTGCCATGACCGATCGAGAGGGGTGTGTGTGGCGTGTTAATGGAATAAATTACATGGTGTTGTTGCCTGTTTACGTGTCCTAGCTCCATCTCAGCCGGGACATGCATGTGTCATGTGTGGGAATTTGACAACTACTTGATGGTGTTCTTCTCCATTTCAAGTTGCAAGCGAATGCTAGACCACATGGTCGGCCTGGCAGTATGCTTTGCATCTTTGCTGTCATAGTTCGTACCCCCTCCGTGTGGATTTGTTGGCTGGAGGATGCACAGTTTATCCGCGCGTTGAAAAACATCTCCTTGGTTGTCCCACGTCAAAGCATAAGTCTATAAGGCTAGCTCAGTCTTACGGGAGCTGTGGCGCCACTTTGTACCAGTGCGATAGAGGTTCTAGGGTTTTCTCGACTTGCGTGAGAATGTCTTTTTCTTAAACACAATGAACGGGAATGGATAAGAGTCTTGTGGGATTGATGTGATAGTGTAGATTGGCTATAGTGCTGGTGGCGAACTCCAGGCTAATAATCTGACGCACATGGATACAAGTTATCCTCGGAAGGAAAAACAATTCCGAATCTGCTTTGTCTACAAACAAAGAAGCTATAAGTAATCCAACTATGAATCTCTTGGAGAGTCCGGGGTTGTGTTACCTCCATAGTTTGAGCTTTTTGTTCCATTTCAAGTTTTGGAGCAACTAACAAAAAGTGCCACGACATGGGATCTGTAGTTCGTGGTAAACAAACATATCCAGTAGAGAAAACTTGAAAACTTAATTAACCGGTGGCTATATGTGATTCAAATGGTAAAAGTACAATGAAAAGGTTTTATCTGTTTTTACTGGAAGCGACATCATATATTTGGGGCTGAGGAAGTGTCTTAGTATTTATTTATAACAAGAAGAGAAAATTCCCTATGTGGCCCTGTTAAAATCATCCCTTCCCTTTTTGTCCAAGTAAGGCTTTGTACCTGTTTGTCCTTGAATCTATCATCTATCTTTGATTTCACCTCAGGTCTTTCGATCTGCCTGTTTTGCCCTGTAACGGTGTGTTATGTGAGGGATACAAAGTTTAGTTTTTTCACTGTATATTTCACTTATGTTTGCAGATTGTCTGCCTTTCATTTTGATAATTATTTTTGCGCAAACCGTGGCAAAGGAAGGTACCAAAGATTGATTTTGGGTCAAATAGAACGCGGACATTCGCCGTGTATACATCCTCCGGTCCTTGGCGACGGCCTGCCGGCGACCTCTGACAACAAACAAAAGGGATACCTGACTAAACGAGGCAGCCTACGTAAGCTTCAAGCAAAGCCTGGCGTCAGGAACGGCGTGACGCCCGGCCTTATGTTTGTATATATATACGCACACACGTGCCGCAGATGTATATGTCTCGTATGGAGGAGCATCTCACACGGAGACTAAGCTAGCTTGCTATTGACGAGCGGCCAAGATGAGCGTGCCGAAACCCAACAAGATGTGGTGGCCGGAGCTGCTGGGCCAGCCGGCGACGGCGGCGGTGACGGTGATCGCCCACGAGAGGCCTAACGTGGCCGTGGAGGTGCTTCCGCCAGGCGCGCCTGTCGCACCAGGCTACAACCCCGCGCGCGTCGACGTCTTCATCGATAACAACGGCGTTGTCTCCCAGATCCCCGTCATCGGATAGTCAACGCCGGCACCGGCCGAATGGTTTGTTGCCGTCGTCTGGTCTGTTCATTACGGTGTGCCAGAGCCAGATCGAGCTCTGTGTGTGTGTGTGTGTGTGTGTGTGTGTGTGTGTGTGTGTGTGTGT